>UNPR01000276.1:0-54234 GCA_900536425.1 Hymenoscyphus linearis | reverse complement strand
GATGGAAATCCTTGGATCGCTTAGCTACCCTAAGCGATCCCTATTTGCTATAAGAAACCTAGATGTGCCTGTCGAGGGTTGCGCCTCTTATTATGACAGATATCACGTGTAGACGTGATTCGTGACAGATAGTACCTTAAAGTAGGTATACTACTATCTTACTAATAAAGGGCCAGCCGAAATAGTACCTTAGAGTAGGTATACTACTATTTCTACTAACTTAGACAATTAGAACTCGATCTCTTAATTAAGTACTTTTAAGTTTAACAATAATAACTCTCGACTCTTCTCTCTATTCTAGACTAGCCTAGTATACTCGGAATATCTGGCCTCTTACGTAGGCGTTAAGTTCTTTAGGCTGGCTATAACTCGCTAGCGTAGTAAATTGTCTAATAAGACTTAAAGACTTAGAACCGACCCCCCTTAACCCCCCCTTATTCGAAGAAGTAAAAGACTATAGCTAGCGTAGAAGTAGACACCTTCCTCTTCTATAGAGACCCCCCCCCTCTCGAGCCGACACTCCTCGAGTATATATAAAATTACCTTACGAAAGAGCCTTAAATCACCACGTATTCGTACTATAAAAGCACCTTACAAAAGAGCCTTAGATTACGCATTTATACTATAAAAGAGCCTTATCTCTAGCCTTAAAGAGCCTCGTCTTTAGAGCTAATTCTACCGACTTTTTACGCTTATTTTTAGAGCCTTTTTTAGTACTTTCTACTACTTTTCGCCCTCTTTTTATAAGGTATTCTAGGACCACTTTTTCTCTTCGACTCTTCCCCTATAATTTTTCACCGATTTTTACTATATATTTTATACTGTTTTTATATATACCGACAATACAACCGAGACCTATAAGACTCGGCTATATATATACACACATATATATAACAATCGGATTTAATATACTCAAAGGTAAGAACAACTTAGTAAGATTACTTTAGCTTACCCTTTACCCGACCACCCCCTTCGAGGTTAGTATATACTAGACGAAAGACCCTTCTACTAGGTATACTAGAACCCCTCCCCCCGCTACCGACAGCACTAGAGACCCTCCCCCCTACCGACCTAAATAGAAAGAAAGCTTTACGAGGGTTATACCCTCTAGCACTCTCGCCAATCACCCCCCTTTTTAACAGATATAATAAGCGAAGGATAAGCGACGGATATAGCTAGGTAGGAAGTATATAGTCGGACAGACAGATAGATATAGCTAGACATGTGGTATTCTCTCTTTTTATATCTAGTACTCGCCTTACTAGTAGTCTTTACGACCTTCTAAAGTTTTACTAGTGTTACGATATATTCTACGTGTTTACTTACGTAATAATCTAGGGCTATATATACCCTAGATTCTACGTAGTAGACACATCAATCGATTATTATACTTCACAAAGAGAGTATATTAGTTCACCCTGTTTTACACCAACAAAAAATAACCTCTAGAGGTTGTTTTCGCTTTTACTACTAAAGCGATATTAAGACTTAACATTAAGTGGATCAAATAAGTGATCGACACGATATTGAGACTTAATATCGTCGTTCTGTTCACTTAGAGTGGAGACTAATTTAAAGGCGCCGGAACGCGGTCTTAATCGAGAATAGTGCTTATTTACGACCTGCACACCCTACAAATCTAACATTCTAAGTGAACAGAACCTAATCCGAAAATAAACACGCCAACCTACGCAATCACGATTTCAATCAGCCTTTACCTTTTTTTCCTTTTCACCTAGCCTTCCCTAATCCCGCGTCTACTGCTAGACGACAATAAACTATGTCTGACTCACTTTGAGGGGATGGCTTGATTAGGGCTCATGAAGCTCTAGCAGCATTGGAGGGAGATTCGCAACGACTCAATTATGCAAGGGTTTGACGATTCTCCACCACCATATATATCAGATCGATCTGGTACAACAACTCTATCTCAGAGTCTAAATAGTCCGAACGAGGAGCAGCGACGCCGTTAGGAGCGACGAATACAGCTAGGAATAGAGGCATCAGCCTCTAAACCACATAAACAATTCAAAGTACAGGTAGACGAAGAGAGAAGGTAAATTTAGAATGCAGATCCGTAAAGGAGTTAGATAAGCCTGCCTCCCGGAAATATCTTAGAGGAAGAGGCTAGCGAAAAGGTTAAGAAGCTCTAGGTCGAGCAAGGCATCTGGAACCCGAAGTGGAACCAGTTTGCATAGGGGCGGTGGAAGCACGAAGAACCACTTGAGCTTGGGTTAAAATCGGAGTTAGAATCGGAGACAGACTCACAAGCAGGACCCTCAACTCCTTTTTCCTTTTTCCCAAAGCCGCAGCCGAAACCAAGGAAGCCAAAGAGCGATGATGAGCAGCGACGGATTGAAGAGCAACGAGTCTTATTGGAGCGTCAACGTGAGGCTTCACGTCCATATCATCAGTTTTTCTACCAGATATCGAAAGAGCCGGAACGAATCCAAGAAGAAGAATCCGGGAATGGGAATGGGAATGGGAATGGGGAGGGCGCTGACATTGCCAGTATTAATACGAGGGCGTATGAGAATGTTAAGAAGACGTGGACTAAGCGAGGGATTTGGAACAAAAGATGGGGGATCTCCTCCCAATGAATCAAATCATCGCCAGGCATTGCTAACAATTTCTTGGGATAAGGATGGGCAGCCGGCAAACGCATCTCTTGGCCCAGTCCATTTATCAAAGGTTTCAAAGGTTTCAAAGGGCGTTAGAAAGAGAAAGGGGGGACTGAATACCTCGCAAATGGCATCCTCTGATGGCGTGCCATTGTCTTCTGATGTGGATGCGGCAGAACCGCAGCTCTCGCCTCCGTCTGTCCGTATAATTCCGCGCAGAAGCAAACGAATGTACATACAACGACCTATCTCTAGCGTAGCTAAGGAGCCAGCAAAGACGGCTTCTACGGAACCCCCGAAATCTGCAGACCGATCAAAAGCAACCAGAAGCTCTGCAAAACCTCAGGGTATATCGAAGAGACAACCTGCGAAGACTACACGGGGGAATGCAAGGGAAAAGTGAAGAATTACATACCTAATAGAGCCCTGTAGATTTAATATGCCGTCTTGTCTTCATGTAGCTCTATGTCTTGCGTTTGCGGTAGAAAAATTACAAAGCATAAGCCTCCAAAATTCAGTACTTGAGTACCTTCCAACCATCGCTCATTTATGCTGATAGGCAGCCTCAGAAGATAGCAATGATTTGTGTGACGATATACGTCTAGGATAAGAAATAGTAAGAAATAGTAAATTGATGCCATATTCTTCTGAAATAATAATTGTCAACTTTAGCAAGTTGTGGAGCCTCTTACTCTAAGAATGGTTGTCTGATGAGGCTCAAGGTTTTTGTGGCATCATCAGTCTTGGCACCTAACTCCCCACCTGCCCCTGCCCCCACTTCCCTGTATCTCCGAAATTTTCTAGAAGTACTGTAGAAGTACTGTCAACATAGAGACATAGATCCACCCAGGCTGAACACCTACTCGTAGAGTTCAGACTCCATGAATAAGCGGGTGGACATCTGTCAGATTCTGATACCCTATTGGATCTGCTGAATCGTTCAAATGTCAACCTAGAACGTCGTTTACAGATCTGCCCAAACATCTTGGAATATGCCATCCAACGGCTCTTATCAGCTTAGTAAGTTTAAGCACTTTTCTTAATTCGTCAAATTGCCATCTATTGAGATATACATCTAAGCCTTTGCTCTTGCCTTTTCATAACGACAGTCTTTTCCTTTATAATAAACCCTCTCGTAACCGCAAATATACCAAACTTGTTCATACTCACTACAAGCCACAGTTGGAGGGAGCCAATGTCCACCCAGTCAAGCGATTGGCAATATCCATGACATAACATGGAGTAGCATCCTGTGGATCGTTCATGTTACCTTGGTTCACGGAACCCGAATTGTATAACCGAGCAGCGATATAAAAGGCACGGGAGCCCCATCCACCAGTTGATACTGCTTCTGTTATAGATTAGCATTGGGAATACCCAAAAGGATAGCAGGAAACATACGGTTGATAACCTGAGCGAGACCATCTCCGGAGTTGGTACCTGCCGTACCCTCTCTAACCATCTGAGTAATCTTTTATCATGTTAGAATCCATTCATAAAGATTTGGCTGAGTTACTTACGACTCCATCGGGGCACGGGTTCTGGACTTGTCCAGTTCTGTCGCTGTGGCAAGTACCATCGCCGTTATGGCATTGCATCAACCCTGGGTTACGGACTCCGTTATCGGTGGTGCTGACTCTAACACAACCGCCGCTTTCTTGGATAATCGTAGCGAGGATGAAGCGATGGTCAACCTTGGTCTCTTGAGCTACCTGCTGGATAGCATTGTAGATTGCTCCGACCTCTGGTCCACTATCGTCTACATGATATCAAAGTCAGTAAACTACTTCTGAGATGGAGAGAAAAAAAAGGGCCGGAGTGACGGAGTCTAAAAGTGCTCGGAAGAAATGGATACTTACCGGCACCCCATCCATTCCATCCGCAGGCTCCGAACATAAGAACCTTGTTGTTGTCGAACATCGCGCGAAAGCTTACCCATCGATCCTTGGCTGGCCTGGAATATTGCAAGATCAGTAATCATTCTTGTTATGTATATGCTTAACCGAGCGAGTGGAATTCCACACTATACTTGCGCCACTGAACATATTGGAAGCTTGCAAGGGAAAATTACTTACCAACCAGCTTCGGGACCACCATCTCCAAGGTAGCGTCTGTAGGTGTCTGACCCTGCGCCAATACCATCTTCATTGACGATGGAATTTACTGCAAGTGAGCTTTGGACAACACCACCCGTAGCTAAAGTCGAGAACCCGCTTTTGGCAGGCATGAAGTTACCATTCTCGTTACCAAAGTGAGGAACTCCAGCAGTACCATTCAAGGAGTTCAATGGGTTGATACTTCGTCCAATGACTGGGGCGGAGTCAAGTGGAAGGGCAGAAAGAACTCCAGCAAGAAGACTTGCTATTAAAACTTTGGGGAAAACCATCTTGAGGTTTTATTTGTTAAAGGTGTTGAATATATAAGTATTGAGAAAAAAAGCTATTAATGTGCTTGATGCTTTGCTATTCTAGATGACGGGTTTGAAGCTTCTTTATATACTCGTCTTTATCTGTGGTTTTGTTTAGAGCTTACGGCCTTCACCGAGAATAGAAGACATGTCTACCATTCTGCAAAAGCCTTTTGGCTCATCCTTTGCTTCATCCAGCTTCATGACAGCCTTCTACAGCATCTGGACCGAACCGGCCCTTTGATGCTACGTTTGGGTCAGATGGTGTTGCAACATGCCTATTTCGGTATTCAACTCAACTGATACTCATATATCAGATGGCGCTCTATCCCGCTCTCCGGCCAGAACTACTCAAGTGATCGTTGTGTTATATCTAATTTTGTCGTAGTGTCAGCAACAACCAGGCTCGGGTATCAGCGACTATAAGGCTCTGTTCACTCAGAATGTTGGAGCTCGATATCGTCCTAATTAAGCCTGATTTGAGGTGTGTGTGGGTCGTAAAAAGCGCTATTCTTGATTAATAGCGTGTTCCGGCGCCTTTAAATTAGTCTCCACTCTGAGTGAACAGAACAACGATATTGAGCCTCAATATCGTGTCGATCACTCATTTGATCTACTTGATATTGAGTCTTAACATCGCTTTAGTGGTAAAAGCGAAAACAACGTATATTAATATTATAAGTATCGACTATAATATTAATTAGCTTCTAAAGAGTCAACTCGAATTTATTTTATATTTTTGCGATATTCTTTGCCGCTGTTAAATTTGATATAGTAGTAGGTGTACTGCTCGCCTGGTGAGTGGGCGTAGGCAGTAGCAGTCAGTCCCTCGACGAGTGCGAGTAACACTATACCTATTTTGGACGATATTGAGACTCAACATCGTGTGGATCAAGTGGATCAGACCCACACGATGTTGAGTCTCAATATCGTCCAAAATAGGTGTAGTTTACTTGTCATATCGAGGTCCAACATTCTGAGTGAACAGAGCCTAAGTAGATCGTGGACAGCCATCCACGCTGAATCAACTTCAATCACATCACATCACATCTAAGCCAAGCCAATGGTTCCCAAATTACGCCAGGTCTGACTTTGGTGCAAAGCCTCTTCTCTATACGGTTTACAAGCATACGACTCCTACAATAGATACATAGAGAATCACCTCGGGGTTTTGCCGTCTCGCTTAAGATTTGTACACTACTTGTTTCGTCTTTTCAAACACGAAATCGACATCAAAAAATCCTATAGCTATGGAAGGCAAGTCTAGAATAAATCAATCTAGTATCAAAAAGCGTATCTATCAACGATCGTAGGCTTATAATAAACAATAAAAGTGGGTCGGAACCACTAAGTGCCTCTTCTTATGCCGCTTCCACCACCACCATCACACCTAGAGCCTCCTTTTCTCTGCTCGACCTTCATTTGAGCGGTAAATGGCTCAATCGCATCTAAAACTCCCAAGAGATATTAACGCACAGGAAAGAAGGATCAAAAGCCGAATCTTTTCGTCCCGACAGAGCCGGTGAACGTAAAATTGATGATAGCCTTATTCAATCATCATTGCATCAAACAAATTACGGCCGAACACCAAGTCACGATTCTCATGATCATAAGCAATTATCATGGGTGACGCTATTAATCATCAAAAGGGTTCCAATGTCTTTTTCAAAGCCGCCTTCTCCATTCTTGATACAGCCATTCCATCTTCAGATACTTGACCGGATTACCTATTAACGTTGCCTCCACTTACAGGGGTCTCTACTACTATTGGGAAGATTAGTAAGTCAATACAACTCTACCCATGGACGATCATTCCTTCAAAACGTTTATATTTTTAGAGTTGCTTTGCAGCTTTTGAGGCTGAGCTTATGTCAGATTGTAAGTTCAATCCCGGTTACTAATCCGGGTCGGACTTGGCAGTTTAGTACCTCTAAGAAGCCTTCTAGTGTGTTGCAGGGTATCTTGCAAGGTACTGTACTTTCTTCCACAGGATCGCAACACGTTCTGCTATCTTTTGTTGAGGGGTTGTTGTACCTGGGTTCGACCACAAAGGGAAATAACCCGATCTATCTTACACCGAAAACCTGGTATGACATATTGCTACCCTACAACTACAAGATGTAAACACCCTAACCTAGAATTAATCGTAAAGGGGAAAATATCTATCTTACACCGAAAACCTAGTATACTATATTACTACCCTACAACTACAAGATGTAAACACCCTAACCTAGAATTAATCGTAAAGGGGAAAATATCTATCTTACACCGAAAACCTAGTATACTATATTACTACCCTACAACTACAAGATGTAAACACCCTGACCTGGAATTAATCGCGAAAGGGAAAATATCTGTCTGACACCGAGAATCTGGTATGCTACCCCACAAGCCACGATCTAAACCGGTACCCCAGCCGCACGTTGTCACACTGAGTTCAAGTCAGATCGCCGACACCTTCATAGTCAGCAACAATCCCATAACGTCAGCCGGCAATTATGCGATTTAGGCGGGTTGAAATCCGTAATACCTTCCCAAACGGGGAGTTTATCCACAATCTCTGTCTCATTACCCCATTTTCCGGGAGCTCTCGACAATAAGCGAGGAAGGGATGTATTTGTCCGTCCATGCCACCACCACCAAACCGCAATGTCTTAAAAGATTGCTTTTTGCAGAAGGTGACGGGTGATAAGATATCAGAGGTGCAGTGTACCTAGAATATTAAGGCCATTCGCGTTGATGCTGATATTGTCGCTGCTAATGCATGTCATCTCAATAGCCAATCTTCTCTCGTATTCTCTCCCAAAAAGTGGATCATCAAGATGATCATTGTAAAAGGAAGTTCTCATCACATCTACTGCTGAATAATCTGCCGAAACTGGGGGAGGTATCATCTGCCAATATCACATTTTGACTTACTGGGTTGTAGCGTTGGAGATAGCGCCACGATGTAGAAGGATCGAGATGAAGAATTGCCTCACCCTTTGACAAAGCGACCTCGGGTCTCCGGGTAGTGAGGTGAGTAATCTTCAGTGGAGAATTGGGTGTAAGCTGAAGTATTGGGTTGTTAGTGCTGAATTGTGAGTTGTGTTGATGTACAAGTAATAGCTTGAAGTTGGTATTTCATTTGTAGATGTAATCCCCTGGTTGAAGTCAATCATTTTCCACGACTTCTTATTCTAAGCATCATGATCGGACTACTCTACCTTGGAGCCTTATTGAGCTCTGTGGGGGCCGTTGTCCTGGGTGTCCGTGATACTATCCCATCACCAGCTCCCGAAGATGCCTTTCTACCCAGCTTTCCCTTTGAAGGAAAATCCGTACCGTAAGCCAAATGCTCCGATATTCAAAGCATATAACTAAAACTATTCCAGTATTCCCGGCCCCGGCGTCCCAGGAGGCTACAACACCACTATAACCCCCTCCCAAATCCCAGATGCCCCCAATTTCCGCATCTCAGAGCTCCCAGTCTCCGCAGCAACATGTCCAGGACCAGTAACCAGCAATCCGTCCGATTATTGGATGAACCGCATCGACCACACAGGCAACCCAAGAGGCTACGCCCCATTCCTAGCAAACTACTTTACCTTCCCCGTCTGGCGAAACGTGCTCGACTACGGCGCGAAAAACGATGGAACCGGTGATGCTACCCCAGGAATCCAGGCTGCTCTTAATTTTTACAGTGATCAGGATAACCGTTGGAATATTGGTGATACATTCGCTACACCCGCGCATGTCTTTTTGCCAGGTGGTACGTATAATTTGAGGACAAAGTTGGATCTGAGAATTGGGACGTTGATTATGGGGGATCCGCAGAATCCGCCGATTCTTAGAGCGGATCCGGGGTTTGGTGCGGATATCTTGATTCAGGGTTATGATGGTATGTATGTTGAATGAGATAGGAGGTGCTTTTATTGACGAGATAAAGGAACTTCGAGGAAGAGCCCGGCGGAGACTTCGTTCTTGACTGCGTTGAGAAATGTTGTTATTGAGTATGTGACAGGCGAGTCCCAGAACTTTGAGAATGTATTTGACTGATGTTTTGAAGCACGAGGGCTGTGAACAAAGACAAATCACTGGTTGCCCTACAGGTACTAAAGTCTTTTTTCCTTTCAATTTCACACCTCTCTTCCCGCTCTTATTTCACTCTGCTGAGCTCTTATGCTAACGAGCCATCAAGTGGGGTGTCGCCCAAGGATGTGCCATCGGAAACGTCCAAATCTTCATGCCAGACAATTCCAGTGGCCACATTGGAATGTTCCTCAACGGCGGAAGCACTATCGCAGTGACCGATGCTCGAATCCAAGGAGGTGTTGTCGGGATCCAAAACACCAACCAACAAGTAAACTTCAAAAACATCAACTTCAAGAACTGTCGCACCGCCTATGCCGGAACTGGTGGTTTTACCGCTTTACTACAAAAAGTCACATTCGACACTTGCGGTCTGGGAATCGACATTACTGCGGATAACGGAAAAGCCGGAAATGTCGTGCTCTTGGATTCGGTCTCTACGAACTCTGGTACTACAGTCAAGTTCCGAGAATCTGCGCCAACTGCTCCGTTGAGGAATAATCAGGTCGTGATCCAGAATCTGAAGCATGATACCACGAATGCTATAGCAGTTAACCAAGATAACGTTGTCAAATTAGCGGCGACGAGTCAAGTTGATACCTGGGTGTGGGGAAACTCGCTTCCGGGACAATTTCAAAATGGTGCTTCGTATACTACTACGAGACCTGCAGCTCTTTTGGCTTCAGATGGAACATTCTTTACTAAGGACGCGCCGACTTATGCCGGGTATGCTATTGATCAGATTTTGAATGTTAAGGATGTCGCGGCTTTTCCGGTGAAGGGGGATGGGAGCACGGATGATTCTGCCTCGCTTAACGCTATTCTTCGACAGGCTGCTGCGAACTGTCAGATTGCGTAAGTGTGTTGCAATATTAACGAGGGAATGTACTGACATATTGAAAGATATTTCCCCTATGGTGTTTATGTAGTCAAGAGCACCGTATTCATTCCTGTTGGATCTCGGATTGTTGGAGAAGCTTGGGCCGTCATATCTGGCGCTGGAGCAACATTCAAGGGTAAGTATTTTCTATCACTAAAAAGGAACAGTCGACTGAAGTTCTATCCAGATGCAAACAATCCACAACCCATCGTCAAAGTCGGAAACGCCGGAGATGTAGGCGTAGCCCAAATCAGTGACATGAGATTCACAGTCTCAGAAGTCCTCCCAGGCGCCATAATCGTCCAAATAAACATGGCCGGATCCTCTCCCGGCGACGTCGGAATGTGGAATACAGTAGTAAACATTGGAGGCGGAGCAGAATCCACAGTAAAAACCCAATGTACAGACCAAGACACCATCAACTGCAAAGCCGTCTTCCTCGCCGTCCACCTCACAGCCAGCAGCAGCAGTTACCTGCAAAACATCTGGGTGTGGACCGCAGACCATCACGTTGATGGCGGTGCAGATCTCCAAATCATCTCTACAGGTCGTGGAATCCTTGTTGAATCTACGAAAGCTACTTGGCTTGTTGGAACGGGTTCTGAACATCATTGGCTGTATAACTACAATTTCAACAAGGCGCAAAACGTCTTTGCCGGTCTCCTTCAGACGGAAAGTCCCTACATGCAAGGAAACGGCGCGCGGCGTCTCGCACCTGCGCCCTGGGTCGCAGACTCTAGATATGGAGACCCTGATTTCTCGTGGTGCGGAGGAGGCGATGGAAAATGTCGCAGTTCTTTAGGGCAAAATGTGAATGGAGGATCGAATCTGTTCTTTTATAATACTGCAAGTTGGGCATTCTTTGATGGTGAATGGAATGGAATTTATACTTCTGATAATTACTGCTCCGGGAATTGTCAGACGAATATGGTGAGGGTTGCGAATTCGCCGTCGAGGTTGTATTGGTATGGACTTGCGACTCGGTCGACGGATGTCATTGTTTTTGATGGGGCGACTAATCCGACGACTTTTAACAATCCTGGAGCGTGAGTTTTTAAGATTTCTTATTCCTTTTGGTTATCTCTGTGATGTGGGTGCTGACTTGACGATAGTTGGGGTGGAAATGTTGCTGCGTATAGGCAGTTCGCTTAAATTTTCACGATATAGATACTGGTGGATAGATCAATTCAGACGATCTTGTGGCGGAAAGAAATAGTGGGAGTATAAGGCTGGCTGTTATCAAAATCTCCTTTGCAATAATTCTTTTACTTACCAAAAGTAATTCATCAAGTATTCCTATGACATTTGAATTTGTCTTCTAGATGAATTTACTGCTAGTTGTTAGACCTCTCGGTTAACTGTGACGTCAGAAGTATCGAAGGAAGGAAGAGTCAGTTAAAGGTTTGAAAACTTTATCAGTGCTGACAGATATGGACTCTTTGAGACACGGGGGGGTAAAAGGGTTATGCTTGTTGAATTTATTATTTTTATTACCACTTGAACAGTGCTCTACTTTCCAACATCAGATGCAAACGGGTCCGGAAACAAAACTCGGATTCTGATGTGTTGCGAGGGAGTGTAGGAATTCGTGATTGTACTGATACATAGAGAGAGACACTCTGTTTCTATGATTGTTCCAACGCTGCTGGGACCATCCATAAGACTTTATTTGTTATTTACTATACAAGCATTTAGCGTTAATTAGAACATCAATTTTATTTTTGGGGTATTTGGGTGATGGTGATGGTAAAACACGCAGAGATGTTACTACTTGTCCTCCTCGAATCCTTCCATTCCCTAATGTTAGGTCCTGACCGTCCTGTCATTTACCGATCATTCAGGAATCCGATACAGGCTACAGCATGCTCGCATCTCGCATCTCGCATCACGGAAGGGAAAGTCTATATAAGGTTGACTCTAATTGGCACCAACGATGGCGATAGGTACTTCAAAATAAGTGCTCCTCATATGAAACTTGGGGGAGTACAGAGCTCATATCTACAGTACTGTGGAAGGCCTCAAAGTTTGATCATCAAAGTTAATTGTGGGTGGAGTGAAGGTGGTGAGCTTGACCAGTATGACTAAATTTTAGGGTTTCAGATTGAGAGGTGGTCACTGGTGGTCACTGGTGCTTCCAAGCATCAGGCTGGGCGAAGGACTCGGATGGAGGCTAGGAGCGGACCCCCGGAGCTCTAGATCAGGCTTAGTGGTGGATCTTACAGCGCAGCGCCGCAGCGTTCGCACTGCCTCGGGAGTAGGGACCATCATCCTAGCCAAGACAACGTATTGCTTCATACCCAGCGGCGGGCGTCTTGTTTTGTAGTCGCTACCGACTAAACCGACTCCCGACTACTGTTGGCAGACTGGAAAAACCGACGACTTCATTCTCCAATCCCCCCTTTTGCCCTCGTCTCTCCTTAACCATTCTCTTCGCATTATCTATACGTATACCAAGCCATTCTCGGCGGCTCGCTCCCCATCACAAGCGCCGCTCAAGCCTCGATAGGTCAGTCGCAGGCCAGACTTCGCCTGATTCAGACATCACATCACATCACAACACCAACGCCCCTGAACCGCCACTTCGAATATCTTCCTGTACGGAGTATCTGCGACTTCTCCCTTCCCCGCACCGTTGGAATAGCTTCACATATTCCCTTTCCTATTCCTCTACAGAGCCGGCACTCGTCGCCTAGGGTCGGGCTAATGCTTCCCCCTCCGGGCTTGGAGGCCTCTCTTCTTTCCCTCCTCGATTCTACATCCACAGCCACCCTCTCGTCCGCAATAGCCACAGCTACCTCTGTACTTCCAACTGCCGCCGACGCGCTCGCTACTGGTACCAGCATTGTTGCTGCCCTCGCAACAGCAGCCGCCGCGTCCCATACCGCGGACGGCGACTCTCCCTACGATGAACCTCCAAATGGCGAATGTCAGTTATTGGGGCCTTTTGCGATTATAGTACAAGGATCCTTGGGACTATGCGCCCTATTGGCTTTGGTATTCAAGCGATGGAGAGAACGACCGCAGCGGCCTCTCAAGATCTGGTTTTTCGACGTGTCGAAACAAGTTGTGGGGAGCGTGTTGGTGCATATTGCGAATTTACTCATGAGCATGATGTCCTCGGGACAATTCAGTATAAAGTTGGACCCAGCCAGTGCAGCACGGAGGCGGACGTTGGAGATCCGTGGAGAATATCAACCAAATCCCTGCTCGTTTTACTTGTTAAATCTGGCTATTGACGTAAGTCATTTCTCCCTCTTACTTTCATGTGAGATTCAAGCTAATTTATTTCAGACTACAATCGGAATTCCTATCCTCATTTTCCTTCTTCGAATCCTTACAGCCCTATTCGCGAGAACCGAATTCGGCACCCCTCGCGAATCGATAGAATCAGGGAATTATGATAACCCACCACGATCATTATGGTGGTTAAAACAATCCTTTATATACTTCCTAGGACTATTAGGCATGAAAATCTGCGTCCTCATAATATTCCTAGTTATCCCCTGGATATCTCGAGTTGGAGACTGGGCACTGCGGTGGACGGAGGGAAACGAGGTATTGCAAGTCATCTTCGTCATGTTGGTATTCCCAGTAATCATGAACGCCACACAATACTACATTATCGATTCCTTCATTAAAAACCAAAACCCCGATCACGCACATGAACTCATCTCCGACACGGATGATGAAACCGCACGCGGGGCCAACCGCTATGAAGACCCAAGAGATGGAGGTGATGAAGATTCCGACTCGGAAGAAGACCCCGAAGTCCAGGTCAAGGAACATATTGTGAGGAAGGCCCATAAGAAGAACCGCCATGGTAGCGGAAGTAACGACTACGATCCGTTGTTTGATGGCGAGACTAGTCCGACGGTTGTAGGAAGTGCTAGTTCGCGCCCCCAAACTCGGCTGGAAGGAGATGATGAGGGGAAGAAATCTAATCGATAGAGGGGATTTTGGTTAAGCAGGGGTCTTTTTCTTCGCGCTTTTTTGGGATGGATTGTATATCATGTACAAAGCGTGAAGTCGATTCTGAGAATGACATGCATGGAGTAGTGGCGTTGTGTTTGTTTTTTTCGCGGTCCAGGAAGGTGCATAGTTGTGGTTACCTTGCATAGCGAAATCCTCGTTTTTCTTGTGTTTATCGGGGAGTAAAACAGAGCGGGTTCGAAAGATGAGCTTAATTTTCTGAAAATTACCTAGGATGTAGAAAACTTTACTTATTATTCCTTTCCCTCGCCCTAAGTCTTGCTTGTGCAGTACCTCGGAGCATCATGCTGCTATAGTTCCATGTCACGATATATCGTAGAAACTTGTCGGTCACAAGCTATGTAAGCTAACGAGTAATAATGACCTACCTACTCGACAAAATATGTGTATCGACCGACCCTTGGGAAACTCGGTAAAATCCTCAAATCCATGACATTGGCCAAACATTCTTTGATGCCTTGAATTTTCTTTTTCCTTTTGAGGGGTTAAGGTAATCTTACAGTAAGCGAGGATGCCAAGAGGGGGCTTTACAGAGTACTTAGGCTGTCCTAGTTTTGAAAATCTTTTTTCTGTGACTGCCATCTGGTAATTGTGTGAACTTCCTTGACAGAGCAGAAGAACTAAGAGAATGTGGGTATTGTTCTATTGGTCAGGGATATGGTATGGAATGCTTGGTTGGTAGTTTATCACTGACCTTTTGGGGGGAGGGGCTGTGGTGTTATGCAGCTGCATAGGTAATAAGTATCGTCTCCGCTCATACTGGAGCATTCATATGAAATTTTCATAACGCGGTCTCCGTATTACCTAGTTAAAGACTAGAAATGATCGTAATTGCTAGGAAGGAGTGGAGGTCTGATAGTCGTCATTGGTATGTATGTACTGTATGTGTTCAGTTCTAGAGCCTGGAATAGAGGGGCAAGAAATTGTAGTTGTATATTGCAGGGCGATATATTGATGATTGGGTTTCTTTCATAATCAAATCGTGGGTTTTGTGTGGAAGTCGTGACTAGAACCGGACCCTCCTTGTATTCTGTAGATTTTGATATATACAACTTTGATATTGGAATTTTCTTTCCAGATCTTTATTTTTAGTAAAGTATTGGATATTACATATGTTATGTTAAAATACCATTAGTGGAAGAAACATCCAAGGACTCGCTTTTTAATACGCAAGTGCTTCTAGCTGGACTTTTACCACGGTGTTTGACGCTTTAGCTCTGCTATTATATCGCGTTGATGTTACTGTATAAATGATTATGTTATTACGTTAATAAAGCAAATTACTCCCCTTGATCGATAAGACATATCGTACCCCTTCAGGTACTACTAGTTGTCCTCGGAGTGTATAAAAATTGGTTATTTATTGTGGGATTTGGATTCGACCAATTAGGAATTAGTGATTTTTTCGAACTAGTGCTTTTTTTAAAAAAGAATAAAAATAAACAGCTTTGGCCAATCACTTGGTGGTTGGTTCTGGAATATAAAAGGATTTTTTCAATTGAAAATCAATTGACTATCCGATTAGTCAAAAACGACTTCCAATATAAAAATAACAAATCTCACTATAAATATTTAGTTTTTGCATACTTCGAGGACAACTAGTACACTCCGATCAGTATCAAAACCTCTCTTTCAAACTCTTACAAGCTCTAAATTCCAACACAGTTCTAAAGTCGATACTACTACTACAAAAGGCCCAGGTTCCTAAAAAGCCTCCGTATCAACCCCCCTCTGCAAATGCTGCCACTCCAATCCACTAAACCCAATCAAAGCATTAAACGCCCTATCCCTCCCCCTCATATTTTCCAACAAAAAAGTATCAGTTTTGACATCTTGACCAAGGACATCTACGTCACAGCCTGGACCTGGGATTTGGCTACGAAATTGGAGCGAAAGCCCTCCGAGACCGATTTTGGTTTTTGATAGGGGGTTCCAGGATGATGGGTTAGCTTGTTGTTTGGTTATTTCGACGAGATCGTTAAGGGACCTGGAGAATTTTATGCTGGTACTAGTACTTGATAGAGAGATATGTGAGGAGAAGCGGATAGAAGATGTTGAGAGGATGAGATGGCCTGGTTTGTGGTGGTGTGTGCAGCGGAATGAGATGAGGTCTTTAGTGGGTACCTGTTCGCTTAGGGCAGTTTGAAATGAATCGGCTGAACTGTCGGAATCGTAAGAACTGTCTATATCTGAATTCAAGTTTGCATTTTGGAGGGTATCCCCATCTGATAGTAGAGAGTCCTTGACAATAGCAGCGCGTTCTCGAAGATATTGAAAACACATCTCTGCCTCTGTTGGTACATTCCAAAGAGCCCACTTCGTTGGAGAAACAAGCAAACGGTATCGCGGATAGCGTGAGCTAATAGGCCATAAACCGAAGAATGTGAACCCCATCATGAACCAAAAGAGCTTCAGAATGAACTCAGAATCGGAAAATAGGCTGGTGATGAAATACGCGCCAATCAAGCAGAGCGTTGCAAAAGTAGCAGGCGGACTTTGAAATGTGTAGAAGTTAGACAGAGCTTCCAATAAGTTCGCTAGATCTGCGAGTTGAAGCTGAATGTATGGTGCGGTGGGTTCTAGTAAGGGGATAAGCCAGTCGCGAGATCCGTGACGGTCCATTAGTTCGCCTATGTTTAGTGCTGTTGTTTTGGTATTTGCGCTTCGATCTATTGCTGTTCGGATATCATGGACGGGGGAGGGGTGATAGTACTTCCAAAGAGTTGAGTAGATTATGAGTCCAGCCTGAAAACAGAAATTAATTTGCGTCACATGAAGATGGCAAAGGCGATAACCTACAATAAATGTGGTGATATGTGATATATACCAGAAGAAAAGGTATAAAAACAGCCATTTGGCAGTTCGATATGGATCTTCCCATCTGTACACCTGTCTTACATCAGAAAGCAATATTTGAATCGGCGCACTGACGATGATGAGTCTTTCGATGTGTAGACGAAGGGTTTCTTTATCATAAGGCAAATTCCGGAAATCGTCAACGTATTGAGCTGAGAAACGGTGTGAGATATGTAGAAGTTTCTAAGCGGTATTAGGGCAAGCAAACTCAATGTGGAGACAAAACAAAAAGCACAAACATAAGCAACCCACTTCGTCCAGTTGAATGTCTTGAAAACAAACTCGTCATCCTCTTCGAAGAAAGAATCTTCTGGGAATGGTGGTGGTGTTGTATCTACTGCTCTAACTCTATGGATGTGTCTTGATGTAACCCAAGCAACTTTCATTTTCGTTCGCGAATCCTCCTTTTCTTTGATACGCTCAGCACTTGTATCAATATGTTCTTCAACTTCTTCATCTTGAGATTTACTCTCTAGACCATCGTGTTGACTCAACTCCTCTTGTGCGCGTTCCATCTCATCATGAGCTTCAAGAAAGTCGAGGTCCGCTTTTCTCGACAACATCGGTCTGCTCTTCGCAAGTTTGCTGGCCGCTTTGCGGGTTGCCCGGTTCTTGATGGCATTCTTTGGATTTCTGACGATGCTCGCGGTTCCTTTGAGCACTGAGAGTGTCTTTTCTGGTAAACCAGTCGGACCATTATGCGCAGATTTGAGGAATTTTGATGCGTTGAAAGCTGGGCTATCCTCTAATTCTTCCAGTGCATCGCCGAGTGTTGTCTTACTTGAGCTTGTATTTAGAGCGTTGCGGATTTTCCGTCTCGCTTTGGCTGTTAATCCTTGTAGTAGCCCAATAGACTTTTCATCTGCCGGCATTATCGAATTGGCGAAGTCAATACCCAGAAGTTAGTGCTTGGTTGTGGATTCCAAAACGGTATCATAAAACGACACAAATTTTCCAATTTGCCATTGAAGATTGTTCACGTCATCATTCATTCATGATGTCAGTAGTGAAAAGCCACCCAAAAACCGGCGAGACATTCTCAGAGTCGTACCAATCGTGACAAGTCGGCCACCTCAACAAAAGCTTGGCGCCCAAAATCTGGAGCCCCAAGAATACGGAGATGCACGAGCAAATTTTGGGATGGTACTTCGTACAGAAGAATTTAAATGGGGAAGCGGGAAGTGGGAAGTGGGAAGTTTTTTTTTTTTGAAAATCTTTTGCGAGTACCGGGACATCCAAACTCAATATTTCCTCATGCTGCACTCGACACGTGTGAACATGGTCTTCGGGGACGATGTTCATACGTTCCACAGGTACAGGCGAACCTCGATACAAGGATACTGTCGGGGGACATATCCTTAAGGATATAACCGAGGTTCTCCTTATATCGAGTATCCTTGTATCGAGTTTCGCCTGTACTTCTATATCCCATAGAGCGGTTTTGGATGGATTCGGTACTTGAGAGACTGGAAAACACCTGTAAAAGTGATAGTGTTGCTCTCATATTATGTGTGATATGCTAACTTGAAACATTCTGACACTTGGATATAGGTACCGGTACCGTAGTAAATCGAACTTATCAAGTATCGGGGAGGGGGTGGTGTGGGGGTGGAGTACCAACACTTGGGAAGACTACTTTCCTGGTCACTAAGAGAACAGACTTCTGTGGGTTTCTATAGGTCGTAGTAGAATGGCCAAGATGTTTTCAGAGTACATCTTCTTGGTTTCTAGACTCAGCTCCTGCGCGAACAAAAGGCCACCAAGGTCTCTATTCAATTCTTATTTTATTATTCTTTGTAGATTGAAAGACTTCAATGGCCCTACAGCGCAGACTGCTTTCTACTTTTCCGCGCAAAGTGGCTATAAGGAGCGGGTCGCACGCAATTTAAGTGCGGATACCCGCAACGAATAATGGAAAGAACTTGGAAATCATTGATGCAAAAAGGGACAGCGTGAAATAGAAACTGAGCTAGAAAATCACCTCGTCCGTCTACTAAATAAGGGCGTCTATCACGATTCTAGGTATCCCCTCTTCTCCTAGGGATGATAGAGAGTAGCCAGTTAGCTTTTGCAATTATTTCCTTGGAATCACTACTAGTTGGCCTCCGAGTATATATGAATTTAATTTTTATAGTGAGATTTGTTTTTGTATAGTGCAAGTTGAATCTGACCAACCAGAGAATCCATGTTTCTTTCAACTTCTCTGTAATTGGTACGAGTGAAGTGCACGTTAAAGGTAGGCATCCATGTAAACTATACACAGGCTATGCTAGGTATGAAAAGAGTTCCTAATAATCTTTAATATTTCCTTACACTTATGGTGAGCTTATACGTTATATTCAAGCCTTTTGGTCGAGAGGAGGAGATAACCGGGAGATTGTCAATCAAACTATAACTTAGCGAGTACAGAACGAATACGCGAGGATAGGGCACGGAGTAACAGATCTTTAGTCCTGAAATTACAAAACAGAATTTATATGTTGTTTGCAAAACAAGTCAAGTGATTTCTTTTACCATTTTTCGTGATATGTCATTTTCCTTCCTAAGTCGGTTTAGAGCAACAGCTCACGGGGTTATTCTTATTGAACTCAATTACTAGAAAACATTGATGTTGGTATAGAGATATCTGTCGATATCCGAGGGACATCAACACCATAGTGTTGTGAACAATAGTCAAAGGTGGTGTGTATAGTGATACAATTGTGTGTAACTAAAGGAGTTTTAGCGAAGTGGATCTACAGATAACGTGACTAAATGAGTGGAATAAATCGCAACAGTTGAGAAGGTTGGAAAATAAGCCCACTTGACAACGGACGAAATCAATACAGACTTCGAAAGTTCTCTCGGTATTTATTTTGAGCTGTTCGACTTTCTCCTTGTTATATAGTCATGGACATATGGTGCATTCGAGATTAGATACATCTAGATTCGCCCTTCAACAGAGCGAGTGCAGCCGATATATATCGTGCGTTCGCCGCTCTCAATGTTATTGGAGAGTTTTTGCATGTGATACAATGTGTTGGGCTGAAAGTAACTTTTTTAAGCGAGGCAAATGACGACTATCTCTAGCTGTCGATCTCATGCATATTATCTCTTTACCGTAGTAGGCCATGGAAATTATTGGGCTTACTCAAGAAATTCCTGCTATCTCGACTTCACATTTAAGCGACAATTATTTCGTAATTTGCGTAGGTGTACGGTTGCATCCGCCAAGCAATGTTGGTAACGGGGAATCCGACCTTTTCCAAGGATGCTTAAACGACAGGTCGACAAGAATAGAAAAAGGGGGATCAAAATCTGATGTGGAGTTCGAATTTCAGTTTTAGCCAATTGACTCCTTCAAAGCTGTCACACGCTAAGCGTAGATCAAAGGCCTTGGCGACCTTATGGCTCCATTTTACCCTTAAACCAAGTTTCTACCAAGAAAATCAAACGCCAAGGCTGATCATGTTCAAACCCCTCGCTTGTGCCGACATTGATGATCGAATAGCGAGTTTTCAATGTAACGCGGGGTTTCGACGTTTCGCCCACGTGAATATCCAGGTTAGAAGCCCATTGCCGTAATTTTGATGTCCAAGCTGCTTGGAACGTACTTCCTAAAAGACATTCCTCTTTCCTAATTTGTTCTCCAAGCACGCAATGAGTGGGAGTAATTACGAGAGTAGGTTACAACTTATGCCAAAGGGATTTATACGAGGATTTCCTTCGTCCAAAACGCAAATCTTTTTTTTAAGATAGATTTTCAAAAAGAGTGACTGCAATAATATAAAGCACAAAAACATTGGAGATGGAGGAGAAGCTACTCTCAAGTACATTTGCCCTTAACTTTATATCTGTGACCAAGTATAGAATGAACACATCCTGTTGATATATTTAGGTAAGAGCCAACATCTAAGACTACCGTATAGCGAAAATAGCTTTGATTTGTGGGGCCAGCGGACTCTGGTAGGCCAGTATTATTCAAACGGCTTAATAGCGGACCTACACAAGTATGTGCGGCTCGATCCAAAAAGCTTAACCGACTGCGTACTGTAATTTCACAAGGGCGATCTTTTCTTGGTATGCCAATGCTGAAGTTTCGGGGGCCTCTCATATAATAAGAGCGAAGTCCCATCTTGACAGCCCTTTTTTCTCCCTACCGCGCTCGTTTCCATTCGTCGTATTCGTTTCGTTTCTCTCCTTTTTATTTTCTCTTCTCTCAACTATTCAAACAACCACACTCTTTTATGTATAATTTCTTCACTTTCTTTCATTCCTTATGTTGAAGCTCAGGGTCCTTACTGCCTTGGCAGTCTTTTACACTTTGGTCGCGGGATTTCCTCTTCCACCGACTCAGGAGGATGCCACATTTCAATTGACGACAAGATCGACCGACGCAGAGATCGATAGAAGATTTCTGCCAGCGCTGGCCGGAATGGCAAGAATTGGACTTGGGCTTGGAAAATCGTATGGAAAATTGGCGCTGCAGAAAGGAGGAAAGCTATTCAGCAAGAAACCAAAGGCAGCGATCGACCCTCAAAAGGTGGCCGCAGGAGGACCAAAGCCATACACCGACTTCCCAAACCCTAACCTACCAAATGCCGTTCTACCTGGAGCTCCACTCAAGGGAGCAGCCGTCGCAAAGCCCGGAGGTATTCCTCCTCCACCACCTCCTCCTCCACCACCATATTCGCCACCTCTAGCTGCTGGTGCTGCACCAAAGCCCGTAGCTCCCGGCGCAGGAGGATTACCAGCTCCTGCCCCACCACCTGGAGTAGCTGGAGCAGCAGCCGCACCAGGAGCAGCACCTTTGGCCGCTGGAGCACCAGGAGCCGCAGCCGTACCAGGAGCAGCACCTTTGGCCGCTGGAGCACCAGGAGCCGCAGGAGCAGCACCTTTGGCAGCTGGAGCACCAGGAGCCGCAGCCGCACCAGGAGCAGCAGGAGCAGCACCTTTGGCAAACGGATTACCAGCTCCCGCCCCACCACCTGGAGCAGTTGGAGCAGCAGGAGCACCAGGAACCGCAGGAGCAGCAGGCGCCGAAGGCGTCGAAGGAGCGGCAAAAACAGGTGATGACGTACTAGAAGAGGGAGCCGAATTAGCTGAGGGTGAGGTTAAGAAGAAGGGATGGAGACCAACCGCAGGAGATGCAATCACCATCGGAATGACAGGTGCAATGATGGCACCTATGCTTATTCCAATGGGTGGGTCAAAAGCACCTGAGGGACCACCACCTGGAGGTCCACCTGGAGGTCCACCTGGTCCTCCTGGAATGCCACCACCACCTGGAATGCTGCCTCCACCTGGATTTGCACCACCCCCACCACCACCTGGATTTCTACCACCCCCACCACCTGGATATCTTCCACCCGGTATTCCAGGAAAGGGGCGCCCTCTCCCTTAAAACCCTAAACTACCCCAATCTTCCCCGCAGAAGCTACAGGACTTATTCCTCAACAAGCGAACAATCCAAGGTCTCGGTTCTTAGCGAATTTTGCCCTCCAAGAACTTTCCTGGCAATGGGCAGTGCTAGTGTTTATCAACGAATTTCGTTTGTGCAGGATGATTTAAGTGCCGATTCGAGAGGTGTTCTGAAGTCTTGGTACGATGTCTTGTCTTTTTTGGCGTTCAGTTACTTGATGATCCATTGTACTTTCGGGTCGGTTAGCTCAGGGGTTCGATATTTGGAATGCATTGAAATGATTTAGTTATTAGATTTTACGCAAAAATTCACAATTTGATTCCAATAAGTCTTTCGTTTGCTTACTTTCCGATTGGCGATGATTTGATTACTCCAAGGACTTCTCCATATGTTGAATAGTGTTTTTCAAGAATGCTGTCATGATAACTGTTGACCGCCGACCTCAGAGTAATACTACGGAGGTGGGCTCCGAGTGTGTACACTATCGGGCCGATTTATCACCGACGAGCTCCGGCTTGTGTAGCCGTAGGTACTCCGTCCTTGAGCCGCCCCTGGCATCTCAGCCTCATCGCAATCAACGTCTACCACAAGAAAGCCTCCTTTGCGCCTCTTCCAGCAAGGCAGATGAGGCCAGTATGTCACCTTACCAGGCGAACGCTATTCAAATTCGCACCTAGACTGCCCAATTGCGTACCGCGACGATGTCTTCTCACGCTAGCCATCGAAACAAGCTGCGATGATACCAGTGTAGCCATTCTCGAAAGGCACGAGAACCTCTCTGCCACCCTCCACTTCAATTTGAAAATAACGTCCGACAACCGATCGTATGGAGGGGTATACCCCATAGTGGCACACGAGTCGCATCAACAAAATGTTGCTGCTTTGGTGAAGCAGGCGCTGAAGAGTCTGCCAACAGCATCGGAATCACTGGTAGAGAATGGGAAGGAAAAAGAAGAGACACTGGTCATTACAACCGAAAATGGCAGATCAGTGCGCAAGAAACCAGATTTTGTCACTGTGACACGAGGCCCGGGCATGCGGGCAAGTTTGATTACGGGCGTCGATACTGCGAAAGGGTTAGCCGTGGCGTGGGATGTTCCATTGGTTGGTGTGAACCACATGCAAGCTCACGCGCTGACCCCTCGACTCGTAGCAGCATTGGAACAGCAAAACATGGAGAATGCAGGAACAAATCCAACGGACCCGTCCTTTCCCTTTCTCACCCTGCTGGTATCTGGCGGACATACCATGCTTGTCCACTCGAAAGATCTCTGTGACCATGAAGTCATCGCTAATACCACCGATATTGCCATAGGAGATATGATTGACAAGTCAGCCCGCGATATTCTCCCCCAGACACTGATTGATAGTGCTCCGTGTGTTATGTACGGCCCTTTGCTGGAAAGTTATGCGTTTCCCAAGATCGAGGCGGACGGGAACGAGCATTTTTCGGCACATACAAAAGAGCTTTCAGAAAGTACTTATGGATGGAAGGTCAACTCTCCATATGTCAAGCCAGGACCCAAGGGGAAAGTATCGAACTCGGAATCATTTTCATTCTCGGGGATTGGCAGCTCTGCCAAAAGAATAGTGGATGGAAATACGAACATGGATGAAACCGAGAGGCGGTTTCTCGCTCGGGAACTTATGAGAGTGTCATTTAAACATCTTGCCTCTCGAGTGCTATTGGCTTTGGAAAAGGCAGAAATAAAGCACGTGAACACTTTGGTTGTCTCAGGGGGCGTAGCAAGTAACCAATACCTAAAATTTCTTTTCAGGACGCTGTTGGATGATAGCGGTTATTCAAAGATGAGGCTGATATTTCCCCCACCAAAGTACTGTACGGATAATGCGGCGATGATTGCCTGGACAGGTATGGAAATGTTTGGAGCAGGTTGGAGGACTGAACTCAGTGCTATGGCGATCAGAAAATGGTCGATAGATCCTGCTTCTGAGGACGGTGGGATTCTGGGTGTGGGTGGGTGGATAAATACTGAAACACCCAGGTAACGTATTATGTGAAAGTCTTCCTGTATCTTTGTAGATTCCTCTTTACTTTATTTTCCCCATCTTAAGGTGATACCCACAATGTTCAATTATCTTGCTTCTGCTTGCTATTTTTCCTTATACAGACTACCTCAATACTGAAGTAGAATCTTCAAAGTTTGACAAGCAAGTAATTGGTTCTAGAATCCAAACAGTGTTATGCTCTCGTAATTTTTCATGGATAGTGGTAAAAACACAAACATAAACAGGCTACATAATCACTTGAGTAGACCCCTGAGAAAGTTATACCTTTCTCACTGTCACTTTGTCAATACTGTACAATATTCTGGTATTGCGAAAAAATGACAATGAATCTATCTCTTAGCTGTGAAGTTAAGCAGATCTTTCAACTTTTGAGTGAGTTACTTTAGTTTAATAAGAGTGGTGTTCTGATGAATTAGCATAATGAAGCCATCTATGCCACTTTTCATTCCTACTGTGTGGCTGGACAGTGGAAGCTTATATACCATTAAGGAGTTGAAGTGAATACCATCCTGCCTATAGACTAGACTGGTCGCTGCCCTAAGCCAGGTTTAGGTGAAGCCGCTGAAGTTATTGTGGCTGCAACATATGACCAAACTCAGATTCACTATTGAGTTTTGTTCTTATTCTAAAGGCTTCCATCATAACTCAAATACGCGTAGTCTAGGACCCTGGAACGCGTCCTTTGTGGGTTCAACCACAACTAAAACACACGCACAACATTTTGGAGACCACAACAACTACAAGTCGCGCATACCATCCTAAAAGGCAGTACAACTGAACTCTAGCAAATCATCTTAGTACTTGATTCAGAGAAATTTGGCTTCAGGTGCGTCCTTACATATTCTCACACTGAGTCCACAACACTGAGTCCACAAAAGACAAACAGTTCTTGAAAGACGAAACTGATATATTAGCATAGGTCTATCTGCCACAATGAGTGAGATGAATGAGGTAAAATCTCCTACCCCTCTCACAGATGCCATGGAATCACCATCTGAATCTCCAAATCTGCCATCATCTCTACCTCGTACCTCAGTCACCTCAGTCGCACCAGATCTCTTGTCGCCCACCGTCACCAAGGATCCGACACCTACTCCTACTCCTGTAGCACCAGCTCTCTTGTCGCCCACTGTCACCAAGGATCATACACCTACTCCTACTCCTGTGGCACCAGCTCTCCAGTTGACGACAACTTCTACCCCACACCAAACAAGTGCTCCTTTGTCGCCTCACTCTGCACCATCAACACCAAGAGATACTTTGCAAGATCACATGCAAGTTTATCTTACCAAGTTCAAGAATATTCAAGAGAAGGAGCGCCAGCTTATGTCCGACCTCTCCTGCCTTCACGGAGAGTTTCAGCACAAGGGCAATGAAAAGCTCTTTGCAGATGCTGGTTACAATGATCTCCGCCGCTTCCAAAGGGTTGAGAGCCAATTAGACAAGATCATCAGGAGAATCACTACCCGTCAAAGACAGTGGTCGGAGAATAGCGGTTCAACCCAAGTCAAGGACTTGCAGAATGAGATCGAGGTTGACAAGCAGGACCTCGATACGCATGCCGCTGCCTATCTGCAGAAGAAGAATGAGTTGAGAGGCCTGCGTCTCAAGCTGGAGGCAATGAATCCCCATCCCGTATGGCAGATCTATGAGTATAACACTAACTACCAATACCAAATTATTGGAAATCAAACTCTGCCGCCAAACTACCCAAGTCCTGGCTCCAGCATCAAGACTAAGACTCGCAAGCGAAAGTCAAACGCAGTTTCGGAAGGCGCTGGAAGTGTTGTCTCGAGCAATAGAGGCACCCCAGAGCCACTTACAGCCCAGTCAAATATCACCACTCGCCGTCGCCCTCGCTCTCGCCTCGCCGCCCAACATCGATCAACAAGCCAGATTCAAGACCATTCTTACATGAAACCCGAAACCTCAAACAACCCGAATACTCTGGCACCAATTCAGCACCCCGAACGCTTCGTTGTTCAATCCCTAGATAACGATGCAGGCTTTCTTACTCAAACCAGGCCATCAAAGCGACCTCGAATGACCCAAGATATGGCGGTCAACTCCGACATCATCCACAGATACGCCATTGACTTCCAGGTGTGGAACAACCAAGTTCAAGCAGACCGCGATGCAATGAAGACCCATATGCGTTCCATCAACCAGCACAAGTCCGAAATCGCGCGCCTACAGTTTGAGATTGACGGCCACAGTCGCTCTATTGCGGCATGCGAACGTGACTATGCTGCACATGAACGTAGCCTCGATGAGAAGATGGGCTTCATTGCAAGTAGTATGTCGGAATTTTCTGGATCCGTCCAGGAGATGGCTGCTCTACAGCGTCGCATGATGGAACATAGCGCCGCCGAATCCGAAATCAACTTCGAACAACTTCAGCTCTCTCACGAGGCACAAAAAGTGCAATTGCAAGCTCTTGAGAAAACATGTGCTGAGCAGAAGGCTCGTCTTGCGGAGATGGACAGTCGTGGGGCGGAGATCAATGCTAGTGCTGCGGAGAGCGAGAGCCAAAACGGAAAGGTTCATGAGACTGAGGTTGTTTATGACGCGTCGTTAAGTGAAAATGCTGGAGTTCGACAAGATGGAGGATCTCAGCATGAATGAAGCAAATGTGGCAATTCCCGTGGTTGTGCTATTCTGTCAGCCACTGGAACCTTCACTGTCTTCGGACTTGTGCTTTGGTAGACATGGGTTATGAAATATTCTCTTGTGGTTTTTGATACTTTTGAAGCAAGGTCTTTGAACTTGTGGTTTGACTTGGTACTTGCAACTGCTCGCCGTTGTATTTCTTTCTTCGCTTTGCACATGGTATGGTGGGAGGAAGTCATTTGAGCTTGTATTTCTATCACTACTTAGATGATTTGTTGTCTTCTTTGACAATTATCTTGAAAGATGTAGTGACGATGAGTATCACTTGATGGATATCAGTCTGCTCTCTGGCTTGGGAAAAGTCTATATCGTAGCATAAATTCAACACTCCCCTCTTATGGCCTGTCCCTACACGTGAGGTTGGAACTAGTGATTAAAAGAATGACAAATGTAATCTTAATTATATTGCGGGTGTAGATCTAGCAGGGAGAGTAGTTATGACCTACCTGATGCAACAATAGGTCACAGGGCAAGGACTTGGTGTAAAGCCAATTCAAGTATTCGTGTATTGAAGAGCCAAGGCACAGCAGAAAGAGGATTGCTGTAATTGAATCGTTTCTCAATTTCTAAAGTCGCTGTAAAATGATTTCGCAGCAGTAACACTATGACCATGCCTCGCACCAGTTTTCAAGCCACTGCTGCTTAATAGGCCCCACATTTCTCAGTTTCTCACTCGCCTCGAGAGTCTTAACCAGGTCAAAAGTAGGAAGCACCGGTAATTGCGCGACTATCCCATAGAAAGGAAGAAGTTTCATAGCTGGACTTCTCTTTTCAAGCTCGTCACCCTTCAACCCTGATGCCTCCGCATCTTCAGAAACTCTCTTCAACCACTCCTTCAACGAGACAATCTCACAGTCTCTTCCCTTTTTAGACAGAAGATTCTTTACCGCTCCCGGAATAATATCCTTCCAAGCTCCCACAACAGGATTTTGCGGATGATAAACAACTGCTTTCCCTCCCGATCCCGTCTTAGGAGCAAGCGTCAAATCCACCAAAATCTCCGAAAGCAGATCAACAGCCATCCAATCAATTTTATCGAACTCTACTCCCAGAGAATCGGGCACAGCACCAATCAACACCGAACTGATTAACAGAACCAGAAACAAATCGTCCTTGTTCGCATACCCAGGCTTCACAGCTGGTCCAGCGATTGCTCCTAATCGTGCGACCTGGACATCGATGAGCAGTTTCTCAGCCGCGTAGTCGAGCACGAGCTCGGAGACGTATTTACTCTGTCCGTACCCCATGGGAGGGGGTGCCGAGTCGTCTGTGATAATTTCTTCAGGGATTTTAATGGATGCGTCTGAGAGGCCGCGGACGGCACTCGTGGAGGAGATAAAGTGCAGTCTTGGGTTTGTAGGGGAGTCGTACGCGAATTTCGCGAGTGCGATGACGCCGTCGATTTGCTCTTCGAAGGCGGAGAGGGGGACCATAAGGCTTACTGCCCAAGCGTTGTGGATAATTTTTGTTGTTGTTTGAAACAACTGGGAATAGACATCTGGATCTAGGCCAAAGTTTGGCTTGGTGGGGTTACCGGTGAGGAAGGTTACTCGGTCGGAGGGAAAATTGGTTGGGAGACCTCGGCTTTTATTGCGGTTGATTTGAGATTGTTGAGAATCTGCGCCTCTGTTTAGACAGTATATATGACCAACCAAGGGATTGTCGAGGAGTTCGAGTAATAGGTATGAGCCCAGGGCTCCAGTAGACCCAGTGAGGATTACGGTTTGTTTCCCACTTGTAACTGCCTTTTTTCCATTGTTTATTGAAGGTACAGCGGCGATTTGGCCGATGATTTTCTTCTTCCTTTCAATGGTCTCGCTTATGGCGAGTTTCCGTTCCAAATCAGCATTGCTTGGAGAAGACTCGGTTGCCATGATGTTCTAATCTGTATTTTATGATGAATAAAAATATGCGGATATAATGTCTTAAAGCTGTCGTAAACCCCCAAATAAACAAGATGACAAGAGCAATTCTGAATGAGTATTCCAGTTTGATGTTCAGAAGAAGACAATTTCAATGGAAGTGGTCTATATAACCTCAACAAGTGACATGGAAGCCTTGTCGTTACCAAGAGTAGAGTTAAGGTCGGTTGGCGGGGTAATACTCTGTCCCCACAAAACAGACCTTACAGCAAACCTTCTTTTTGCCTTACAATATTGAGATCTGCACATAGTAAATTAACGTCAAGCTACAGCCCCTCTATTACAACTTCGGATGACAAGAAAAGCAAGACAATCACAAAAATTGCATCATATCTTTGCAACACAGCAACAGCCGCTCACGTGATATTTACAAGTCTCTAGAAACAGCGCCTGGATGATTGAAAGCTAAGCGAGAATATGGGGGATTTCTAAGCCATCCCACCTTTGCTTTACTTTGTACTATTTGGCTTTGCCGAGAAACCGCAACAACGGAGTTTCGGAGCGTACTTTAGAACTTTGGCACTTTTATACGTATCACACTGGTAAATCGGTAAGGCCGATGCTTCCGAAATTCAGAGAGTATAGCTGCAAGCTTTTTGTCCTGCTTGTTATCTCTTGGGTATATTGGAAGCTTCCAGTCGTGCCATCAAGCTTGTTCAAAGACTCTATTTAGTATGGACATTGGGCCTGGCAAATCGACATGTTTAAAGAAATGAAGCATTCTCGAAAAGTGTTTAAACAAGATTACATTTGATTTGAATTGCTTTATATGCCACTGGAACTTGACGGCAGTAGGTCAGTCAAAAGCTTAAAATCTCATTGTTTCTATGGTATCAGGTACCTTCGCCAGAAAAATATACCCCCATACCCTTTCAAATTTTAGAGAGAGTACATTCCATGGATATGAGTCTATTATGGTTAACAAACCAATCTAGCTGCTCTCGTCTCGCGAGTCTTTTGCTTGTGCCTCAGAAAACCTGAGAGAGAGAGGGAAAACGAGGCACGAGTACGCGCGGGAGACTATTAAACTGAGATTGTTGATAAACCGACTGCCAGATTATTCTTAGGTGAGTTAGTTCATCGCATCTAAGTAAATATACCTCATTACTAATCCAGAAGTTCTACAGTCTAAGAAACAGAATTGTCTTACAGAGCAATTATCATTAGCACCCAAGAGGAACAAAACATAACAGGCTTGGCGGACATCAATCCCTAAGGATCCTATTTAGCAGGCTAAGAATGATGATAGATTCACAGATCACGATCAATGAGTCGAAACTTGTTATCAAAATAGCTAGCTTCTCAAGCTACATAAAATATTGCTAGTTGCAAAGAAGAGAGCTTGATTGATTATTGCTGACTCACTTCTTTACTAAAGGCCTTCAATTGTTGTAAGCAATTCAGATGCCTGCAGACCAACCAAGTGTGATTGGTGGAACCTGTCGCAGGTGTATAAGTAAGTGATTTGCATTCCCTATTATTAACCATCTTCTGGGTTCTCAATGAGCAAAAGGGAAAAACAAAGACATACTTACAAACTTGAACAGGAACTGAGCTGGTGGGTTCCATGTTGTTGGTTCATACAGATCATGTGACCAATCTGATTAACACTGAACTTTCTCTGAACGATACTTGAGTATTGCTACGGCTTATAGTCTTGTTTGTACGTTAGCTTCTGGAATTTTCTTATTGCTATCTATTGATATGAAGCTGGAAAGCCTAACCTGTCACATGACATGCAACGGCGCTGTGACCTCTATTTTTAGCTCACAAAAACCCGTTTCTTGGATTTCTCACCTTCCTATTCGTACTACACGACAGCGACCCCAAACCTCAAGGAGTTAAGGAGATGATGAATGCTACCATACTCGTACGCCTTCACCAATCGTCCACATGGCGTGCCGCGATTCCGCTGCACAATTGTGGAGGATCCTCAAACAATACAGCACCCCCTGGTGGGGTTACAATATTGCACAGATTGCACACACTGCATGAGTGGGAGCGCTTAGAGCATCTATGCGTTTCTCATTCGTTGAGAGTACCCAAGCGACTGCGTCTCGTTACCACTCAAAGAATTGCCGCATGATATCTGATTCTTCAAATTCCCCCATCATGGTTTCGCTAATAATGTTTCTTCGCCTGTGTCTTCAATCAAAACCAATGGTTCGTTAGGTTAGGTAGGTTAGGTAGCTCCCGAATCCATAGATTTCTTCCAGATTGGCTACAAAAAGGTTAGTCTTGATCCAATCTCATGCCCATGCCCATGCCCATGTTTTCCCCAGAAAGGCCATTTGCGTGCCGTCCAGTTCCAAGGACCAAGAGGACTTACCGTACCTTTTTTTATGGGGCGCAGTTGTGCATCGCATCTTCCTCCGTCCTTCATCGCTGTGTTGGTGTTGGGGGCTGCCGAGTAAGCGGTCCAGATTTTATATAGTGCAGCGAGCGATATGTTGGTTGGTTTGAAAGGGTTGCGGGTCAGCCTCTACTCTACCTTCTTTACTTACGTTCCTCCCAACTCTACAATTTTGTGTCTCTACATGAAGCTCACGACGAGAGCTCCCGAGTCCCTCGCCTCGAGATGAGTTCGAGCTCGACTGCCACGGCACCAACTGGGACAATGGCCCAGCCTGGTATGAAACTCGTTTATGTGGCAATTGTTCTCATTCCGGTGGAAGTTTTGTTCGTAGTTCTGAGAGCCTATTCCAGGTCGCTTCACGACAAAAGAGTTGGATTGGATGATATTTTGATCTGGTTGGCGTTGTTGGTATGCTTATCTCTGAATGCATTGGCAATTGGTACGTCATATCTTTCTGATGAGCGATGGAAATGAAGCTTATCTCGAAAATGATAGCTATGGTAAGATATGGAGGTGTTGGTCGACATTGGGCAGAACTAGAAAGCTCTGGGGAACATGAAAAGTTTGTTATCTGGGCGAAGTGCCTATTGGCGACAGGTTGGCTTTACCTAGCTGCTGTGACGCTACCGAAACTTTGCGTTTTGGTCCTGTATCGCCGAATTTTTGATATGCGACGGATTCAATGGTCTTGCTATATTCTGTCGGGCATTATGATTGCGAACTTTCTTACGGGTGGCATGGTTGGTATGTTTGCTTGCCGACCGCTGAGTTATCTATGGGACAAGAACATTCCTGGTGGGAAATGTATCGATGTCAACATGTTATTCCTCTGGATTGGATTTCCGAATATCGTCACGGATTTTGCGGTCTTGGTTCTTCCACTTCCTATTATTGTAAGCACCATCCTATACTGTCAACCGCGTTAAAATCCTGACGTATGGATGTGTAGTGGTTTTTCAAAAGTACAAAATCACAGAAGCTTGGATTAATTCTCACATTTTCAACTGGGAGTTGGTTAGTTCCCCTTACATCCACGCCACGAATGTTTCCTCATCCTTCCCTTACACATTTTCTTACCATAAACCCCAATAGTGGTCTCGTTTCGTCCATCATCCGCTTCAAAAATTTCTCCGCTAGCGACGCAATCTCAGATGGGACGATGGCATCCGCAGAACTGATGATATGGACGATTGTCGAGCCAGGAATGTGCTTAATAGCCGCCTGTCTTCTTCGCTTCAAACCTCTTTTACGGAGACTCTTCAAAGGAACTGCCCTCGAACGACTACCAAACCAGAACTCGCAAGCTTATTATTTCTCTTCTCCTGATCAGATGAAACTATTAACTTTGAGAAGTCAATCTGGCTTCGAGCCCAACACTGGCTTCCATAGCTATGAGAGACTACATGATTCTTCACCGGATGAAGCCATGTGGAATTCCAGGCGTGCGAATGTAGATAGAGAGGTTTCCCGGGTGAGAAGTGGATCTCTCGTCCCACCGGCTTATTTCCCTCGTTCTGGCTGAAAGATGGACGAAGATGGGCTAGACTTGAGTATAGTACACACAATGGGTTGTTCACCAACCCCCCACGTTATTTTATATCAGCACGACGAGCCTGCGCCCCATTGTCTACCGGGAAGTGGCTGGAAGAATTAATCCGAGGCTTTGGGAACTTTGAAATTTGCTGAAAATAGTCCCACAGGCGATGAGAATTGAATTATCCGTATGTTCTTTTTTCCAGAAGCATCGTTTCTCTTGTTAAATCCGAATAGATTGACTAGGTTCGCCGGAGATCATTTTGGAGCCAGGGGTAGCAAGATTACATTACCACAACCACAATTCAAACGATGACGAGCGTCGGGATTCTGCCGCTGTTATCGGCGAGCTCACATCTCTAATGGGCAGGTGCTAAGTTCATCTTCATTTGGAATTCCGAGAGCAATGAATAATCGCTCGCTCGCCTGCCTAACAGCCACATCACAGGACATTGAGATTTCCGCGCCCAGACGGGAATGAGTTAGAGTGGCATCCGAGAGTTTGAAAACTATATTTTATCTTCTTTTCTATGCGCTAAATCTAATGGAATATACGTTTTATAGAATATCTCTGAGTTTAATACTAGCTAGTCACATGACTAGCGCTCACAAGATCATTCAACCTAAGATTTAATAGCTTATCTTGAACACTCGAATTTAGCAGAAATATTACATTAATTATCCTAAACATATACAAAAATGGAGAAGCTTTTTTCTGCCGGTCCCAATGTCCACCAAAATAGTGATTTCTGTCCGGGCCAGTTCATGAAGTCGCGAATCAGATTTTCAATCCAGCTTGATTTATCGTTCCATCTTCTTCGAAACTTCCGAGCGAGGTCATATACCCCTATTTCAGGACAATGGTTGTCCTTGAAACGATATGCTGTTGGTGTTACAGGAAGTGCATGCGCACGATTTTGCACCGCCTCATGGCCTCGGATGCAACCAACACCAACACCAACATGCACATCTATCTTCTCGCGATATGATTTGGTTAAGTTTTAACTGCTTTTTTATGCACGCTTGAGTCTACCGGGGCGTTAAAATGTTGGTACAGTACATTATGCGGGTGACTGAAGGATTCTATGACTTAGTTTGATGTGTTTTATTGTATGTGGTACCAAGTCGCTTTTCTCTCGATGTAGTTTAGTTGACTTATTTTTTTTTGGCACCCATGAGTTTATTCACATGTTAAAATCCTCAGTACATGATATAGATTACTGAAGGATTCTATGGTTCTGTTTGATGTGTTTTATTGTATGTGGTACGGGGTATCAAGTATTTTTTCGTGGGGGTGAAACAAAATACTTCTAAATTGATAACTTGAAAGTCACCTTGCAGTATTCGGCAAAGTTTTCGGTGTAACGGCTTCGAAATGAAGGATGTATGTAGTATCTAGCACCATGTTGATTTATGGGGTGTTCTTTTTGATCGGTTGTCTTACTGCAGGGGTGGCATTTGCTGGTGGCCACCACGCATACTATAGTTGGCTTGACGGGAGGGTCGTCGAAGATACTCGTCGGCAGCAATGGGCCTTGAAGTGAGTATTAGACTTGTAAGAACTGAAATCGCTTCGTATGGTAATTTATTGCTAGTATTGGAAATGGATTCGTTATTTCCATCAACCTCAGGTTAAAAACTGCCGTTGGGATTGCGTATACTCAGTACCTTTGGAAACAACTTCGCTACCTGTCTATGTCTGTGTCTTCTATCAAGGACGTATTCAGTATGGGAATAAACATATTTTCTTTTCTTTAACTGGGAGCTTATATCTAAGATTCTGATTATAGCTCCGTCTTCTTTGATTTTGGCTAGGAATGTTGGGGATTTTAAGTAGTAATAGCTACTATCGTTAATGTTCTTCTCTAACCTTTTCAATAAACCTTCTGCGGTTGTGATAAGCATATGCCTTCCCACGGGCGGCAGCGGGCTGGTTGTAAATATTTATAATACTGTTGTTCATCATATGATGGAAATTGGATTCAGATGATGAGACAGAGAAGAGAAAAAGTGTACAACAAAAAGTTTGTAAGATAAGAAGAATACCTGGTTTGGCATACTGGTATGGCATGATTGTGTTGAAAAAGGAGGGCTGGAGTTATCAGGGTGTTAGATGGAAGCATAAGTGGAAACTAGAGAAGAAACAGGCGGCATAAGATGATGTTGCAATGTTTTATGAGATTTATGGACAGGGTATGCCAAACCATGCGTTGAAAACAAATTTGCTATCGCTACCTCCACGTGCTGTGTTTTTTCTGTTCCTTTACGATACATGTCAACCCCCTTACCAGTCACTAGATCCATTTCAAGTGACCACTGAATCAGTAAATGGTACCAGTCCATCTTCCAGTTCGATATCATACGCTAAAGAAAAGAAATAATCAATTCCCACGACAGACTTCTTATGAGGAATAGAATTTGGCTCTCAGGATGTAAGCTTTCGACCTAATAGGAGGAGACGAGTATGAACAGGCAATCAAGCTGTGAGGGATATATTACTTACATCGGAGCAATAGTCATCGGTATCGATTGAATCATGGGGTGTCATCTTCCTCCGTCCAATAAGTCTTCATCATTTGGTCAATCTGATCATAATTGAGTTTCCGCGAAAAGTTTCTCTTTACGTCCTTCACGTTCTTCACAACTTTTGTGGGAGGTTTCGGAAATCGTACTCTTGAGGGTAGCGGAGGTCTTCTTGATGCTGGTTGCACCTCGCTTGCCGCAATGTCGAGTTTTTCCTTATTTGGAGCTGGCGTCGGGGATTCTTTGGACTGAAATACTGGAACGGAGCCAATGGGAGTGGTAACCTTTGCCTAAATTTGGGTCATCAGTGCTTCGATCTAAAGACATGTTTAGAGGAGAGAAAACATACAACCAGCTTAGAAACATCATCACGATACTCCTCAAGCAACATCGCCGCAGAAGTCTTTTCCCTCTTTGCCAGCTCAACTTCGATCTTCAAGCGATCAATCTCGACATCCTTGCGCAAACCCTCGACCTCAAACTTGAAGAATTCCGAATCCAAATAGGTCTTGCAGAACTTGTTCTTCTCCTCGGCGTCGATAGCCTTTCCCCGATTCTCCATGAAGGTGGTGTACTCCTTATGATCTTTCAATCTATCTTGCAGTTCCGTATATCTCAAAAGCATGTTAGAGAGCGTATTATCGTACTTGGCATATGCCTCCATATTATCGATAGTCTTGTTGTTGACATCGATGATATAGGTGATGTTTTCCTCGAGCTGATTCAAAAGGGTGTTTGCATCTTCAGGAGTCATCGGGGCATCCGAACCAGCGTTGAACGGGGCACCGAGAATGGATGTCATGATTTCGATGTCGAGTCGCAATTATGTTATTGATGGGATCAACCAAGATCGTGGAAGACCTTGATCAAGGAAGACCAACGGAAGTTTGATTGATGGTGGATTTGATAGCTCGAGCGTTGAGCGTGCCCACAGCAACCGGCCGAAGGCAAGTTCTTAAGGTGAATATTGAGGTTCACTCGCTCGTTTGCGGTAAAGTGATGAATGGCGAAGGCTTGTGGGGGCTGGACTCCAAAGATTAGTGCAGCGAATTAGTAGTATTGAAAACTTGACACTGAGACAAAACGTCGGATTCGTGCCCGGAGTCTAATGCTCATGTGGGGAGACAGGCGCGACAAGAGAAGTTGAAGTTGTGTTTCCTTAATCTAAAGCTGGTCCGTCCTAATAAATGGGTACTGCCGAAGCAAAGGTGAATTCAATTTCCTGCGGAATTATATCACGTGAACGGAAGTGAACTTGGCTGCGCTTTGCGATTGGAGGAATTGTAGACGACCTTTTAGTATGCATAGAAGTTTTGGGAATAATAGGATAGATCAAGAAGTGGAATTTGAAAGAGCCCTCCACTCCCCGCTGTCAGACTATTATTCTAGGTAAGATTTGCCCCTTGTCTTCTGTCTACAACATAACGTTGACATACGAGGAAACGATAAGTATATCTAAAGCAAGAATAAAAGAAATACAAGAAATATATATCTTGGTTTTTGTATGTTTATTGAGATTTTTGGTAGGAAAAGCGCCTCTTGGGTGATTTACATTTCCCATAGCAGGGCGAGGGTTACCGAGACGCAGTTACTTGGCCAACTTCTTCTCATTTTTCCAGTCGTGACAAGCAATATGAAAGCAAGCGAAGTACTCGAGGTGAAGCTTTCAACGACGACGTACGTAATGGCGCATCTAATTTGAGATTATAAAGCCGTGATGAGGTTTGGGTCTTTTCTGATTGCACTTTTGCAGTCTTTTGATCAGCGAGTTCTACAACCTTGTGCGGCGCTCAAGCCGTGATACAGAGTACAAGATCGCGAACTCAGGAATTTCAATTTGCTTTTGATACTCTTTCTACAATTTATCTAAATATATCGCTTTGAATATATTATCCATTTTGACCCATGATGATTCCAGACCCCTTTAAAAAAGCCCGCAAAAGACTAGTACTTTGCTAAGGCTATATCCACGACTACAAATTCCTCTAATGCACGCGTTCAACAGCATTAATATTTCCACGATATTGTTGGCCACTCGCCCATTTTCACATGACGTAAAAAACATGAATTCATGTCCTGAGCTTGTTTTTGTAATAAGAGAGGAGGGCAATAGAAAAGAATAATCTCTCACTTATTGTGATCCAGTTGCCAACAACCAAGAATCATGCTGATTTGGTGCTGAAGGGGAAATTTAGATGAGTATATCCCATCCACAAAGTCTTTGTAGCCATTATTGCCTCAACTGATGCACAGCAAAAGGCGGAAGGAGCTATGACTTTGACCCGGGGCTTTACTCGAGTATACCGGATTCGGGCTATTCTTAAATACTGGGGGAAGGCTCAGAAGGGGCTGGAACAATCAGCTCAAACCATTCAGATGGTGGCTTTACTATGCAATCGAAGTGATTGGGCAGCTGATTCTGTTGAAGATCACATGTGATCTCTATTATCTTCCACACCACTCTCTTTATCTCTAGTAGTATATAATCTAGCTAGACCCCACTTTAATATATTTAAGGCTTTTACTACCTTTCATATACCTAAGTTCAATAGGTTGTAAGCCCCGCTTCTACTACGTGTAAGTGGAATATGTTATTCTAGTACAAATGCTATTCTTTATTATAAATCTTTACAGATCATCTCGATCCTGATCCTCCGCTACAGTCGTTAATAATCGATATAAAAAATTAATCTTTAGAATTGTAATAAAGCAACAGGTACACCACAATCGTTAATAAGTAGTACTAATATTAGTATCTAGAATTATAACTAAAGAGCCCTACATCAGCCTTTAGAACTATAACAAAAGCTAATATCACTAAACGAACAGCGGTTATAAAGATCTTAAGTACAAACACAGATAAGTTTAAACTCCGTTAAAGAGTTAACTACAGATGTGTATCTCTATCGAAAGAGTTGTCGAAAAGTACAAAAGCAAGTCATAAAGACTTTAAGTACAAATGTAGATAACGTTTTTTCCATCTAAAATTACAATATATAAAGTTATAAAGATTTTAAGAATAACGCCTTTTCATCTAAAATCATAATATATAAAGTTATAAAGATTTTAAGAATAACGCCTTTTTCATTTAAAATCATAATATATAAAGTTATTAAAGTTTTTAAAGATAACGCCTTTTTATCTAAAATTATAATATATAAAGTTATTAAGGATTTTAAGGATAACGCCTTCTCTATCTAAAATTATAAAATATAGATGTAGCCTATCTTAATTATCGATTATAAGCTTAAATATCTATAGATAATCTACCTTCTGTAATTCTATCTATTACTTTATTACTTTAAGGTTTAAGAAAAGAACAACATTAGAAGCTCTATAAGAGACGATTCTTTAACTTTAAAATAACAAGTCAACTTTACTAAATTCAATTCCTACCTTATAAATAAGGATTCCCCCTTAACAACTTTATTAGAATCTATTTCTTTTTAAGGAGCCACCTAACACTTTAAGATTAAATCTCAACTAAGCACTCCTAGCCATTATGACTAAATTTAAGTAAGTCAGCCTTAAGTATATTAAAAGAATTTATAAGTTAAAATCTAAGAAAGATTACCTCAGGTAGAGAAAGAGTCTATAAGCCGCGTTTGTATATAATAATATAGAGGAATATCTACAACTTGTCCCTACACTACCACGCGCTTAGGATCGACTAATATAGGAGAAGGAGAAGAAGTCATATACCGCGTTTATTATTAAGACTATCTTCGAAGGTATTAATAATAGCGTCCTAGAACACTTCCTAATTTACCTAGCTCCCTAGACCTTGGTTAACTATCTAGAATAAAACTATAAGGAGTTAGGAAGTAAGCACCTCTCTAATTTATACGACAAATATTAGAACCTCGAACTTTATAATTGTAAAGACATTATTAAGTACTTACAACAACTGACCGAACTTAAAGTCGAGTTATATAATATTAAAACTATTACTATTTATAATACGCTTTATATCTAAAAATTTATTAAAGGACTAGGTCCTAGATATAAATAGTAGTATACGAACTATCTCTTAAACTATAACCTCACAAAGGTTAAATACGACGACACTATATATAACGCTATAGCTTAAGAACTAGATAAAGATCCCTTATTATTTAATTCCTACTCGTTAAGCGTACAAGCTAGAACTAGTCGTTAAACTAATATAAAATTTACTAGGACTGCCAACCCTAATTAAGTACTTAAAACTAGGACTAAGATATAGAGATACTATACACACTATAACAAGCCTTACTACGACGTTATAAGTTGTAGAACGCTACACCCTTACCTTATAAAACAGTACCCTAATAAGCGGTAGCGAAAAATAAGTAAAGAAGTTAACGTTAAGATAGTTACTATAGCTATAGTATATTCGAGACCTTTAGGAAAGATATCTAAATCCCTAGTAAAAGATTAGATAATTGACTTAGGTTGTTTATAATATATATACTCTTCCTTAGAGTGGTTTTTACTAGAAACACTTCGCCCTAATTCACATAAAATAAGTAGTCTAGGAGGGCTTAAACTCGTCCTAAAATCTATTAGAATAGTTAAGTTAATTTATAAAGGACGTAAGAGATAGTATATAGTCTATATCTAAAATGTTTTATATACACCGATAGGACTATTAAACTTATTATCTTTAAGTTAACTGCTTCGACGTAAAGCTTAAATCACCTTCTCTATAGAACTTGCTATAATATCGTTTATAAACGATGTAATATTTATAACGATTTATAAAGGCCTCTATAGAGTTTAACTCCTCTAAAACACCTACTTATTCGCTAGAGCCTCCTACTAAATACTTAACAAAAAATCGGTAATTGACTAGTATAGGAAACTAGGTCACTTAAGTATTACTAACCTCGAGAAGCTATAAAAGATAAGTATAGGAATAGACTTATATTCTAAACTAGATAATACTGTTTTATATAAAGCTTGTATTAAAGGAAAGTGTACAGATACTTCTTATAAGGCTTATATAAAACCTAGTCGCTATAAGATAGATTTAATTTACTTCGATCTTGCTAGTCCAATGCGAATTCTAGGACTATAAAATGAACAATATATATTAGCCGTTATAGAAGACAATATAAGAGCCTCTAAAGTTATACTATTACAGTTAAAAGACCAAACCCTTAATAAGCTTAAAGGATATAAACAATATAACGAACACGGCAATTATATAATATTATAAATACGGTGCGATCCTGCCGGCGAACAAAGTAGCTTATTGTTTACCGACTAGGCTAAGTTAGTAGGCATTCGAGTAGAATATACTACTACGGCTTCTTAGCAATAGAATAGAGTGGCGGAAAGACTGATTCGTACTATTATAGACAAAGCTCTTCTAATGCTATTAGAAAGTACCTTAAACAAGAGATACTAGACAGAGGTAGTTAGAACGGTAAATTATCTTTACAATAGATCGCCTATTACCTCTATTAACAAGACCCCTTTCAAGGCCTATACTAGTACTAAGCTAGACTTAAAACACCTAGTTCTATTTAGCACTCCTTACTTGTTCTAAAGAGGATCCTAGTATAAAACACTAAAACTCGAATCTAAGATAGACAGAGGTTTTATAGTAGGATATAAAGGAAGCTATATATATCGAATCTTGTTTAATAGTAGAATTATCCGCCGTATAAACGTCTAGTTTACTATAAAAGATCTAGCTATAACTCCTAGGGGGGAAGACTTATAAGAACTACTACTAGACCTCTACCCTACTAAGACCCACGAATATAAGGCGGCTACACCTGTTAAAAGGGACACTATTAGGCCTTCACCCAAGGGATCAGAAGAAGAGGTATTAGACAACTACGAAACTCTTAATACTAAAAATTCGTAGAGCCCACCTATTTTACGTAGTAACTGTAAAACTTAAACATACGATTTTTCTCGGCAAGGCCGGGGGACATTTAAAACACTAGTTTCTTAGGCACTACTACTATAATTAAAGATAGACACTAAGGAACCTACCACCTATAAAGAGGCTATATCTTCACCTAACTTAGCCTAGTAGATTATAGCTATAGAAGACGAGTACAATTCGCTAGTAGAAAATAAAACCTAGGAACTAACACCCCTACCTGACCACCGTAAAGCCCTTAGTAGGCACTAGGTATATAAAGTTAAAAGAAATTCTATAAGTTAGATTATAAGATATAAGGCTCGCTAGGTGGTTTAAGGTTTTGCTTAGTAGGAAGGAATCGACTTTAATAAGACCTTCGCATCTATTATCAAGCCTATAACATATAAAGCTTTATTTACACTCGCGGCTTTAGAAGACTTAGAAATAGAGTAAATAAATGTTAAAACAGCCTTTCTCTATAGAAAGGTCGAAGAAGAAATATATATCCGCTAACCTACTAGTTTTATTACTACTCCATCGACAACAACTTTATCGCCTATAGTATACAAGCTTGTTAAGGCCTTATATAGGCTAAAGTAGGCGCCAAGAATCTAGTATAATACCTTATCAGCTATACTATAACAACTAGAATTTACACCTTTAATATAAGATATAAGTGTCTTTAAAAACGGACGTACATTTATTACTATTTATATAGATAATATCCTCCTTATTAGACCTAATATTAACTATATCTTATCGCTAAAAACTTTACTTTACAAGACCTTTAAAATAATAGATATAGGACCGCTATCTTATTATCTTAGAATAAATATAGTACGTGATTAACGAAATAAGGTTATTCGCTTAGATTAAAAAGCGTATATCGAGCGAGTTTTAGAACAATTTAGTATAAGTAAATATAACCCTTCTACGCTACCTATAGATCTAAATTATAGACTAGAAACAGCTTTAGATACTGACAGACCTAGCTAAGCTAATATCACTAATTACCAGCAAAAAATTAGTAGTCTTATATATATTATACTAGGTACTCGACCGGATATAGCCTACGTAGTTTCTATACTAAGCCGATACTCCCACCAACTAACAAAAAGTTACTACTAAGCTCTTTAAAAGCTCTTCAGATACCTACAAGGCACACTTAATTTTATACTAAAATTTAAAGGTTAATATATCGATCTTCGAGGATAGACGGACGCTAGCTAGAGGGACGATAAAAATATAAGTAGATCGACCTTAGGATATCTATTTAATCTTAGGAGCGGAGCTATATTATAGAGCTCTAAACGGTAAGGAACTGTTGTCTTGTCAATATATAAGGTAGAGTTATTTAGTTAGACTTTAGCTACGAAAGAAGCTATTTGGTTACGAGAATTACTATAAGAACTAACAGATTAATAACCCACTCAACCTACTACTATATTCGCTGATAACCAGGGGGCAATTACGTTATTAAAAAACCCCTACCACACACCTCGGACTAAATACGTTAGAATCTAATATCGCTAGTAGTAAGAATAGGTCGAATTAGGCGTAATTTACTACGAGTTTGTCCCTACTAACTGCTAATTAGCAGATGGGTTTACTAAAGCTCTCCTACGTTAAGGGTTCTAAAAGTTCCGGCAAGGCCTAGGTGTTGAACGCTAGGAATAGCCTTATTTTATTCATACTATTTAAAGCTTTTTAGTATAAAAGAAGGGGGCTGTTGAAGATCATTTTTTAGTATGGAAGAAGGGGGCTGTTGAAGATTACATGTGATCTCTATTATCTTCTACACTACTCTCTTTATCTCTAGTAGTATATAATCTAGCTAGACCCTACTTTAATATATTCAAGGCTTTTACCACCTTTTATATACCTAAGTTTAATAGATTCTCTTATCTCGTGTTTGGTTATAGCAAAGCTGACGAAGACTATCCAGCTTCTCTTTGGCTTTCTTTCCTTTTTTTCAATGAGCCGATGATAAGATGATAAGAGGCAAGTAGATCCTCAAATTCAATTGGCTGCAAGAGTCTCAATTGGAATCCACTGTTCCGCAGATTCTCCGATACCTCGGCACTCGAGTCAGCGAAGAAAATCATGGCATCATGGCATCATGGCATCATACTCGAGTACAGCTCTCCTGTTCCGGTGGTTGATCAGTCTTTCTCTTTGTCGGAGGGACAGGGATCTGATGAGATAAGTGAGTCTTTCATATAAAAGAAGAATAATCGATACACTTTGTACAAGTAGATAAAAGTAGTAGTGAGTAGTGAAAAATGATTTTGACTTATTTTCTACATGTAGAGAAGCCTGCTCCTATATAGACTAAAAAACACCCTCAGCTAAAGTTAAGCGAGTACTCAACAACAACAACAAGGTAACCACCTTTAGCTAAAACTACGCGAGTACGCTTGAAACCACAACATTGTCTAACCGAATTGAGACGTATCGTAAGTGATACGTATCGTAAGTGAGACGTATCGCAAATGAGTCCCGTAGAGACTTGTAAGGAGTGGCTTGCTTAAATAAAAGTCCGAAAAAAACAACAGTCCGAATTACCGATATCCAACACTCTTAAGCACAAATCAACTAGCTTCTCCCTCAGATGTTGAAGCCGTCTTGTATGAAGAATCGTCCCTCGTTGTTTGATCTGCCGCTCTACTCTCGTTCGTGCGAAAGCGTTTCTCGTCACTCTGAGTGAGCTCCTCTAATGGTGAGGATTCCCTGGACCGCGTTCTTATCCCCCGATTTTTAGTTATGATCATGCCAGTCTGCTGGCCAACGAAAGACGCTACATCCTCCGCGTCCTCAAGAAGCGAATATAATTCGTTCTCAGTGATGATAATCATATCGCCTAGGTCAGCCCCGGCCATCCCTTCTATGGCGAAGTCTCGAAGGCGTAGTCGAAAGTCTCCTGTACGAGATGGGCTTGGATTGCCATTGGTATCACGGAAAATCTACAACGGGTTAGCATTAGATGTATATTTAAATGGTGTTTGCAAACCTGGTTCGCGACGATTAATTGGGCGCTTAGTTCTCTCTCCCCAGCTTCATCCGTGATAATTTTCGGCCGCCAAACAGACAACGTTGCCTTCTTGCCAGTTTTATATTCGATATCTAAGCCCACAAACACCTGAATATTGCCTTCAGATCCGAGGATATAATCGTCCGCAAGGCGATTGAGATCCTTTCTCTTCTGCGAATACGACACCTCGATCACGACTGCTGGCCATTGGGCCTTCGAGTGGCGGAACTGCGCATCAGGATCGTGCTTTCCGTACTTTTTGTCAGAAAACTTGAGTGTTGCCGAACCTTCAGACCAGATCTCGTTTGCAAACTCTGCTGACTTGTCTTGGATAGAACTCAATCGGACTTCTATCTCCTTGACAACGCGTGTGATAAATATCACGTGCAGAAAGGTGGGCCTTCGAATGACAAGTCGACTGGTAGAAGGAAAATAGTCGTATCTGTGTGAAGAGTTAGAATCGTATAGGAGGGCCTAAACAAGGGTCTTCATACCGGAGTTTATCTTGTACAAACCCCCAGAGAGACTCGTCTCTTTCAAGTTCGTGTAGCAGCTCCTGGTATCCTTCCAGGTCTAACGGGTAGACGACCCACGGCTTAATCGTCAGATCGCGTCCCTCTCGCCGATTCTTAATATGCTCTACAATACGCGAGACCAAACTTGGAGGAGGGGTCAGAGGAGGGTTTGTGAAGCTTTCTGGAGGCGTAGCATTTTGATGGGAGTGGGGTTGAATTTTCATGATAGTGTAGCTGCGTATGTAGCAAGGGGCGAATGAAGCAATGACGGGTAGATCTTGTTGATAGTGCTAGCAGTGCAATTATTGCGTTGCGATGCTTTATTGTTGACAATTCGCCGTTCTCTCGTCGCTTTTATAAACATGCGCGAGCCCTGGCGAGCCGCCTGGCTAGGCTCCTGCGGCATCATGGCATCATACATCACGACTACTCGAGTACACCAAAGATTTATCCCTAGATAATAAAACGAAGATGGTGACCAATCAAAAGACCTCTAGGGTGAATATCCTAGTAACGTCCATAAAAATCGCCTATATAGGTTAGGTATTGTTAGGTATTGCTACGTACAGTACCTACAAGTATCGTACGTAATAAGGTTACCTCGAGGTTACCTAGCTGATCCATTCCCCCCCAAACTCAACTCACTTAAAGACTTTGCTCTTCCACAACCTCAACAATATACTGTTACCTTCATTACCTTCATCCGCAAATATGACAGAAGCAATTAACATCCCAGACCAAATGCGCTCTGCGCAGTGGACGACGGTGCCGATAGAGGCAAGTCTGAAAGTCAATCCCGCCACGCCGCTACCCCCAACCGCTCGTACGCTTCCCAAAAACTCAGCACTTGTCAGAATATCCTACGCCAGTATCAACCCGGTGGATTACAAAATTCCAGAGCTTGGCCCTGCCAGATATACTGTCATGGGAAGCGGACCGTGGATCCCAGCCTGCGACTACGCAGGAATCGTTGTTACTACCAACTTGCCTCACGTCAAACCCGGTGACCGGGTGGCTGGTAGCATGGCTGGTAACAGTACCATTTCAAAATATGGTGCCCTTGCTGAGTATGCCGTCATCGAGGGAGCAGAAAACGTTGCTAAGCTCCCTGATGGGGTGGACTTGAAAGACGCCGCATCATTGGGAATAGCTGGTCAGACCGCCATGCAGTCCATTGTGCCCTACATCAAAGAGGGGACTGACTCGAAAGTTATTATCAACGGCGCGAGTGGTGGGACAGGAACCTTTGGTATTCAGATAGCCAAGATTCTGGGTTGTACTGTCACGGCCATATGTTCTGGTGCCAACGTCGAGCTTTGCAAAAGCTTAGGTGCGGACAAGGTCATTGATTATAAATCCGTCGATGTGATCGAAGAGCTCAAGAAGGAAGGAGTGCAGTACGATTTGTTAGTTGATAACGTTGGTATGGGCGGGGATATCTTCACCCAGTCCCATCATTACCTCAAGGAGGATGGAATTTATGCCTCTATTGCGGGATCCCCTGATTTATCGACTGTTATTGGTATGGCCAAGATACTTGCTCTACCAACCTGGCTCGGAGGGGCTCGAAGAAAGGGAGCATTCATTGCACGCAGGGCCGGTAAAGAAGAGTTCGTGAGAATGGCTACCTGGATCAAAGAGGGCAAGTTGAAGCCTCATATTGAGAAGGTGTATACTCTAGAGGAGGCCGGAGATGCTTTCAAGACACTCAAATCTGGAAGAACACGTGGAAAACTGGTAATTAAGGTGTCGGAGGAGTGAAGAAGGCATGAATTCTGCGCCACTTTTGCTTGTAGCGTTTCAATTTTGCTCAATATAATTTTTAGTATCATCTAATTTATCTTTTCTCACGTCGTATAACTACCTGACATACCTGAGTCTTTTAGATCATCCCCATTCACGCTATCTTACTAGCTACTTTAGGTAGGTATGTCTACCCACGTGTAACTTCCTTACTCCCGATAGGTAAGCTCAAACTCCTCAATCGCATATGCTCATAATTGTACCCCCTCCTACAGTAATCCCTAGCGGTCTTATACTTACTATAATATCGCTCGCTAGCCATTGCAAAGCACTCTTATTGAAAAAAATCGAGAAAGTAAGTGGCCTTTGGTATAATCAGGATACCTGTATTAGTCCAAAATATGTGTAATCCACGCAAGCATCATAAAATCAACTCCCAATCATAAAAAGGGTTGACCGTCAAATGTTTATCATTTGTGTTTAGTGGTAGTTCGTCTTAAAACCCAAAAGACTGGATGATGAACCAATAGACAGCTTGCCTCCAGATGAGGATATACCCCAAAGTACAGTAGCACAAATTTCTTGAAGACAATCCTTGTCACCTTATGAGTAAGACTTACACGGGGCCGGATCACCATTCACTGTTTTCTGGGGAAATCACTGGACCTGTCTTTAGTAACTTTGAATTCTCTAGTTTTTTAAGTCCTATCCGTCTAGTAAGATTACCTAGGACTTATTATCGTAAGAGTTTTAGTCTTCGAACTACTTGATATAATGTTTTACCCCCTTATTGCCCTTGGCTACCTACCCTACCTGTAAGTCCCTATCTGTAAATGCTTAAGTCCACCCACCTATACTTCTTGCTCCACAAAAAGGAGGAGAAGTAGGCCATGCCATGACCATGCTCCGCAAGTCAAAGTAGATGCACAGGGAAGAGAAAGGTGACATCGCGGCCATTTACGGTGCGGTTCGCAAGGAGGCTGGTCTCAAGTTCGAGAATGACTCTGCGAGCAATTGGGGTTCAGATGTTTTGTGTCAATTGTATTGTTGTGAGATGTTGGTCCGAAGTCGTTGTCGATGCTTAAAACTTGAGACCGAGGTCGAGGTCGAGGTCGAGCTTACTTGATTCGTAGTCGGGACTTCTAATATAGCTTCAGGACTCGATACTACAGCTAGGAACAGCCAGGTAAAGCTAGGAATAGCCAGGACAAGCTACGACTCGAGCGTAGAATAGCTAGGAGGAGCGCAACCCTATCTATGATCCTGTGTATATTATATCTACTTACCTTTTCCTATTTCTTATCTTCCTATTATCCCATTCTCCTATTATCCTATTATTCTACTTATCTTATCCCACTCTAACTACAAAGTAACCTCCCTTCCTCCTAAAAAAACTAACCTACACAACCTACAAAATCCCCTTATTAAACACTTCCCTATTCTAAATACTACCTGTTACAAAAAAACCCCTGCACCCATAAGTACTTCGGCACATAGCTAGGTACATCTGCTTTGGCATTCAAATATAGGACTTGATTACTTAGACAGATAGTAAATATACGTCTGTCGTATCACCAACTTGTCTGTTCAGGTGGAATTGGTAAATTAACATAGAAAACAAATATGACATTAAGAGGGGGAGTTTCAATTGCATGTCATGTGTTTGTCTAATTGACATACCGTACAACAAAGCTCAACAAACCACGTGCCGTATATATATGAGACTGTGAGAATGAGTCGTCCACTGTTAGTATGTCTCGTATAGAGTGTCCAGTTCCGTTTTGATGCAAATTATTCGTTCATCCATCCTATAATCTGGAGCGCCAAAGCCCGACTTCCACTTACTGTTACACCTCAACTCACCCACAACAAAACTTTCACCAACATCCATCATGTATGCTTAGGATTGGTCTTGTTTCCCCACAACTGATGTCAGCTAAGACTACCCTTCCCCACTTAAGTCATCTGTCTCTCAGCCTTGGAACATTTTCTCAACTCGTTTGTAATGACATCTTTGCCAAGGTCTATCATGATGCTTATAGTGGGTCTTCTTTCCCCACAATCAATGTCAGCTGTGGTATCCCGTCATTATTTAAGTAAATTCTCTGTCAGCCTCAGAGGCCTTTCTTCAACTCTTCAACTCTTCAACAACTTTATCTTCAAAAGCCTTTTATCCTCCAAGGTAGCTCACCTAGATCAAAGGTTGTTCAAAGCATGCCGCCTACTCAGTATGAATCTCATGTTGTTGTTCATGTCTTGCCAACTCAACAGCTGGAGTCAGAGACAGCTAACATCAAGAGACGCATCAAATTCCTCTGACACCTGCCCAAGAAAGTGAAGCATGTACCAAAGGCATGATTCACACTGTTCTTTAAGAATCTTTCTGGTGACATACATCACATCAACATCCAGATATCCATGTTATGGGGGCATACTGCTAAGGTGATTATCTTAAGCTAATTTTCAAAGGTGAGTAAAGCATGACGATTGTCACTGATATTGTCACCATGAAGCCTCACCTGAACCTTGGGCTTCTACCATGCTGATCTATCTAGGGCAAAAGGCATTTCATTTCCAAGCCCCTTACGAAGGAGCCAGAATATTGAGGCGTCATCCACTCCTCTCTGATCTCAATCAGAGCATCATTACCTCTCAGGGAGCTGTTGTGACGGATAAATTTCAGCAGATTCGAAATACAAACCTTCTCTGGCTTCCACTATCGATACATCTTCTCCTGAGAATGTTGCATTTCCAAGGAAGGCATCTAAGATTCCAGAAACAATCATGATGCTTTGAACTGCAACACTTTCTATAGCGTTCCAGTTGTGAAACACCCCGAGCATTCGATATAAAATGAGCTGTGGCTGCGCATAAGCAGAAATATATTGGAATTTGCCAGCATGAGATTGAATATTAACAAATCGGAGGTTGTGGTTGGGGGGGAAGAACCAAAGAGACAACCCTTGGTTACTTCATCTTCTTACTTACATCACACATGATTAGAATCAATGCCTCTTGCGCGCAGTTTCAGCCACTCTTAGGATTGCAAGAGAAAGTTGAAAGTGACCCTCTTTACAAAGATAGGGGTTAAGCGAGGGGAAAGAAAGATTCTTCCACAAATGCCTCAAAGCAATTGGTTCTTGGGCATCACCATCTAAGGCTCGCTTACCGGAATATTAACGGGTTATGGTTGTTATGCGGGTATCGCCGGCTGTCCATAGTTACCGGCAAACCGGAAATCCGGCCCAATCATGTCACTAATCGAAAATTAGTTACCCACGATGCTTGCAAGATATTTCGAAACAACACGACATCCTCTTGACAATCACCTCAAAGACAGCAAACACATGCCCCTTCCATCAAGACTGCCAACCCTGGTGCAGACTGTGAAGGCGCTTGTGCGATCTCGTGCAATTGAAATTGGATTTGCTGAAACTTCTATTGATGAAGAAAGCTCAGTTGTACTCTTCCGCGTCTCCGACTTGCCTGTCGCGTTCTTACCTATCGCGCTTTCAGTCGTCTCAATTGTATGTATGCTTCCTCGCATGAGCGTTTCCAACTCCGCCTTTCTCTGACTATTCCATTACAGCAGTACAATTTGGAGTACCCGTTGATCAAAGTTCCTCCTCAACTAGTTCTTTTCGTTGCTCTTCATTGTAAGTTGTTCTCCAAGCCGACACTGTTGTGGATGTTGCTCTGGCTGCTCCACTATCGCAGTCAACCCTCTGCTTCATCTATCGTTCGACTTCAAGTCCTTGCCCTTGCTTTCGCCTTATGATTTCCTTGCTCTGTATATATTGCATCATTGGTATTGCAGAATGTTCTGCGAGCTTCAAGTGCCAGCTTTGCAATACACTGCCTGCTTTCCTTTCGCTGTCGTTTTTCGTGTTCGTTGGAACTCTTCCCCTAGTGGGGTAGGTTCTTATCTTCCTTATTTTCTCTATCGATTTCTCCTCGTTGAATAATGGTTCAATCGCAAGCTCTGCTGTTCATTGGATTGTGGTCTGAATAAAGTTAGCGTTGCTTTGGATCTGGTTAGGTCAAGCTACTGTCGCAGCTCGTATATGCAACAGAAAGGGATGCGGGACTTACCGACCATGTGGCCAAGTGGTCTCGAGAGTTAACCAACAAGATGTGCGTAGCAAGTGCATTGTGTTTGTGGCCTCTCTCTTTTGGTGTTCGTCGAACTGCTTGGTCTTGCAGTTTGGTTGTTGTTTCCACTGTTTTGTGATACGCCGTGTCTTGCGTTGGGCGGGAGTCGGTAAACCTCGGGCCCGAAGCCGGCATTCACCAGACCACTTGACATTATTGTCCATGATATTGCAGTCGCTTCTTGGGCGTCCTCCTGAGCCAGCTCATTTGCGTTTGCGTGTTTCCAGCGTCCAAAAAGTCGTTTCTGTACTCCAGCTCGTATGAATTGCGAATCAATCGTCAATTGAGTTGCTGTCCGGTTGAGAGTAAACAAAGACGGAAACTTCAAGTAGTTTACTTGGAAATATAAGATGCGAAGTATGAGTGTTTGAAATCTCAAGATGGCGGAAGTAGATCTGATCATCATATGTCCTGCCAAATTGTTAAACTGTGGCTTATCAAGACGTGTTTGGTGACAATGCCAAGCCTTTCTTCGCTTGACATTACCTATCATCCGCATGGCTCTGCACAGGGAAGGGCTAAAGCTAGTACCGTAGATCAAGTCTTCCAAAGTGAAGCTCTCTGGTTCATCCTTTGATATTGGTGGGATGATGTTCTTTTCGCTGAACTTCACGGGGCAGATTTCAAGGTTCAGATCTAGTTATTTAATTAGGCTTTCAATACACTCTGTTACTCGCAGCCCCCGGGCTACATGGTTGCGATGTGCTTGGAGTCAAACATGAAGTCACAGTGGACCTTCAGAGTTTCTATACTTGGAATAGAATGCAAGAATTGCCTGCTGTCTGCTGCTTGCTGCTTGCTGGCAAAGATCGCAGAGTAAGTCTCAAGTTTTTGATTGCAATTCCAGACAGTTAGACCGTCAATCTAAGGTGGATGATTACCACGCCAACTCGTAGCGAGAGTTAGGGCTATGCTCAAGTGGCGGGGGTTTAGCCAATGAGCGTTCGCTCTCCAATCTCCCAGGAAGGAGCAATCACCCTCTTCGCACTTTCCGCGGATCCAAAACAAACCTTCCCCCCCACTCATCTCTACCTTCCTTCCTCAAGCACAACTCCAACTGTTTCTCGCGATGGCACCACCAAATCCTCGTCCGAAATCATCTACAGCAATTGGAGCCACCATGTACACACCATTGACACCAGGTCATGTTGATGCGTCCATTGCGAAGAAGAGAGAGGCGTCCTCTACAAAGGCGTCAAAGGAAGAGGGTTTGGGCACCCCTCTCTCCTCTGTTCTCCCCGTCGCCTCGGAGGTCTCAATCAAGAGACGATTCTCCGGACTCTCCCAAATCCCCGCGCGTTTCTTCTCTTCGAGAAAGAGATCAGGATCGTCTAAGCGGCAATCCCCCTTCGTCGTCTCTGAGTCAGATCGGTCGAGACTCGAGACCCCACACTCTTCCTCCTCTGGCGACAACACCTACAATACCAGAGTCTCCTTTTCTGACTTCCCGACCCCTCCAATCTTCCCTGGTAATCAAACCCAGGTTGCGCCCAAGGTGGGCAACCAGTTTGAGCCATCTGACCCGGTCTTCTCGGCCTCGTCACCACCACCTTCTGGCGGAAGCCATGAAGTAAGTACCATCTTCCGCCACTCTGTCATTAATCAATCACCTGTTTCGCGTTGATTTGCCATAGTTTGGCTCTTTCATTGACCTACTACATTCACTCCCACTGTGCGGTAACAATTCAGCTAACCTCCAATAGGAAACATATCCTTTGCCAGGCGTTCTGAGTGAGCTTGAGCCACCTTCAACTGCACCACACCCTGGACGTGACACCAACTGGCCTCTTGAGTACTATGTAAGTTTCTATATATTCTCAAAACTCCTACGCTGAAATTATCTTCTAATACATTGAAGCTCGTCTTTCCAACTCTTGGCATCCAATCGTCGTCGATCAAAGAACGAGATGTCCACATTTACAGAAGCAATATTGCCCCGACCGTAAGAATAACCTTCCACCCGTTAGCGATCAAGGAAATTGTTACAATTCTGACTTCTTCTTAGGATCTCGTTAATTTCATTGGACCCTTGCCGCAGCCTGCTTCCGAGTACTTGGCGATGATTCTTCAGAGCCAACCACACAGAGCTGCCGAAATCAAGAGAATTGAAGAGGAGTTCATGAAGCAGCAAGACGGCGTTGTCAAGGCCGTCTGTGAACGTATGGTAAGGGCGGTCAACGACCAAAAAGAATACGTCCAATTTCTCGAAGAGCGTCTTGAAATTGAGAAGAAACAACGTACAATTCCAGTCGAGTCTGCTGAAAGTGCAGTAAACAGCCAAGCTCGCCAGTTCGTTGTCTTGTTGCAGAAGGATTTGCGCGTTCATAAGGCTATTATCAATAATATGACCGACGATCTGAACAAGATCGCTAAACGTAGCAAGGATTTCGCTGAACAAAACAAGGATCTCAGGGCGCAAATCTACGGAATGAAGCATGTACGCCGTCAAGAACAAGGCGAACGTGCCAAATTAGAGGCAGAAATCGCGGAACTCAAGGCGAAACTTGCTGAAAAAGACCGACATCAGACCAGATTGGAGGCCTTTTATGATGATTTCCTCCTAATGTTCGAAAGTCATCACCAAGTTGACCTAGATACTGGTGAGCTCTCTATGCGTCCCATGCCTCCTACCAATGAGGGTGATTTGGAGGAAGATAGGGTTATTTCTGGTATTTCTGAGCTGGAAGTTGGTGGAAATGATACGGATGAAGAGGATTTATACAGTGCTGATCCATAATTTGGTGTTCTTTTTTTTTTTTTCATAGGATGGGGGGTTTTTAGTATGGAAACTTGGTTGTTCTTTTCGTGGTTTTCTCAGGGGAATTTTATGGACTTTGCTGGTAATATGCTACTTTTTAGTAGGGAAAGAATGCAAAGGGATTTGATTATGACTTTTTACTATGGGGTTTTGTGTGATTTTCATTGTGATTTTCATTGTGATTTTCGTGAAGGAAATGTGAGAAACATGTATGATCTGTAATTTTCACGCGTTTTTTCGCGTCATTTTCAGGGTTTCTTGAGGAGTTTCAAGGGTTTTGGCTTTTCTGATAGGCTTGAGAAAGAAGGAGGGTATTGGTATCTTACGCTAATGATCAATCTATATTAGATTTCAAATTCGCTTCTTTTTATCTTACAATCCAGAACCGGATTTCCTTTTCTTGAAGTACCTCAAAGAAATCAAAATCTACTCTTGGAGTATAGATTATATACAAACCTTCGTCTTTTCTATAGGTTTTATTGGGATTTCATTATATAGATTCCTTAGAGTAATCTAGAAACTGGGGTCGATCTTGGATTCTTTGGGTTTTTGAGTTGGGATTCTTGGTTTTGGATAGAGGGTGGGAATTTGGGGTTTTTTGAGGGAGATGAGGTAATCGAGAGGTGTGGAAAGGGGTTAGAGGATTTGGAATCTTGGTTTGTTTTTGTGGGAGTCTTGTTTTGAGGTTTGGGAAAGGGTTTCTTTGAAGAGAGGGAGTAATTGAGGGGTTTTGGAGAGTTGGGATTTTGGAGTGTTTTTATTGGTTGTTTTGTAGGCTTGTTTTGAGTAATTTAATTTAATTTAAATCTATTTAACGTCCGGCGAATGCAACTAGCCCCTATGAAGCTACGTTCTAAAACATCCCTAAGTAGGGCAAAGGACGCTAGGGGGGTGCCCTAGAGGTCAAGGGGGGT
>UNPR01000022.1:0-344832 GCA_900536425.1 Hymenoscyphus linearis | reverse complement strand
GGCTGGCTGGCTGGCTGGCTGGTGTTTACTCGAGTACGAGTATAGCCAAATTAAGAATTCTGCCAGTTCCTCTCCTCTCACACCGCCGCCGTTCAGATTGGCCACTTAGAGACGTTCCGTGGTCAGCCTGCATGAACACCTAAAGCCACTAGAGGGGCGCACGGGCCAAATCCAGCCGAGTACAGGAAGTTTAGCCCAAAGTTTACAGTAAACAGGCATATCACTTCCTAATCAAGCATTCTGCCAGCTCTCTCACACCGCCGCCGTTCAGATTGACCACTCGGACACGTTCCGTGGTCAACGTGCATAATCTATTTTTGGAGCACTTTCATTCTGTCTAAAGTAATTACACTCACGACGTGACCCACGTCGCTCACTCGCTAAAGCTCGTTCGCTCGAGTGGGTCACTGTTCGCTCTGATAATATCGAATAGATGATATAAAACTTCATAGGTTCTTATAATAAATTTAGAATAAGTGTATAATAATGTAGTCCTTCTAACCTTGACCTGTGAATTGAATATACTAAAGCTTTGACCACCTGTCCTATCTTCCTGTAAATAGCCGAGGGTCTGTTTATTTGTTATATAGTCCACTCAAAACCCCCTCTATATCCTACTCTAGAATGTGTAACGAAAAGCACTATTATCATAGAATCTTAATAAAGTATATATCATTCAGTATCTCACTCCTCGTATCGTTCTCATTTATGTAGATAATATAATCTAAATAATATTGTGGATTGTATGAAGCGGGTGAAGAGGATTGGAGTTATGCTGGTTTTTGGTTCATTGGCCATCGCTTTGCAGCATCTTATTTATGCTGGTTTTGAGGTGGAGAAAAGCGGCGTGACCAGGATGGAGCGATATCTTTACTTTGTTAGGTCATTTCTGAGTGTCAACGATTGGGAGGCTTCAGCTATCTGAAATTATTTGGGGGGGGGGGGTAAGGCTCTTTGTTCTAGAAATATGTTAATGACCCCAGTAACTCCTATAACAGGGAGAATGACTACCATTCAACTCCGTTAAATTATGCTTTGAAATGAGGCGCACATTATTCCCAACAGATATCTAGCTTGAATATGAATTCAGAACCATTTAATGCACAATATATAAATGAATCACAGCTTACAAGAGAAAGAGGGGACGATGTTGGTAATTATGTTCCGTTTACTATAAAATTGTAACGTGTCCTACTAAGCGCAGCATTTTAGATCAGTAGTGATATCTCACTGAGTATTGTATACAATTTGAATTCTGATATTTGAACTCCGTAACGCCCCATATCTGTCTTCGTGGTGTATTCCTTCACTACTGTTCCTCACCTACAAACTTGAAGTAAGTGTAAAGAGGGGTGGGTAACTTCAAGTTGTAGTTAGCAGGAATTGTAGCCTTAGCCAGTGGTCTTTGGACGGGTCTTTTTTTCCCCCTTTTTTCTTTCTTTTTTTGCTCTGGCAACTGGTCATGGCGCCTAATGATAGACTGACGCTTGCTCATCAAGTTCAAGTTGCGAGCATCCCTTGGCGCATATCCTAATCTAGGGGCTGTAATAACCTGGCCAAGACTAGCTCCTTTTGCTGCGTGAATCACTTTCTATACATAGGTAGCTGATTCCTTTTGTTGTCGGACGTCTTGCATAGTATAAGTAAGCGAATTTAGTCTTCTAAGAGAGAGTGTAGAGGGTTTCTTAAATCGAACAATTAAAGTATCTAGAAGCGGACCTAGAGAGCCTGCGTGGTGCAACCCAGTTCGCTCAGGGTCACTCAAGTCAGACGCCATTTTCCAAAGTTCTTGATGCTTGAAATGGCGATGCCCCTAGTAGATGCGAGTCTGAGTCTATAATGGAATTTGTTCCCAGAGAGTTACTAGAAGTTAGTACTCCAAAAGTAATACCTTAGACCATTGAATATTTACTATACCTCTCCATGAGTAATTTGAATTCAGGGATTCCAAACTTCTCGTGTTTCTTTGCTTCTCACTTTTTGTATGTAATTGAATTCAGAAGAGCTGTTGTTCTTCTTTATACACCAAGTAGTTCCTACAGCTTTTACTTCTCCATGATTGCCATAAACTGTCGCAAAGAATACTAGTTAGAACACATTCAGTTCTGTAGTATTTTTGATATCGCACGTGACTCCTGGACACCACGAGCGCACATAAAACACCTACAGTTAGCTAGTCCCAGACTCTACAGAATACAATCTATCACCCCCCTCACCCTACTAATCAATCTCTTCTGTCTAGTTCTTGCTATTCACATCAATTCTCTTGAGGGTTTGGTCTATACCGACATTGGGAAATTTAGAATGATCTCACTAAGATCCTTAGAAAGACTGAAAGAAGTTTATTTTTCACAGATAACTAAACATTGGCATGAGTACAACCTCAAAGACATCCCTAAATCTCCTTGAATCGACGATATCCTTATAGTTTTACTGTACCAACCTTACAAGTAAAAGGGTAACATTAGTATCCAAGACCTCGGTAATATATACGTGACGTTTTATGAGATGAGAAGCAATACCTTGTCATCTATTGACGAGTATCGATGATGACAGCTCATCAGGTTTCAAAGACAGCCAGTTTATCAGCTTCTAATCAATATCAAACCAATTGTAAGAAATCTTGAAAGGTTGTAAGAAAGGAGTTGCCATGGGACCAAAGAGGCTCTTGGTCGAATCGGCAAGTAGCTATGCAAAAGGAGGTCCCAGATAATGGAGGGGTTAAGTGGAAAGCCATTACGATCAATGGCATTCTTATCAAGCTGCAGTCTCGTCCTGCCCCCGCAAAATGTCATGAACTTGTCCATGGGGAATTAAGCAAAGAATTTAGGGTTACCGGTTGTTGACTAATATTATCTTGCAGAATTCAGAATTGCACTGGATGGCCATGTATTATGGGGAAAGACTCGGATACCCTTATTTCTCGCGTATATTTCCCGCCAAATGTGGGGTTAGTTAATTCTTCCCAAACAGTCACCAAACTTTGTTTGAACAACCTAATTATCACAAAGCTTCTTTGATAGGTTCGATTATAAAGTACTATTCATGAAGTAGATAAATGATATACGAGTTCATGTTGGCTGTCTTCGTACCTACGGTGGCGACTAAGCGATCGCTACTCGAGAGCATGATTCTCCGTCAATCGCAATGCTTGGTTCACATGCGGATTTCCATTTTCCCGAGCTGTAGGGTTTCATGCAAGCATTTTGTCAATCTCTATGTTTTTTGCAATCGATGAGCGTCCTTAACTGAGTTCATGACTCGATGTCGTAGCGAGGAGTTGACAGAGGCCTATTCTTTGAGCATTTGGTGGGGCTCTTTCCGAAGTCGGGGTGTGAGCAGAACTGATAATTAAATTCATCTACGGCAGTCCCTTGTGAGAATATCGAGGACAGGCTGAGAACTTTTAAGAGAAATTTCACGTAAAATTCGGCTCGGACTGACCCATCTTGTCAATTTCTGATATACCTCCACATGAATCGGACAATTCAATTGGCTTAGAAGGCTATACTGTGGGTTCAAACCCTTCATACAACAATTCGTATGCAGGGGACAAGACACGAGCGGCTCAGACACTTTAGAGCTTCCGGAACAGAAGGCCCGAGAGAGAAGGGCGAGAAGTTGAGGGACCTGGTGTAGGCTACTTTTGGCAACAGCGAGAATACATTTGAACTCCATCTGACTTTTCAACCTCGAAACATATCACAATGAAATCACAACGAATATCAAGGACACAATGAAGTAACAGAAAAAAACATTCAATTCTTTAACTCGAGTTGAAAACGCCCCCGAAAAGGATAAATCGATTAACACAAACGGTATCATTTCAAATAAAATACATAGTCATAACAGTGGCGTCATAATGTTCCAGCATCGCTGAACCACAACATAAAAGGTACTTATTTTGGACATTCATCTTCTTTCTTGGTGTCTCCGCCAGGAGCTGGTGTAGCTGCAGGGCGAACGGCAGTTGCCAAAGTGGTTTGAGGAGGCTTAGCAGGTGCTGCAGGTTCAGCAGCAGTTGTGCCATTGTTGCCAGGTGACGCAGGGGTTGCACCAGCAGCACCAAAGGCAAGAGGTGGACCTGGGATAGTGTAGCTCAAGTTATCCTTGTAAATGACGAATTTGATTCCTGGGTCGGTGTTCTTGTAGAGAGCCGTTCCCAGAACACCGGCTGGTTTTTCAGTTCCTGAGCCAGTGACTTCGAGGTTGATACATTGAGGATAGTGCTGAGCTCCGTTGTTATCACCGGCAGCATGTAGGGCGATAATCTCGTGACGGAGGACATATTGACCTGGTGCGAGAGTTGCTGGAATTGTGATTGTCTCCTTGAGGCCGTTGGCCATGAGCTCATCAGAAGCCCACTTTCCTGGGGCCTTCGTTCCGTCAATGAGTCCCTTCTCTTGAATCTTGAAGAATTCAAGGGTGGTCTTGTCCACGGTCTTGCAGTCTCCTTTGCAGTCGGCCAACATGTTGGTAATTGGGCCGTGGTGAGAATCTGGCCAAGTGTTCCATGTCACGACAACCTGCCCTCCAGCGGCAACGGGGGCTACCAGCTGCCCGTTCTTTGCTTCCTTGTGGCAGATAATATCTGGTTTATCGTACACATTCCCGTCGACGAATCCGATATCGCTAGCCGTTGTAATCCAGCCAATCTTTGGTGGTGGTCCACCTGGCTTGAATGGATCTTGTCCAACATCAAAACCTTCGAATCTATAAATCATTAGCTAGTGTTCATGGTCATTATTTGCTCAGGCTGAACTCACGCTTTGCCGTCGACCTCAATATTCTTGACGAATCCGTGGGCGGAGACTTGGGCAACGGAAGCGGCCAATGCCAAAACGGTGGTAATCTTCATGGTGCTGAAAGTCATCTTGATATAGATAATTTGAAGGTTGTAGAGTTTTGTAAGTTTTTTTATAGTGTTTTGGTGAAGGTATCTTGAAGATAATATGCGTCTAGCACAGGTATAAAAGGGTGTGGATGTCGCTAGGACTTTAGAAAAGAATGTGGTGAGAGGAAAGTGAGTGAACGTGCAAATAGCAAACACTTCGGATGATACTGAAGAGAGAAGAGAATATGGTCCCTCGGGGGATCCTGATATATAATGTGTCAACGCAGAAGCTCCAACGGACAGCCATGCATAACTGGGCAACCCCAAAATCCGAGCCCAAATTCCAATAGCCCAGGACAGTTGGAAGTTTAATTGCAGAGCCCCATGGTGGTCCGTTTCAACGATCCGCCGCGGCCTCTTGGGACGGACGACATCCCACGGTGCACGGATTGTGAGCCTTGGCTGATAGGAAACGGTTAGCAGGTAAATTATTTTCATACAGCGCATGTTGCAAGTGGATCCCCAAGCCAGAAAATGCCATAAACTGGGGCCATTATCCCCCCTAGGACGATTCTGGGCGGTTAACATGAAACTGCCGAGCTAGGCCGCAACGTACGTCGAAGTAGTGATCAAATTGACATCGACATGATCGATTTACAGAGCGAGACGCCGGGAAACCTCGAAAGGACCATTGTTCATTGGCTCAAGTTCGTCCGAAAGTCGCGTTCTGACGTTCAATTTTCAAAATCATGAACACCTCAAATGAACGCTGAGTATTCTATGTCTCGTGCTTCCCACAAGAAATAATCCTCTCTGATGAGCGCAGAAGAATACTGCAATATAACGCCAAGCGTATATACAAAGTATAGAAAAACATTTGGAAATTTAGGGAACTTTTCCATCTAAACCTCCAAGCGGTAAATGGTCTGGACAGCTCACCGCTGTATACAAGTAGAGCTTGGCCACCGGTTTCTTTCCATTTAGGGTTATGCAACCTTTGTGCTGTCACTAGGTAATGTCGAGGCTTCATTCTATTGGACCAGGAAGAACAAAGCTAAGAATAGGCATGTTTTGTGCAAGTATATTCGTAAAGTGGCTAATAAGTGACCGAAGTGTTTATAAACTCCACATATACTTTGAAGTCATATCCGTACACAGGGGATGGATGCGTGAGCCGCCCAGACCCCTTACATGGAAGATGGCGCAACAAAACTGAAGATCAGATGAAAAGGGCTGAAGTCCGAAGAACAACGTTCGTACCTTCGCTCGCTGCAACGAAGGTCGCTGGAATCGCTTCATCCTTCGGAGAATAGTAAAATTCGTTTAGTTTCAGACTTCATATTCCCCTATACACGTGATAACACTTTGCTCCAGAGCGCTTAAGTCATGACGACCGAGGTGTCATGCAATTCCTGTTTCCGAATACGGAAATGGATATTTTTGTGAAAAAAGTGTAAACACACAGGGTGGTTATGCCAGCCGATTTATGCACTGCCCAGACTTTACTCGCCGCGTGTGTGTCGCGGCTAAACCTTCATATACATCATACACTACCAGTCTGTACTGTACAGTAGCAATGCCACGCCAAAGATAGTTAGTCCTCTAATAGCCCAGTTCAGGAATTGGTTCTCGATTGGCGACCCCCTTTTCTGGTTCCATTATCTGATCTAGAAATGGCGTGAATAGAATCTTCCGAATTTCTCAAAATCGCCACCATGTGATCTCTATCTTGAAAATCACCATGCTTACGGATGGAGGAAGCCCCGCCAAACTGAAGTCCGTAACCGTCATCGTCAAGAGCGCGGCTCTACGTATGAAGTGAGGGGTCGGGGGAGCGGGGAGCGGGGAGAGGGAAAAGGGGATCAAATCTTCCAGTAAGCATATGTCATAGAGGGAAAATCTCCGTGACTGAGACAAATGTCTCTGAACTCACGATAAGCTTATAATTTCCGGAATCTGACATGGAGGGGGGAAGAGGAAAGGCGATGGTGTAATGTGAAATCTCCTTATACGGAACCTGTCCGCAACCGAAGGCCTATTCGCGAGGTATTCAAAGGCCTTGATTCGTCATATCTGACAGTAGCGAGGCGATCACAGATACGTTGCGGCGTATAAGCTTGTGATATGAATTTCGGCCAAGTTGAAGTAGTATACTCTAAAACACACTCAATTTCCTTCCTCAACACGGGGCGTGTTGTGGTTTCTTGTAAGAAGGAGTTTGGATGAACAGTCAACGGCGTGATAAAAAAAGACAATAATACTCCGTACCAAAAAGAAACCGATCGCGAGTATGTCCTGGGAGATTTCGGCCTCTTGGTACTGTGAGGAGACAGAAGCTCCAAGCTTTTGATATGCGGTTCAAAGAGAACCAATAACACGAACACGAAAACCCTGGAAATACCATCTACCCAAGCCTCCGGGTGCCTTGCATAAAGCATAGACAATTTCTTTAAATGATCTGGAAGCTCGGGTATCCCCATTCCCTGCAGCAATCGGAATCTGGAACTCGATTCCATCGGTTCCAAAATCCCATTCCATCTCGCTCTACTCGTAGGGGTACAGCAAAAACCGCACATTTTAGTCCCGCTGCAAGAATTGCTCCGTAAAAACTTTAATACAATATCTAAGAAGTTATACTATCACAATTTACCTGGTAGATGCTAAGGAACACTTTAGGATTTATTCTATATTTTTGGGATTTATTTTGATAATTTAAAGAAGTGGTAATAGTAGAGTGCACGGGTGTAAAATGTGCGGTTTTTGCTGTACCCGTAGAGTCTGGCATCCTTCAACCCAACGAGAAACAAGGAATGGTACCTCCGTATACTGTGGTAGATTGATGCTAAAGGATTTGCTGGGGGGTGAGGTAGATAGAGCTAAGAGTTGCAGATATTGGTAAGACCACTTGCTGTGACTTTTTAGGCCACTTAGACAACAGATTTCTACAGGGTCCTTAGGCAGAAAAGTCCCACCATGAGAAGCTGCTGCTCATTGCAATCTTATACGTATGAGAAGAAGAGTTTCTAAGCACTTTGAGCCTAATGACGACACTCAGTGCGGCTTACCTAGTAGTGACATCTACTTCGACCCCCTGCCATATCCTTTAGCATCGATTTACCATGGTATTTCATAGAATAGGCTATAAAACCAGCTTTCTGACCAACGAGAGAGAGGATTCTCGTCAAGACAGTCGCCAGCTCGGGTTGAACCTCTGGTGTTTCTATATTACGGCTATGGCTTGAATTTTTGCGAAACCAGCGAATCAGAGACTCGGATCTGGACGGTTTAGATGTTTATAAAATATGAACTACGTGACAGTGTCAAGCTCTAGGAGTTCAGCCTCGTTTTGACTGTTCTGTGAGGTCGAAGCTTCTTGCCCTCAAGGAGGTAGTCATGAACGTTTGGAAATTCGGTTTAGTGGGGTAGAAAGGCGGGAGGCTTCGTGAGCCTCCTGGACTTCGAAACGGGCTACGATTTGGCGAGGACTAAGTCCGTCAAGACATTGGTAAGCTCCTGCATAATAGAGAGATTCTCTATCGACCTGAGGGCACATGCCTAGGCTTCATTTCGATGGTTTTTTTCATGGTGTAATAGTATGAAGGGAAATCTACAATCGATAATCCTGATGTGCCAATCCTCGATGCCAAGGCTAAAATTGAAGCTTTCTAAGTAGTCTACTTGTACCAGACTGAAACAACTATTTACGAGTCATGTGACCTAAGTTCTTCAGTGGAAAAATAAGCCCTTTTTAAGGCTTATCTGTACCACAAAGTAAAAATGAACCTATCCCGAGTTACTCTGAACAAGTGCTAAGAGTAGAGATCGACCAACTTGAAATCCAAAGGTATGTATGATGCGTCGAGGGGATAGATTATACCCTAGGGATGGCGAGACGCGAACTGTTCAAACCCTTTACAACCCGCAAGAACCTGTAACTTTTGAAGAGGTGTTTTGAAGACGAACCGCGGTATTGCTTACGGCAAGCACAAGCACGTTTTGATAGCAATTTATCAACTCGATAGATCCTTGCCGCTTTGAAATTCTCCTCACACATCGTTTTCCCATATCCGTAACCGAGATTCTGGTCGACGACCAGATTTCGTCTCAACCTGCAATTGCCAAGCGAATTATGTGTAGATCGCGGGACGTCTGATCCACGGTTCCAAAAATCTCAGCACTTTTTCAGAACTGCTTCGGACCATGCAAGGGGAATCTCGACTTTTCGGAGCCTTAAGAATATTCTTTGAAATACTATAGCTCCGAAAATGTACGGCGTAAATTTGTAAGCTATCGCAATCGACAAGCAAGAACCAAAAACAGTTTTTAGCGAAAAGACTTGGAATTATTGAAGCTTATCAAAATGAAATAAGGTATGTACAGTGCTTTTACGTGTGTTCCTGGTAAGTTTCTGAGGGTAAAAGAGGCGAAGGCACTATTCTATGTCGGAAATAAGATGCAAATGGGATATGAGACGTTTCTTCTACTCTATCGCCTATCGTGGACCTTTACTTGTAAAATGTGAACGTAATTTCAGACACCTGTTCTTAGTACACTAAGTCTAGTCGTCGGAAAAAAGCCTAAGTGAAGCTCTACTGTCTTCATATGCCCCCTTGTGAAATAATAGTATTCAAAATCATCCGGGCTTTTAAGCGAGCCATCTCTTCACGGTTCACCTACGTATACCAGCATCAAACCCCGTAACGAAATGTTCCGTCTGCTCGCCTACCTTTCGGCTCCCGCCTCCCATTTTAAGAAACCAGCGACAGCCTCACCAGGCAATTATAAAACACAAATATAAAACAGGTTTGTCTAGTCATATCTTGATTGTATTCTAGATATAACGACTAAGCACCGGTACGCGGTGTATATTACGAACCTTTAGCTAGGGCCTAGATATATCTGAGTAGCTTTTAACTTCGTTCGAGTCTCTAGGTTCTAGGCTATAGAAGCCTATTATCTTATCCCATTTAGATCTAGTATTACTGTGTTTATAGTAATCTTAGTTTAATAGTCTTCCGCGGACTCGTGTCTCGTCGTTTTTCCTAATGGGGTTTTTCGAGGCACGAGTAAAAAAACTTGCGAGACGCGAGCAGTTAGATTGGTGTTTATATCCTAACTAGAGTAGTAGTGGACATCAGACGAACCTACGGGTTATAGCTTAATAGTATAGAATACTTTCTCTTGACGTATAATAGTACTAACCCCTTGTTCGTACACATATACGTTTAGATTTTTAGGTTGCTTATATCTATATTTAGTCTTAGAAGCTGTTCGGATTTACTCGTGATAGGTTCGTTTTAGCCTTTTAACACGAATAAACTTTAGAAAGGGCTTATTTTAGAAAAATGTTACTCAAACAGGAAATCGCCAACCTAAAAATCGAAACGTATATATGTAGCAACGAGGGGATATGTCATATATTAGCAGAAATTAAGAGACAAAAGCCAAATTATCACCACAGACGATTCCAAGGTACACAGTAGAAATCTACTTAATGCCCCAGGATATCTCACCGTGCTCTTGTTACCATAATTTTGACTAATAGATCAATGCACAAAAACGTAGTCTATTGAACGAATAATAGAATACTCCTACCAATCATCAGTTAACCAACCTTCGACAAAATTATTTCCTCATTTCAACAACAACAAATTCAGTACGATTTCACATTTCCAACATCATCGCTTACGAAAATATATCTCCCGTTTTCCTATCTGAAAGACATGACGCCAAATAAAACCTCCATCCCCTAAAACACCACGAAAACCCTTCTGACCAGTTCTTCCACCGTCAGACCGGGGCGCGATGACAATATAAAGCGGATTATCGAGATATATATCATTGTTGATACTTGACTACCTAATTAACGTTTCATCAAGTCAAGTCCCACCTTATCACTCCACAAAAGGGTAAATAAAAACTTACCTATTTACCATTCCAGTCACCCTTCTCAATCACAATACCCACATACCTGGTATCCCCTCTCATCTAATCATTTCGCTTAACGAGCTCATAAGCAAAACACGTCCCTTTTAGGAAAAGATGAGAATTTAACAATTCAAATGATGTCACGTGAGGCATCCTCCTGGCTCACTTGCAGCACTCCACCACTGATGTGCATATGTGCTACCTTGGATTAACCAAGGAACATGTGCAGTGTGCACCAGGACTATATATCCTTGGGTTCTCCCACTTAGAATTGGGTAGACAAGTTTTACACTCAATATAATCACTTCTTTTGTAATATACTTCTTCTTCAGTTTACTCACTTCTTCGTTTATCCTGTGAGCTACTTTATAGATGATTTATAGAACTTGGAAGATCTATAGTAATTAACTAAAATACACTATTAGAGGTTAGTACTACGAAAAAACAACTTACCACTCTCTACAGGTTGAAAAGTAAATCCTCGCTTATTTCTAGACGTACCAGGACGTACCGTACTGCACTACCCCATCAGTCGCTTTACAAGTAGTCAGTCAAGAAGAAAGAAAGGAATAAACAAAAAGCCATACAAATCAAAAACAAAACACTCTTTAGTTTAATCCCTACACAGTGACACATACAAAAAAAGGGAGATTGCATTATAAATTCATCGCCAATCCCATACCATCCCATCCTATTCAATCTCCCCTCTTTCTCCCATTTCCCAATTCCCCACACAAAACAACTTCAAACCAAGAACCACACCACACCACACCATACCACACCATACCACACCATACCACAGCACAGCACTTCCTAGCCCAGGAAACAAGGAAATCTGGTATCAGTGATCAAACCCTAACCCACACCCACACCCACACCCGCACCCCCACGTCCTGGATCCCAGACTCATACAGACACAGCTACATACAGCCCAGAAGAAAAGCAAGGGAAATGCAAATACACCCTTTCCCTTTCCCTTTCCTTGGAGGCTCTCCCAACCTCTCCTACCTACCTACCTACCTAATTCCCTCTACAGTCCCGTGCCATAAAATCCACGTCAACTCAACCCAACCCAACCCAACCCAACTCAACTCAACTCCAGCATCCTCCCCAAAAAAAGAAAAAAAAGAGAAAGGTACAATCCCCGTTCCCAGTTCTCCCTTTCCCTTTCCCGTTCCCCATTACCACACCACAACACAACACACCACACACTCTCTATCACACCATACATACACAAAAACCCCCACACACAACACACCTCCAATCCCCCCCTCCCTCCCGTAAAACAGAAAATATAACCAAGATCTTACGTATCTCACAATGGGTAGATAACGAAACGAAGAAAGTAAAACTAACTATAAGACCAAGCAAGCAAGCCAGCCCCACGGTCCCCAACGTCCCCAACACCAACTTTCTCCTTCTGGATATACCTACCTACTTACCTACTGACCTACTGACCTACCACTCCACCAATACGTGACGATCCATCCTTTGATTCTTTGAAGGTTGAGACTACAGGTAGTGGTAGTATGAACCCATCTACAAGACAAATCCAAGAATGCTTTTATCAAGTCAACGCAATAATCCTCAGACTCACCCATCTTCGTCAACACTTCCAAAGAAACATCACATCAGGAACAACAAGAAAGTAAGACAGAAGAAAAAATCATGAAACATATCTTCAATTCATTCAATGGATCGAGGTGCATAAACCCCCACAACTACCCAGCCACCACCACACACAATATCTACACATTTCCATCCTTAAAAAGGACCACAACCCCAATTTCCATCATTTCATCTATCCTTCCTTCCATTCATCCATCCCATATGTCCATCCACCAACCATATGCTCACATAACCCTCGATCCATTCATCCACCACAGCCAGTTCTTGCCAATCAAGTCACAGACTTTGTACATCTCTCCCACATCTCGTCCCCCAATCATTTTTTGGCAAGCTGTAAAAAGAAAACAAAAGAAAACAAAGCAAAGAAGAGCAAACCCTAGAGCAGTTCCGCCAAAATGCGAACGGCACACTCAGCGGAACGAGAAACAAATCCTGTATGTAATTGGGGGCTACATACCCGGAGGTATGCAACCAAGAAGCAAAGCAAAAGGAAACAAGGTATCTGAAAAACGACCCCATGAAAAAAATAGAGGCTACACATTACAGTAGTGCAAAAAGCGACGAAAAAAAGGCAAAATGCAAAGCTAGTGACCGCCGCAACAGTCCTGTGTGTGTAATCGGCCCCATTCCAGATCAACTTGGCTTGCTTGCAACAGGCGGAGAACTCCGTGGATCTGCGAAAGAATCGAAAGGAAAAGGCGTCTTCTAGAAGGACTCCTGGTGAGAGTAAAAAAGACTTGAAGGAAAAATATTTGTACAAGAAAAAATCGTCATCGCCCATAATTTATCATTGTCCATTGCGCCGTGATGTATCTGCCAAGTCAAATTCAAAGTGCATGTCCAGTTCGCCAAAAGAAATATTCGCATCCAGATCAACTGTGATAAAATCATAGTGCTTGACCTGGAACGGGCTTTCGTACTGGGGCATTTACAGATGGTCTTGGTGGTCCGTTGTTGTCGAGAGGGTAAGGAGGATTGACTGGGTTCAAGCTAGTTGGACCAGGTGGGTTGACTCGTCGACCTTGTTGTGCATTTGAGGGGGCACGGGGGCGACCTTGGCCTTGACTAGAGGGTGTCATTGGGCGATGTGGACTGCCTTGAGAGGTAGGAGTCATTGATCGCATTGGATTCGGGCCATTAGGGCGATTTGGGTTTCCGGGTTGAGGGCCAATTGGTGTCATTCGACCAGTAGGGGTCTGGGGACGGCCGGTAGGTGTCATAGGGCGACCTTGGCCAGGAGGACTGCGAGGACCGTTTTGTTGTGGACGAGGTTTGACAGGGCGAGTGGAAAGGCATGTTCTTGGGACCACACCTTGCTTTGAACGATCAAGGCGGATACAAAGAGCCCATCCGTCATCGTACTCGTGTAACAAACGGATCAATTGGCCAGCACGTAGCTCGAGCTCATCATCCATGGAAGGCTTGAAGTCGAGTTGAACGCGGTGAACAGCGGTGTTAGCTGGGCCACCAGCTGCTGCAATAGCTGCCGCGGTGCTAGTTTGTGTCGGGGTATTGGGAGATTCAGAAGACATGCTGAATTCAGTTCCCGCAGGACTTGGAGGGCCCATGAAAGGTCCGCCTTTGGTGAAATCCATGGGTTTGGGGGCGTTTCCACGCTTTGAAGCTCCTCGGGTAAGACCAGGGCCAGCAGCAGCTCCTGCAGCAGCACCGACGGCAGCTCCAACGACAGCCCCGTTGAAGGCATGAGATCTGGCAACAGATTCTACGACTGGGGTTGTCATATCAGGAATGGTTGGTGCGCCATTGGCGTTGGCAATATCAATGGTTCTCGCGTGGTCACCGAAAGGATTAGCCGAGTTAGTTGATCCATTGGTACCCGGTCTTTGACCTTGCATTGGTGGAAGAGCCTTCTCGGTATTTGAGACGGCTGAGGCAGTCATGAGCGCATTTCCTTTGCTAGCACGTCTCTCCATCAAGTTGGGGATGAATTGAGTCACAGGACGAAGAGACAAACGAGGAGCAGTAGCATTGGTTCGGATACTTGGAGCACGGCCAACAGGATCGGCGAATGGATCATCTTGCTTCTCATTGTCTGCAAGAGCAGCCTTGTTTGCATCCTTGCGTCTCTTGAAAGCGAGAAGAACCATTGCGAGGATGGCACCAATGAGTAGCAAAAGACCAATGGCGATACCCGCCTTTGCTCCTGTACTCATACCCTCATCTGAAGTATTGGCTTCGCTTGTTGAGCTCGATTTGGCAGCTGAGCCAGTTGCGGAAGCGGATAATCCATTTGGAGTGGAGGCCAGAGCAGTCGATGCTACAAGAATCGCAAGAGACTTTGAGAGAGTAGTCGAAGGAGCGATAATTATGGTTGGAAGCTCAGTTGACAGTGGTGCGTTGGCAGCGGTGAGGGTTGGAATAGGTGTATCATCGGCGATCGGAACCACTTGTGGAGAGGGGGAAACGACTGGAGGACTTGACAATGGTCTTGGAGGGGGGGCAGGTCTCGTAGGGACAGCTGCTGGAGGAGGTGGAGTTGGTCGTACAGGGGCGGGAGCGATGGTTGGAGGTTCATCTGCACCAACAGTACTGTATCCTCCAATCGGACCATCAAAAGTTGCTGAAGCAGTCACGTAGACAATTGATACAGCTCGCTCTTCAATAGCTTGTTCAACTTCTATGACCTCGCGACGGGCACGTAGGCGATGGAAGTGACCGTGACTCGCCATTGGGACTGGTGATAGATTGAATTATGGTAAAGGGAGAATGACGTCTTTCAGATCGGAACTGGAATTGTTGAGGACGTTGTTTGTTGCAGCGGGGTATTAGATTGAGCCAACACGATGCGATGTTGTAGAGTTTAGATTATGTTATTATCTGATCGACTTTGGGGCGATGAAGTGAGCGAAGTATTGAAGTTGGGTTTCGGTTTCGCGATAAAAGAAAGTGGGTGACGATGATGTCTGATGTCGGAATGTGGGATTGCCCGTTTGGATTTTGGATTGGACAGGTGCAACCGACACAGGTTCGTTCAGACTGTCAGTAAAAGAGGGATGACAGAAAGACTTGCGGTGAGTTGAGGTTGTGTATTCGGATTAGCACGATTAGGTAGTTACCAGTATGGTAGAAGGAGCGACAGAGGGGACAGGTCAGGTAGGCAGAACCAAAAGAACCTTCAGGATCGCAACGACGACTCAAAAAGAGGTGGAGAGGGAAGAGGAGAGGAGGAAGGAGCCGACCTGTCTAAAGGTATGGTGGGTGGTGGTGGGTGGTGGTTCAGCTACCCCTGCGGCTACCCCTGCCTGGCGGTGGGATGGTGCTGACGGCAAAGCAGAGATGCCAAAGAGGAGAGACATTCAACCCTCGCCAATCAGATCGGTCAGTAATCTCAACCGTGCCTGACGCTAATCTGGACTGGGGATTAGCGTCAGGGGCAGCAAATTATAAATATGGATCCGACGCCAATCAAGCCAATCAACGCCAATCAACGCGGCTGTCGGTTCAACAAAGCTCTGGGATGACAGGAGAGCGACAGGGTAACAACAGGGGACAATGCAGGTGCAGTCGGCCCAAATCAGGGGAAACAATGATCTGCGTTATTTTGAGAATTCTTGGGGCCTTGTCAGTGTTTGCCCAGTGACGATTGGACCAACGGTTCGGATTACCCACTGTTCACCCACTGCTCAACGGCCATGGAAAATCACCAGTTGGTTCATCATGCAGAGAAAGGGTTGCTTTCCAGGTCAGAGGGTCCCAGGCTGCGCAGGAACCACCGCACCAGATGATGGATGATATCCGATGATATCAGAGCCTCAGAGGGCTGTGATCTTTTTTTAATCATATCATCCTATCATTATATCGGATTATATCCATATAGGTAGCAGCCTGGCAGCCTGGCTATAATTTATGCATGTGTTGTTTGTTTTCATAATTCATAAAGTAGCTAAGTTCAGGCTTCGCTCCAAGGCTTCGCATCATAGCCACGGTTCATCGGTTCATCCCATCGTGGTGAAACCCCCGGAATTTGCAAATTGCATTCGCTATCCTCGCTATCCATCCACTCCACTTGCCGTCCAGAGGACCAGATAGAGGGACCAGCCACGCACGTCGACTATGTCATGAATACCCTCAATAATTTCCATCGTTTCACCCACTTCCCAAATCTCGTTCTCAAGCTTCCCATCCACCCGTGCTCAATCAAGATCGCTGCGATTCAAAAGCTTCCACCCTCCACGTCCCCCAGCTTTGGAAGTCTGAGAACGGGCACTTGCCACTTGGACAGCTGTCTGTCCGCCCTTGGTGACGCACGCTAATCGCCAGAATCATGATACACTCGCTTTGCGCATGATGCGACAAAGATGAGGGAAGCGGTCAAGTTGACATCGTCAAAACAGCTGCTAGGCTGAGTGACTAGTTGGTAGAATTCGTTTACTATTCAATCAGACTGCACAATTGCCATATCAACACGCATCCTACCAAATTGCTGCAGAGAAAATCATGATCATCTTGATCGACGTGTTTCACCTTTTTTTTCTTAGGCAATTCATGTCTCTCCAGAGTCTGGGAGAAAAAGACGGCGTGTCCAGAGCTATTTTTATTTTTTGTTTCTAAACACCTTGATGGCTTTGTTACGTTTGCTTTGAAGATGCACAAAGGATATCTCCGATTCCACCATTTCCATCTCAAGACCCACGCAACCTGAAACGCACACATAAAGCCATCAAAATTCGAAGTCCAGATGACTTTATATCTCCTCGGTCTCTCCAGTCCATAAGTATTTATGCATCTGGCAGCTTGACATTGAACCTTTTTTTAATTCCCTTTCTTTTTATTTAGCGAAAGCCGTCGTTTATTTTCCGGTGTCCGAATCTTTTCCATCATAATTACGGAGTAACGGAGATAAAACAAGACTTCGGTAGGTTAATATGCTTTTTTCCTATCCGAATCTCCAGATAATTGGTTTGTATGGTTAGCACGGGCATTTTGTGGGTGGTGGTTGGAGATTTCCCGTGGTTGGAAGACCGCCTCTAATTTGGTTTAAGAAATTGTTAATTGAGGACTGTAAAAAGAACTACCAAGCTCTATATAGGGTATAAGTACTACTAAACTTAGAAGAATCTATTACGTAATACTTATCCTATAGACAATATAGAACTACTCTATATAATTGGTTACATAGGAAGATAGAGAAACTTAACCCTTACTCTGTACTGTACTTTCTAGTACTACTTCGTCCCAGGCATATCTATTGTAAGTTTTTCAGGCAATTTTCCCTTGTCGCCCACTTTAGCCACCCTAGCAAACCTATAATAGATACGCCTGTGACAAAGTACCGGTAGTAGGCAGAACGTCCTAATCAGGTTTAGACTTATAATCAACGCCAATCACATCGGTAGAATACTACCGCCTATACAAGGCCAAACCCAAGATGGAAGTAGAATACCTCTCCAACTTCCCAGTCTATTATGTTGATTAGTTTCAGGGAACTACCTCGGGGGCGAAAATAAATATTGTTAGGCATAACTGTAGCATTCGCATCATCTTGATCTGTACCGGTAGAGCTGCGCAATGCGTTCAAGCGTTCAAGCGTCCAAGCAAGCATCAGTGTCGCGTACCACTTGAGCGGCCTTCTACCTATATGCTTCTATCCACGCTGCAACTGCCTTTTGTCAACCCCACCCACCCTTATAACTGAAGCACAATCATGAATACCATTATATTTGCCAAACCCGACTACTCGCGACTATCACTTTCAACAGTAGCAGCACACTGATTATTCTCAAAGACAACAAAGACTTTAGTGATGAGAGTGTGTAATGTGCAAAAGAGTATCGTCGCTCCGGCTGATGAGATATGTCAAACCATAAGTAAGACTACGTAGTACAAAGTCTTCCATCGATAGTAGACCATTTGTAGTTCGTGATATGTCGGTATGTATACCTACACCCAAGGGAGCCCTCGGACCGCTTGATAGACGAATGGTGGTCGAATATGTGGTTCTACAATCCATTCAAGGACTTTGAGACTTTGATGGAGCAGTCCGTATATTCGTAGCGGGGGGTGTGTGGAGCTAAGGCAATTCAAAGAATCTACTCGAGTACGAGTGAAATCTACCACACACACTGTGTACCCGGCACAACATCGGCACCCAGCACGTGACTATCACCTCGCTACCTACTTATTCTTAAATAACACAAATCTCAGCAACTATTAGGAGAAGTGTAGGCGAGGCGACGGTGGCGCGATGGTAACATCTGTGTCTAAGGAGCTTAGCATGAACCCTTAATAGCTATCCTCAGATTGCCCAACTATTCCAGCGTCGCTGGAATAGAAGGAGTCAAGTGGCCACGGGGGGGACAGTCGACCGAAGCGACGCATTGGCCTGTCCCGGCACAACAATTTTTTTAATTTTTTTCTATTTTTTTTTTTTTTTGGAGTTTAGAGTGTTGGAGGTAGTAGGTTGGAGTTGTAGGGGGAGGGATAGTGGTGGTGTTGTGGTTGGTAGTGGGAGATTAGGTGAGGTACGTAGTGAATGAGTGAGGAGTTTTTGATTGCGATGCTTATCTCTATTATCTGTCTTCTGTCTTTTGAGCTAAGATTTTAAGTAGAGCTTTATGGGGATACTTGAGTAGTAGTACTTCTCCGGGAAGATTTGAAATGAAATGCTCCATGGTTTACAGATACATAAGGTCGGCGAAAGTAAGAGGTCAATTACATGGGATGGATCTAGAAGGATGACAGAGATTTGTCGTATACTTTGTTCTATTCTGAAGGATATCTATGTGGGTGGCTCTGCCTGATGGGGACCAAATCCTCGTGAAAGGGCGTTAATGTTTGTGACCTCATTCTGGAAAGGGAGTTTTGTCTTGCTGATTTGAAAACAGAGTTTTCTGCTTTCTAAACTACCTATTCATCTCGTTTCTTCAGCTACGATTAATCAAAAATTCACTGTTGTGACGGTCCTTATGAGAGGAAAAGAAGAATGTCATACAGTGGCAGGCCTAATTAGGCAGCTCATGTTCCTTAATCAGGACCTCCAACACAATGGGCAATACATCTGACTGTCTACCTCGTCTAGGCTGGCATTGCGTCCTACACAACTTCGCAAGACGAAGAACGACGATTCGTCAAATATGGCATCTGAACCACAATTGAAATCCCCTTCGATTCGTGATAAAATACAGCAGCATGAACCAGAATGGGCAGCAGAGATAACCGCAACTGTACTGAAACATGGAGGCAGGACCCTGAGAAACATGTGCATACACACGACAGCACCCAAGAGGATGATTTAAGATCGACAGCCTCAACAGAAATAATGTCCCAAATTTGCTTATTTTACACCTTGAACCTCCTTGTACTTCCTACTACCAGCTTCCAACTGCAGTATTTACAGCTGACCTGGAATACCTCTAATTGCTATCACGTGGTACCTCTCAATAATCAATAAAGCTATTTTTGGACCTCCGGAAGTAAATTTGGCACGATGTTGGGTTCACGCCACAAATTGACGGTTCCGGAAGTTCCGGTGGTGCTCTAGCGCCATTGAGTGCGCTTGATTGGTTGCTAGATACGATCTAGGGAGTTAGCTTGGAGTCTATATTGTCAGTGCCCCTTTCAATGGTTAAGCGAGCATCCTTATTCCTCAGTTAGGAAAGTTTCCCTAGGACCATCTGGGTATTTCCCGCTCGATGACCACATGAAAGCAATGGCCACCACAGCACATCTGTCGGGAGCAGCTGCCAGAAACACAAATGTCAATTTGTGATTGGCGGGAATGGATTGACATGTGCTTGATACCACTACAGTATAGTAAATGGACGGAAACCTGTATCGTTTTCTGCCTCACAACCGTTTTATTGTTTCACAACTACAACTTCGTTTCGAGATGTCCAATCGTGCTATATCATTCTTGGCCCCTTCTCGAAGTTGACTTTTTTTTCCTTTTCTCATGCCGAGTGTTGTTCATCGAGATCTTATTCTATTTCCCCGACACGAATCATGGTCAATTGGGGGAGACGATCCCTGGGTTGTTATCTTTGTCGAGCTAGACGGATCAAGGTAAGTTTCAGGCTCTTGTCAGACTCAAATAAGAAAATTACTAATGAGATGTCATGATATATTAGTGTGATGAGACTAAACCAGCTTGCAATCAGTGTGTAAGAACGCGTCGAACATGTCCTGGATATCGCGAAATCTCAACCGTTAAATCACCCTCTGGATCAAAAGCTTCCCCCGAGAGGCAACCGAATATCATTGATCGCGGACGGAATACGGTCTCTCCACCTAGAGTCGTACATAATGTTTCCTCGCCTATCTCCGTGGACGTGGAACAGCAGGCACTATGTTTCTTCCTTACGAATTTCGTGCTTACTTCTATGGGCGACAAGATGAGAGGGAAATTGGACTTTGTGGTTCCGATGTTGTCGTCTGGGAATAAAACTCCGTTGAATACAGCTTTTACGGCGTTGACGTTTGCGGCGTTGGGTAATGAGGCGAGTGGGAAGAGTCTTATTCCTGGAGCCAGGAGGCAGTATCATAAGGCTATGCAGGAGGCTAAGTTGGCATTGAAGGATCCGACGACTGCTACTTTGGATTCGACGCTTGCTACTGTTGTGCTGTTTGGGTATTTTGAGGTAGGTTTTATTTCAGTTATTCATGGGAGGGTGTTTGACGTGAGAATCTCAGGGGATTACTGCGGATAAGTTTGCGCCTGTGATTGCTCACATTGATGGTGCTGTGACGTTATTGAAGTTAAGAGGGGATAAGCAGCCAGAGAGTCAGTTCTTCTGTCAGTTATTCAAGGAGATTCGGCAGCAAGCGGTATGTCAAGTTTTTTCTTGGGCGATAGTTGCACCTACTCACTTTCAGAAGACAGTAAATGCTTTCGTCCGCGCGATATCCATCGATAAAGACGTAGACTGGTTTATGATAGATGAACCTGATCACTGCCGAGAAGCAGTAGAACTAAACATCCTCACCACAACCCTCCAAGAAGATTGCGAAAGGGTCCTGAACTCAGCAACTCGCACCGAAGAAATTTTAAAACAGGTCACGGAACTATCAAATCGAGCCAAAGCCCTCGAAGCTAGATTCGTCGAATGGACCAAGTCTCTTCCAGAAAGTTGGCAACCCAAAACGGTCGCGTGGACAGACTACATCCGCCACATCGATCTCGAAAAATCCAACATGTTCCCCGGAAAAGCAGATTTATACGAAGACATAGACATAGCCACGACCTGGAATCTCTCGCGGGGCTCGCGGCTAATCGTCTCCTGCGTTTGGATTCGTTGCATCGCTTTCCTCCACTATCCCAATGACTACCGCGTCTCTCAAGAATATGCAAAAGCGTGGCGTGGAGGATCCGAACTAATTGGTGATATCATTGCTAGTGTTCCTTACTTCTGTGGATGGCAGTATACCGAGGGATTTGAGGGGGATTATGATGATCATCTGACGAAGTTTGCGAAATTGGATTATTTTACTAGTCCCGGGAAGGGAATTAATGGGATGATGTTGATGTGGCCGTTGTTAATGGCGAGGTGCTCGGATTATGCTAGTGTGGGACAGAGGAAGTGGTTGGCGGGGAGGATGGATTTGATTCCTAAGAGGATGGGGTTTAATAATGTGATTGGGTTTTCGGAGGTAAGTTTTGTTTTTCTAATTACTTGGTAGGTGGCACGGTGCAATGAATGTGTAGCTGACGAAAGTTTAGATCGATATTTTCCTCCCGTCTACTATGATTATGAAGGATATCGCCATGATACCGGGAAGTGTCTATACGGATTGTTGGAGAGGACCGAACGCAAGACCGAGTACTGATGAGTCGGTTCAAGAGAGCAATTTTTTGAAAAGATCAATGGACGAGAAACAGTTAGAGGAGATGCGACAAAAGATGGTTAGACTCGTTAAAGTAGATTCATGAAACACTCAGCTCACAGTATGCGTGTTCAATCCTCATGGGCTTCTTGTTGTGTATAATGGGTTATATAGGCTGTAATATTAATGGCTATGAACAAGTTTTAATCTAATCTCTCCTCACGGGGGCAAAAGGTTGTCGAGAATTGTCCCCTGAAGCCCACTCGCATCAAAAAGAAAAGTTCTATTTTGCAAAAATACTCCAAAGTGTATGAAAGATAGTAATCAGCTTGGAACAGACTTGTATTGCAAAAGGAGAGGGGGCAAGGAAGATTACGAGGTGTCTTCCAGAGTTCGAAAGATACTCGAGTACGACCATATTTATTCCTCTCTAGAGGCTTTCCTTTGGCAAACTCGGAGCGGTGCACAATAGCAACAAGAGATCACAAATACCAAGAACTGCTACAATAAAATTTGACTAAATTCGAACTTAACCCCTCTAGTTAGGTCGTTGATCATTTACTATAGCGAGGTAGTTTCCGAGCCTATACGCCCTTAAATTCCATATGAGACCCTGTACACATTTCCAGCGTTTTAACACTCGATCAAGTAAATTTCACATGGACTTGGAGTATTGGGCCTCACACTCCCTTGATATGTGGTTTGACCGCCATAAAAGCTACAACTCCTAACCCTATTATTAAAGCAACCGGCATTGCTCCTCACGTCAGTTTCGAGAAGATGTCGAAATCCAAACGCAATAGAGTCGACCCCACCACCTGTATGAAAAAATATGGGGCGGTACTTCAACGGCGTTGGGGTCTCGGTCCAATCGTTGTCGTATTCTAACCCTTACCTTTAGTCGATCTAGTTACTCCTTTACTTTTAAATATAGCTCTTACCCCATCATTACCTACCCCACCACCCGTGGCCAGCAAAAAACGTCCTGCGGATGCGTCAGACAAGGAAAAAGAAAGAAACTTTTAATACGCACGGCGACACGAAGGGGTTTGCTGCCTAGTTGATACATACTGAACTCATGCCTTGGAATTGTTTAGCACCATGTTGTTGAGCAGCATGTTGGACGCTCATCAATTGTTGTTGGAGTCGCTGTTGCTGCTCCGCGAGGTACATGTTGGTTGCAACCAATTGAGCGGACAAGTTAGGATCCATCTCCTGCTCGCTCTGCTCGTCGAGAACGATCTCTGGTGGTGCGAGAGGAGCCATGATTTGTTCTGCAACTGGGTACATTTGACGTTGGTTGTTCATCTGGCCATAACCGTTGGTTTGCTGTTGCTGCTGTTGTTGCTGGTGTGGGTAGCTCGTCTTGGGGCCGGCATACGATAAGTCAAATGTTATTATAGCAGTTCTTGGGTATTTGTGTTCTCTTGTTGCTATTGTGCACCGCTCCGAGTTTGCCAGTTTTTTCGTATAGGGTAGGTAGTGTTGGTGTAAAAGCGGGTAAACCAATATACTCTTATTGTGAAGTATGATAATCGATTAGTTGAGGAGCTAACTAAGGATGAGCGAGCTCAAGTGGTTTAGTACTCGAGCTCGGTATCACATGACTGTATCGCATGACTATATAAACACCATAGAATATATCCCACTTTCAAGTGACCCAAAAACAAGGGATAATTATCCCCAACAGGTACTCGAGTAGGGTATACAAGACAAGGTATAAATACGGTCGTTTCCTTGGAGGGGTTCTTGGCATTTTTCTTCAACCTATCACTGCTGGATAGTCTGATGCAAGAGACAAAAACATGCAGTTTTTACGCCACCACGATGCAATAGGATACGTAGGTACCTTTAGCCGGATGGCTGTATTAGGTGTAGCCCTGAATGAGAATTCAGGCTACGCCTACAGCCCGTAAGTTGTCAGGTAATGCGGGTGAGATTACAGGTCAGGTGGTGAGAAATGTCAACGAAACCAGTAGCATCAAACCATCAATTCTTTGCCCTTCGACACCAGTCTCCAAATATCAACAGGCCTCCTTGATAAGATGACTTCGACAATAGACAACTTTGAAGGAGAGGGGATTGTGCCGGATCTATGTTCCTGGTGCAATCAACTGGACTTCGAATCGATCGCGAATCTCTTTCCATTTCATCCCGATGAAAACGCTTCTTTTCACCGCGAGGGTCCTGATAGGTTCCAGTACGTTATCGTCGCTGATAGTGGCCTGCGTTTCAGAACGAAAATACAAACACTCGCTCGAAAAGCTTCAAGGGTAGGATTAGACAGATACAAAAGTTATAAAGATTAACCTTAATAAGCTTTTATCTATATATCTTCCAGTGAGTGTTGGAATGGGAGTTTGCAACACAGCATATCACAGAAGGATCAAAAGCCACCTTAACATGATCATATTGCCTCCATACTTCCTTCACCATCGAACCTCCCATACATGGGCTATCGAAGAAGGAACTGAATATTATACTTGTGATGGGAGATCTGAAGAGCACGATGTCCAGTGGAGTATCATGGAATCATATCCTGCTCAACTTGATATAAGCGGGGTATGCAGTCGTTACAGCTCCTTGGATGCCTTAGAAGTATCTGATATCTTGGAGCAAATCAAGTCTGGGAATCTCGTTATGGCCTTGGTTGGTGATATTGGACGTCACGGTTTGTTTAGAAGCATTACAATCTTTCTCCTTCGACAAACTTCGCATTGCTATGAGAGAGTGGGTAGTATGCAGGCTTGTTGTATCAGGAGTTTCAAAGGGATTTATAGCGATGATATAGATCCTTCAATGCGACGGGCATTTGACATGATGGCTACAAAGATAGATTTGCAGGAGAAAACCTGGATATGCCTAGAGTGAGCTTTACTGTCCGAGAATCCTCATTTCGACACGTTCTGACGGAGGGGGGGTTGATTCTCTGATAATGAGAAATCTTCAAGAGTAGTGAAGGAGGGAGCTACAAATTGTACGACAGTGAGGCTTTATAAATAAATCGGCAGTTGATGGGCAATATTTGGACGGAATAGTAGTTTTACGGCCGTGTACAGTACAGTAATGTCATGATGTTTCCTATTTGATATCATCATGATATACGACGGAGTTTTTCTACAATATCACCACAATGCAAACAAAATCTTCCACTGTATAAAGTCCGTCAGTAGTTTGATTTTCAAATTTCACAAAATTTTCCATTATCTGCCCAAACTACCACGCATCTCAGACATCCCATTCGCCAACACACATCCAACAACTCGGATTACATAAGTCGGACTCACAATCCGTACAGTACCGTCCTAACTCGATAGGATGGTCCAAAGTGGTAGTGGGGGTGTTTTAGCCTTGGCCACACCAAAACCCCCTGGATCTGCCTTTTTCCACCTCTTTTAGAGTACGTCAGAACTCGGAATACGTATAAAAAGAAAGGAAAAGTGGGTTTTATAGAGGCTTAGCAGTGAGTCGGGGCTAAAATCTGCCGCTTACTACACCACGGCACATTCTGATTCCACCACTCGCCCGCTACCACTTTGGACCATCCTATCGAGTTAGTACGGTACCCACCAAAACCAACATACACCCCCTCTTCCTTAAATATCGACATCTTTTTACCAATACAGTTACACAGTACCACCAATAACTATGTCTCAAAAACCAGCAAAAGTATTCACCTACGCAACATTCTCCATCCCAGCCCTCACAACCCTCGCAGAAACCCACCGCAAAATCCGCTGCTTATGTGCGTCCTCTCAAACACCTCAAAGCGGCGCCTTCAACTGGGTAATCTTCCTCGTCTTCGAAGATGGGGTGGAATGGGTCTTTCGCTCTCCTATAAAATCCTATGAACTAGAACCCGAAAGTCTGGGGGAGTTGCTGGAGAGCGAGGTTGCGACGATGAGGTATCTTAGGGAGAATAGCAATGTTCCTGTGCCGCAGATTTATGATTATTGGTAAGTGATGATTGATTGGGTGATGGATGAATGGATGGCTGATGATGTGGTGAAGTAAGACGGGGGATAATGATGTGGGGGTGCCGTTTATTCTTATGAGTAAGGCGGAGGGAGTTCCGCTTAGTGAGTTTGCGTGGGATGAGATTCTGAAGCCGGAGGGAAGAAGTACAGGACGGAAAACTTTACCTGTGCTTACACGGCCGAATAAGGAAAAGATTATGAATCAGCTTGGAGGGATTGCTGCTCAGTTATCGCAAATGCGATTCGATAAACTCGGATCGTTGTGTTTTGAAGATGGGGAGTATTGTGTAAAGAAATGTCTTTATCCAGCTCTGATCTTCCATTCAAGAGATTGTTTGGAAGACGATGTGCCGAGAGGTCCCTTTCAGCGGGAGAGTGAGTTCTATGAGGCGCTTCTTGAGACTTTCTTGCTTCATGTTAAGGAGCTGAGGATTGAGCGAAATGTGTTCTTTGCGCCGATTCCAAAACCTGCTGAGTATGACACATACTACCACCATCGGAAAGCTTGTGATTATTGGAATGATTTCGTCGCTATAGGAGGAAAAGTTGAGAATACTAGGAATAGAGTTGACTATGCTATGGTTGGCCATTTCCTTCGGAAGATGATACCTTCAATTTGTCAACAAGCTTCTGAAAATTCGGTTAAGTTTGAAGGGTACCCTATCAGCCATCCAGATCTCAGTACTAGCAATATCTTTATTGATTATGATTTCAATATTACATGTATCATTGACTGGGGATTTTCATCCACAGTTCCTATCCCGACATTGCTCACTACTCCAAGTTTTCCTCACGCTAGGGATGACATCGATTTAACGCTCTCGCCTATATTCAAGATGGGATTTGATAATTACCTCGCCCAACACAAGGAGACAAGTACACCTAGTCAAATATGGAACACCACACGAGAAGCTTGGCTCTTCACACGTCTTGTCATGCTCGACGGACTACAAGACTATCATTGCTTCACAGAGCTTTATTCACTGATATTCAGACCCGAGGAAGAGCCAAATATACCCTTGATGTTTTGGGAGTTGCGGCAGGAAAAAGAGTTTGTAGAGTTGGCTGAGGAACTCGTGGGGTATGAGCGGCCGATGGAAAAGATCAAAAAGGATGAGGAGGAGAGTTTTCCAGAGTCGGACGAGGGGGTTCGACTGAAGGCTGTTGCGAGGAAACTGACAATGTGTTCGTTGTTTAGTAGGGAGTTTGTGGCGGATAGGAGGTTATGGAAGTGGCTCGCTGATGCACTTGAATAGTGAGGTGTAATAGTCGGTGCGTCTTTCTACTGCGAATGGTTTCATACATATCAGAAATTAGAAGGGATAAATTTGTTCAGAGCAGAATCGGAGTCTCTTTTGAAACCCCCTTTTCCCAAATGTTCTTCGCAAAACATCCACCCAAGTCCTGGACCATCATTTGCTTATCCATAAATGGAGGTCTGAACGCCTGTTTTTGGCACGTGATACGGGTGGGCTTTGTTTCAATTTGATGGTGTGTGAATGTATCCCCTTTGCGCAAGTTGGATTATTCAAGAGCTCTTCAGATCTCGAAGTTTGGAGCCCATTTTGACTTCACAATCGGAGTCAAAATGGGATGGTGGTCCCCTTGTCACAAGATGAAGAGAGCTGTCGCAACAATTCCGCGTGTCCAAGACAATCACATGCAAAAACACAAGCAAAAGCAAAAGCAATAAATAGACTTTTTCCAGATCAACGAAAGGAGATGAAGTGGAAGTGGATATCTTCGGGGAATAAAATATCAAACTGCGGTCGGAGTATTAATTTGAAGCTATCCGGAAAGCTGCAAAGACTGGAAAGCGATAGAAGTTGAGATGGCGTGGATGGCGTGGTTGTCGTAGGTAGTTGAGGATTTGTCGGTGACTTCATATCGTGGTACCTGCACGGGCATGGAAACAAAAGCAGCAACGAATGGGTCCCGTCCCACCTTCTTGATGGAGCAGTATGTAGCAGTATGTAGCAGTATATAGCAGTATGGGAGCCTAGAGAGCTGGTAATCGTGTGGAATATCTATCGAGATCATGTGAAAATGAGGGCGATGTTTCTAGATCATCTGCGGTGATATTTTAGGATGTTTTCTTCGACTATTGCCGTGTGTTAGTCCCGAGTTGCAATGATGTAGAAGTACGTAGTACGGAGTATCGCAGATGAATGCCGCTTTGGTGCCAGATAGAAAAGGCTGCGCCCCACGTCATCAAGCCACAGAGTGGTCACTACAGATGCCCATGGAAAAGCAAGGTCGTGTGCTTCTTGCCCACCCTGTCTGACACCCTGCCCACTCACCCCATAGGTCCATAGGTAGCTAGCCCGGTTCGCTTGCTCCTCCCTTTAATAAATTCCGAGAGAACAATCCCACCACCCACCGTCACCCATCCACAAATCCCGCTTCTCTACATCTTCCAGACCCAGTCCCAAAATCCCAAAATCCCCATACCCAACACATCACAATACTATACATCTCCTCGACCTGCAGCGCATCCTCCTCCAATAACTCTACATCTCTCTTTTTGGCCGCAGACGATCGCCATAGCTATCCTGCCAGACTCGACCAACCACCGATCACCGACTATCGACCTCATCACACAGAGCTCGCAACCATGTCAAACTTCGCGTCCAACGACACGGCGCTCCCTTCTGTAGAGAAGAGCTCCAATGGATATCCAAATCTCGATGGCGCAAAGAATAGTGTCGTCAATAGTAAGGTATGTCGCATTATGGTCTTATCTTGGTCCTTGCGAACTTCACGTTGCTAACATATGAAACAGTCACCTCGAGCTCCGAAGCTTCCATTCACATCACTGACCAGTATTTCTAGATGCTTCAGCTGCTGCCAGTGCAGTTGCCAACCACCCTATAACCCAGAGTGTTACTAATGGTAAGTTTCCTGTTTGATTTTGCGAAGATCATTGTTGACATCTGCCATAGGACCCGTCGCGGGCACCGTCAAAGATCAACACGCTAAGACCCAGGCCGAATTTTCGAACCTAGCTGCTTCCCGGACAACGCCAGCAAATACAGCTGCCACCGGTCAACAGCTCACCCACTACCACTCATTTTTTACAAGCCTGTTGTCATGGGACAATCCCCGAGCTTCGGGCATTGCCTACTCCTCCATTGTCTTGTTCATCTTCGCTGCCCGATATCTCGATATCCTCCGATATACATTCAAAGTCACATACATGACATTGCTTGTGACTTTGTTGGCTGAGGTTGCTGGAAAGTCAATCTTGTCCCACGGGCTTACATCGCAATTTCGCCCCAAAAAATACTATACCATCTCCAAGTCAACCCTCGATGCTGTTACTTCGGATGTCCACGAACTTATCAACTTCTTTGTGATTGAGTCTCAGCGCATTGTGTTTGTTGAGAATGTTGCAGTTTCTCTTGCTGTAAGTGTTGCTTGTTTTCCTGCCAAAAATATTACTGACAATCCTAGGCTTTCTTCGGGTCCTACATCTCCTACTTCTTGATTAAGTTTGTTCCAGTTTGGGGCCTTACTCTTCTTGCCACCACCATTGCCTTCGTTGGACCTCTCGTTTACAAGACCAACAAGGAGGTCATTGATCACTATCTCGCTCAAGCTGCCGATATCATCAACCAGCAAACAAAGCAAGTTCGTGAGATTGCTAGTCACCACGCTGCTCGTGCTACCGAAACCACCAAGCAATACGTTGGAGACTACTCCCACAAGGCACAAGAACTCATTGGTAACGCTCGTGGTCGATCCAACTCCCCAGTTGCGTCTGCCAAGCCAGTTAAGACCGAGCCAGTTGCGAAGCAATCAGCCCCTTCTTACAAGAATGAGGATTTCCCAGCTGCACCAAAGGCCGAATTCAAAGCTCCACCTTCCGTTGAGGAATCCATTGCTTCTATGAAAACCGAAGACCCTTTGATTGCCGCATAAACGTGTCGACACGCGACGATCTTCAGGACTACCCGCCATGTGGAAAGGAATAATAAAATGAATGGTGGTATAGGGCAATCCAACCGATGGTGGCAAGGGGGAAAAAGTAAAAATATGAATACGACCAGATGATTTTGGTATGAGGAATGATTCGATGCAGCGTGGATGATGAATATGGACTTAGCAGGTACTTATGATACTCATAAGGGCTGCTGTATTATGTATTGGTGAATTTGCGAAATGGGTTGTTTTTGCGTTTCTTCGTTACTCGGTCTGCTTTGGCAATACCTGGATTTGGGTTCTTTGCGGTGGGCTTTGTTTACGGGGTTCGATTGCGGGGTTTTGACGTTTTTATAGCATGGCTTGCGTTATCCTTTGATTTTGTGTTTATGGATGACGAAGGGCTACTTAGATTGTGGAAGATGGATATGAAAATTTGATACTTTTGAGTCTCTTGCATGGTTTCTTTTTTTATTATGAATTGGTGATGTATGTGAATTGGCGTGTTGGTGTGATGACTGATAAAAAGCCGATGTCCTACGGAATATTTTCTTCGTCTTTTCGTCCTAGTCTTTTATTGGAGCTTCTCAACGATCATGGGTTGTTCTCAACACTCTATTTTTCACCCAGCGGACTTTGTTGAGAGGTGTTTTCGTACAGTAGTACAGCCATTACGAGAATGCATCTTTTTTCATTGGGGGGTTTTCATCCGCTGTACGAATCCTGTAAATGTTTCAGGGGTCTATCCTGTTAAGGAGATACCTACTTGGAGTAGTTTGATGGATCTCGATGTACGTCTACGTCATGAGTATTTTCTGTTTTTTGTTTCTTTTCTTTTTTTTGTTTCTTTTTTTTTTGTTGGAGTGGGGGTGAGGTGAGGTGAGGTGGGGTTGGGTGGTAAGCGAGGTGAGGGAGGGGGATTGATCAGCACAGATTGTTTGCTAAGGATCCTTGTTGGGGGATGTGTGTTGTTAGTGATGGTACGAGGGGATTTTTTTGATTTGATTTGATTTGATTAGATTATTCATACACGTATCTAAGACTATTCGCCTTATAACGGAAAGGTCTTCTTGCCCCTTTATACCTAGTACTTAGTTACCTACCTAGAGTCTCGAGACTAGGTAGACACTTTTTAAGGGTAGAGTTTATAAATACAGATCTACGTCTTTAACAAGTTCCCTCTATAATAGACAGTTTATTATAACGTAGGGTCTACCAGACCGGGTAGATATCTCTTTATACCTATACTAATAGCCGCTACCCCCTAGGTTATACCCTCTTATAGTTACTAACTAAAGTATTCTATCCTCCGATTCTCCTAAGATCCTCTTCGGTAAGTCCGTAGTTTAAGAGGAGGGTATTATAGGCTTTGTTCTATAAACTCGATAAGTAGCCTCCTTAGGAGAATATACCTATACTACGATAGCTAGGCCTAACCCCCCCTTTATACCCTTCAATCCTTAATCGTGTTATTAGCCTCGTCCGTAGAGAGGCCTCCTACCCCCTACCTCATTTTTAGAGGTAGGAGAACGTAGGAGGGGTATATCGGGGTCGTAGAGAGGTTTACGAAGAGATCCTGTGAATAAATTAACTAGCTAGCTAGCTGTCTTTTTGCTAGGGAGTGGGAAAGTACACAAAGAGCTTAGGAAGACGCATTCTCCCGGCAGATTCCTAGGTGTGATCTAGGGTGGTTTTGCGTACTCGACGGGAATCAGCTTGTCGATAGGAGTCGGCCTGTCGAGTAGTTACCCCTAAGGCAGGCAAACGTGTCGACCGGTATGTGTTTCTTGTCTTTGTTGTGTATTGGACGTGCTAGGGGGTTTTTTTCGACTTTGGTTTCGGGGTTTTGGGTTTTGTTGGATGATTGCTTGGAGTGGGGTTCAAATATATTGATGGGTATAGTGATACTGGGACAGAGTAGAGGTTTTCACTGATTTATTTGGAGGGGTAGAGAGGATAGATAGAGAAGGAATCTGAAGGTGTGACGGTGATGATGATATAGTAGGTTGTTGGTTTTTTGTCTACTGGAAGTTGAGATGGTGGTTGATGGTATGGGTTATTGGTAGTCACTGTTTAAGAGTAGGTAGTCACATAGGAGTAGGTAGTCACTGTTTAAGAGTAGGTAGTCACATAAGAGTGGGTAGTCACATAAGAGTACGTAGTCACATAGGAGTACGTAGTCACATAGGAGTAGGTAGTCACGGAGTCGGTAGTTACATAAGAGTGGGTAGTCACATAAGAGTAGGTAGTCACATAAGAGTAGGTAGTGCTTGCTTATTCTATGATTCATTTCTGCTTGCGGGGACCTGGATTTGGTGGTTTTAGGGAGTGGAGTTTGGAGGTTGTAACTTACGTGCGCGGGGATTTTGGGACATAATCTTGGTACGTAAAGCGTGATAAATAGGATTATGGGGGGGGGAAGAGATGTAATAGTGTCATTTCAAAGATGTCATGTTTACAATCAAAAGTCGATTAGGTCGATTTACGATGACATTCGTTGTACTTAGTTCTCGTATCTCATCTACATACTTGAACTAGCCCGATTCTTGGGAACCATATCCACCCCAGGAGTCCCAAAATCAATCACCATATCTCGAGATTTGCCTATGTCTTTCCTTCCTTCCTTCCTTTCTTCTTCCCTCCCTAAATGCCCACAAATGCCTTCAAATCACGATTCGGGGAGGCCTTCTCTTCATCGAGGGAGACAAGCTTGTCTTACGACTTTGTGATACGCTCGATGAGGTATCTCAAATGATCTTTGACGAGGGTATCGTTGTTTTCCTTAACTTTGAGAATCTCACAATATTGATCGTGATATTTGACCTCTAGAGTAGTGGCGTGTTTCTCTAGAGTAGTGATGTGTTCAATCAGGGTGTGTTTTGTTTCCTCCAAGTAGCGCCTCGGGTCTTTCAAAATAGAGACTCCCAGTTGGGGCTTTTTCTTGTCTTCTTCAAGAATGGTATTAGACTCCTCAAGTGTGTCGTTTCGCTCCTGCAATTTGGTGTTGCTTTCTTTCAAAGCGTTGTGGTCTACCAAATTACATTGCAATCCCTCGACCTTCCGTCTAAGATATGAACAGTCTGCCTCCAACTCCACGTTGCATTTCTTGAGGCTGACTACTTGCTTTTGAAGAGCTTCCTTCTCGGCTTCCAAAGTAGCCTTTGTTGCTACAAGTTCGTCGCGGAGTTGATCCTCGGATAGTTTGATTGCTCTATCTTTAATCAAATCCTCGAGAGCTAGATTGCGCTCCTTTAAAGTCCTAGTTTCATCCTCCAACTCGGCAACGCGACGTTGTGTCTCGCCCTCAAGAGCATCGATTTGGGATTGTACGTAGGTGTTGAGTTGCTTCAAAGTAGTATTGTTGACCTCGAGTGAAGCATTCGATCTCCGAAGGGTAGCCGTTTCCCATTCCAACCCCGTGTTTTGAATATTTAAGGAACTGTTGGAATGCTTCAAGGCGAGGTGGCTCTTTTCCAAGTCCGTGAGTCGGGCTCGGAGAGCTTGGTTATCGGCCTGAAGAATCTTCTCCTTCTCGGCAATAGGGTTGTGGCTTTCCATGATGTCCTGTTTGAGAGAGCTTATTGGGGATATCTAGATCATGATAATAGTCAGTACTCTAAATCCATCTCTGGTTTTTGGGTGTCTTCCGTGTGTTGTATTGTTGTGGCACAGAGAAAGGGACTTACCTGGATAAGTAGCTCAGAGAATTTCTGATCCGATGAGCAAAATAGCCTTGATACAGTATTATGGAAAAGTCGATACGTATGCGGACAAAACTGTTGACTATTTTTGATGGAAGTCAAGAAAGTTGTGATGGAAGAGTTGATGAAGGCAGGTTGAGGGGGTATTTATGGCAAAGCGCGGAGCAGCACTGCAGGGGTATAACCAATGAAAAAGCTGCATTTCACTCTCCATTTGACTGTATCATGTCAAACGCTCCTAATAGGGAGTCATCATTCTTAGTAGATGACTCCCTATTACAGTAGCTACTCAGAGGGATGACTCCCTATTACAGTAGCTACTCAGAGGGATGACTCCCTATTAGTAGACCAAAAAACGTGATAAACCATTCCCCCATTATTCCCCTCTTCTCAAATATCTACACACACCTAATAATCCAATACTTACATTACCACCAGCGTCACGAATGAGTAGAGTAGGTTAGCATAGTAATTAAACAGGGCAGCGATAATCGGCCCAAAACCCCGTAGCGCGCCCGACTACCCCGACTAGATAGTTAGACTGCCAAGCCTAGACTTACCTAACGCTAGCTATCCTGTCCTATCCATATTACTAAGGAAATATCTACAGTATTCCAGCTACAAGTGCTCCCAGAGAGCGCCTATTTAGCCAAAGGACTAATATCATAACAAAGAACAGGAGCTATTTAGCAAAAGAGACATTCGAGGTAATAACAAGCCTAAAAGACTAGAGTTTCTATATAGAGATATGAATATATTTTTACGCCGTGAGGCTGTCCTATCTGGTGGGTATAAGTACAGCCTAGAGACCTCCCGAGGGGTATAGGGGCGTGCTAAGCTCAGGACTATTATACACATATCCTATTCTAAAGGAGCCAAAAACGCAAGTGGCTAAAAAGACCCCCTCTCCTTAAATAAGCCCGGGTCCCTGATCCCGCGGTGTTACAGTGCTATGTGAGCCAAAGAAAGCATTTCAAGTAGGATTCCGGACCGACGAACTGCGTGTGCACTTAACTCTATATAGAGATAGACAAGGAGGAGTGAGTTATAGTAGGACTACCTACTATTTAAGGATAATTACTTAGTACTTTAGTTACTATTTATAGTAAACTACTTACTCAAGTAGTCAAATATACTACTCCAACTTACTCTTACTCAACTATACCACTCTTTACAACCTACTCTAACCTAATTAAATATAACCCGTATATACTTAAATAGCCGAGTAGTTTGTTATTAACATCTCTAATTCTGTACAATAACCAGAAAATCTGAAATTCCAACCATGTAAGAAGTTACACAACTATCTCCTCATGTTTATTTTTAGTTTATCATATCAAATTAAATTATTTAAGACGAATTAAAAAAACAATAAAGTACTTTAAAACAAGTTTTGCGAATGAATAGCTTTCTTGAAATCCTAGATATTTATTTGATACACTAGATATCAATTTCGTTACTTGAAGGTGTTAGAAGAAGTCTTTACTTGAGTGGTAGTTGAGGTGAGTTGAGTCGAGTTAAGTAGTAGATGTCACTCACTACTCAAGTAGCAATCTCAGGGGTTTAACTGAACGAACCATGATACTGTAAGTCAAGTGCGCTTATTAAATATTAGAAAGGTTAGTAACACAGTAACACCAGGACATCACAACAAAAAAGTCCATTATTAAAATCAAAACATTTCATTTCTGATTTCTCGCTTAGTTTATTTATCATCCACTGCACGTCCGTCCGTCCCCTTCCTTCTCTACATTCCTCTCATTTCCCTTCCCCTCAACGATAAAAAAACCCCCCACCCAAAGATAATATCGCAAAGAGAAGTAGAACATATTTGTTCATGACACACATACATCAACACCATAAACTTCGTAAAGAAAAGAAGTTCCCCTCATTTTAGCTTCATCCCCCAAATATACAACAAGCCATGTTTCCCCCCATATATTTAAAATGTCTCATATCCAATAAAAAAGAGAGCAAATTTGCTCTTCGTATAAGCAAAAACAAAACGCGACATGTATCCAAATTCCAAAACAAAACAAAGCAAAAAAAAAAACGCGCAATAAAAAACAACAAAAAAGGGTATCAGCCAACATCGCGGGATGCATCTTCAGCTGCTCCAGCAGGAAGAACGTTTGGTGAACGATATGTGCATAAGAAGGTGGGTGGTATTCCGTGCATTCAACCAACAAAATGTACAGGTTGCGTTGGGAAGCGGACTCATGATGAAAGCTCCATCTCTCTGGGTAGGAATAGATGAAGTCCATGCGAACAATTAAAATTACGTAGATCCGGACGTATTAAAAGCAGTTAAAGGTTGCCATATGTTCAAGGTGAGAAGCAGATTTGTTTCGTGTCGGTCAGTAAGGGTGTTGTCCAAAGTGGATATGGCATAAGTTAATGGCAATAACTTCTGACAAAAATCCCAATGACGTACTTTGGCACGCTTATAGAAGGCATGCTGAGGCGAGGGCGAAGACGGCACCAAAAATAATAGCAAACTCAGAGGTAAGGGTCTTGGCTGCTGCGTTCTTCTTTGCTGAGGCTGTGTCTGACACGTTCGCTGCGGCGCTTCCAGTTGCTGATGGTTGGACTGCCATTGATGATGTTATGTTCTCAAAAAGAATGTGGTGATAACTGTTTGCTGTTGGGTAAGGATTTCCAGTTGGTTTTGAGCCGGGTCTTGTTCTTGTTGTTGATTTTGAAGAAGAGGAAGAGGGAGGTGAAGAGGAAGAAACATCCTGGCTACTAGATTCCTTGCTGCTGGATTCCGAGCTGCTTGAAGAGCTGCTTGAAGAGGTCGAGCTAGAGGTCGAACTATGCTCCTTGCTGGGCTCCTCGCTTTTTGAAGTCGAGGTTGATGATGGCTTTTCAGAGCTTGAAGTTGACTCTGGGGTTGGAGTTGGGCTAGGGGTTGGACTAGGCTTTGGAGGCTCCTCCTTGGGGAGCTCCTTAGGGGCCTCCTTAGGTGCTTCCTTAGGTGCTTCCTTAGGGGCCTCCTTAGGGGCTTCCTTAGGGGCCTCCTTGGGAGCCTCTTTGGGAGCCTCCTTGGGGGCCTCTTTGGGGAGTTCGACTTCCTTAATAGATTGTTTATATTCTTTCTTGTCCTCGCTCTTTGGAGGACTGCCACCAACTGAGAATACCTCCACGTTTGCGGATGAGCCTTTTGGAACGGTAACAACGCAGAAGCTTGCACCACCTGCTCCAACGGCTTGCTGAGAGCTAGTGACTCCACCTTTGCCATTGACAGTAGGATCGATTGAGCAAGGAGTGCCGTTGCAACCTGAACCAACGCAAACGATTTTGATACCAAAGGTTGGGAGAGTCTTGGAAAGATCACAACCAGTCCAGATAGGATTCCAGCCAATCTTGATGTAAGTTAGTCCATTGGCATCGGTGTTGGCTCCAGCGACGTAAGGGGACCAATTTCCGACTGGCTTAGTTTCATCACCCCAGACACAGCCGTCGTCTACGCTTACTCCTGGGGCATTGATGTAGTAGCTGTACACTATTAGCGAACGGTATTTCAGACTGATTGAATGAGCTTACTGTGCAGCGGTGGAACACCAGTAACTTGGTTCTGGGACAGCCAATTTCGCGAAGCTCGTGACATGGGTCGGGATTAACATGGCTTCGTTTCCTGGAAGGACCGTCTGGCAGAAAGCAACACCTGATCCAGCATTGTTCTTTACTCCGATGGTCCCTGACCCGTCAAGACAATATGGCTTGTTTGGAAAGGGCTTGGTGATTTTTCCACTCTTATCACAGAAGAGACCTCCGTTCTACCGTTTGGTTAGTAAAATCCTATGGGCATTTCCAATTTCCACATACCATTGACTGGGGATATGTGTAAGAGGTAGCAGATGGGTCCCATTGTGCCATGACTTGACCCGATGGGCAAGCATAAGGGCAATAGGCGCCTGGCTCACACGGTTGATCTGGGCTCATTGCCCATCCTGCATTCTTCTCTCCCGGTGTAATTGCGACCAATCCGGCATCCGAAGGGAACTGACAGTTTCCTCCGCGAGGTGCCAGCGTAGCCTCAGCGCCTTCTGCCCTTGGCGAATGGACTTTCGGGTGCTGGTGTCGCTTCGCGAAGCTCTCCAGATGCGCGTGCGACAGACTGCGCAGACCATGCTTCGCGTCAGTTGGCAATGCCCATAGCAAGAGAATAGCGGTGCCAACGGCACTCTGAATATCCAAAAACTTCATCGTAGGAGCTGCTTGTTAGGCCTGTTAAGGAAGACGAGAGTGTTAAGGATGGAGAACAGGCGTCTCTTCCTTCTCGTGTAGTGAGTGGTGTGGCTGGAGTAGTTGTTGCAATCTCAGCAAGAGCAGTAGAATTGCACGATGGTCGCAAACGAGTGAATTGGTGAAATGATATTGGTAGTAATAGTGATGGTGATGGTGCTAGCGATAGCGATAGCGATAGTGATAGCGAGAGTGACAGTGATAGCGACGGTGAGAATGCGGTGACAGTGACGGTGACGGTGAGAGTGACAGAGTTACAATACGACTGGCAACGAGTGTGGTGGCTTAACAGCCAGAGCGACGAAGAGCAAAAACAAGCGGAGACAGCACTGCGGGTGATGGAGAACTCGAACTGGAAGCGGGAAAGAGAGAAGCTTTCTAGTGACCCGGCGACGACGAGATCAAGAAGTGCTCCAAGCCCCAAAAGGGGAAAGCGATAGACCGTCTCCATTGGCCCAATTGTTCATCTGCTTCTCCAGAATTCACCCTGCACCCAGAGTCCACCCATAGCACACCCATAGCATACCCATAGCAAAAGGTGCCACTCTTGACCCAGGGGAAATTGCCTCTCATCTCACTGTCGCTCACTTCCATGAAAAGTGGATCCATAAACAATCCAAAGTGGGTCTGTCAGGGCCAGATGCTAATCGCCGAGCCAATGGACATCCCGGTCAGAAAGAGGTCACCTGCATTAGCGTGGCACCTAGGGACCCACAGATTAGCCGCATCAGCCAGTCACCAGCTGTCACTGCCTCTGCCAGTGCCATCAACTGGCAGCGGACGAATCAACACGACTCGTTGAGTCGTTGGTAAATGCAGGTCCCGCGGCTCTCGAGTCTTCTGCGAGTCCTGCTGCCTGCACCACCCAACGGTCTCCGTCTCCAACGCTGATCAGGGGTGAAGGAGGGGAGAGAGCCGTCAAGAACTCGAGGGCCCTGGGCCCCGGGCCGTTTTCTTCCACCGTGCCCCCGTGCCACTGGACCCCACATCAACAAATATCACCTTCAGGCTTCATCCACCGTGACCACCACCGGCCACCGCCTGTCAATAACATCGCCAGCTCTGGCCCAGGGATGATCGCACACAATCAGACCCATGTGTCCGGCGTCTGTCACTGGTTCAACCGACTTCACGCCCTCTATCAGAGATTACACCGCGGCTCCAGAGTACCATTGCGGAATTGGGGCCTTTGCATCCAGAAGCGCCGAGTATTGAATTTTTCTCTCCGACAGTTGGGATAGGAAGGTTCGATAGTCGACAATCAGACGATGCCGACACAAAACATTCTGCATGATGACCGTATTCCTCGGGTACGCTCTCACCACGGTCCACGAAAACAAAACAAGCCTTCCAATTTTTTCAAATCGATAACCTTAAAGAGAATTTCCTGATATGATGGCTCAGATAAGCCACTGTATCTGACTCAAGGGGCCGAAGGAGCCGCATCTCCAACCCCAGGACAAAAATATCGATGCATGAACGAGAAGATGGCGAATGTGGAGGCAAGCGAGGCGGATCTCGATACGGTAAGGCGATTGTGGCTTGGAAAATAGGGGGTCCAAATCTCTGCTGACTGAGGGAATAAATCCAACAACCTCCGTTGGACCCTTTAAGCAGGACATTGTTTAAATTTGGAGTTTTGTGCTGTCTTCATTACCAGCCCTGCTTGGCAAAACGTCACACCCGCCGCCAGTTACACGTGCAACAAGAACACAAACTTTTGTACAAAGAGGGCTGAGATATTGGGAACACACAAGATTTGTTGGTACAGGTTAAGTCACGCCTGGGCAACGCTACACAAGGCTCATCTTAACTGCCAATGTATCGTGGGCATCTTGTGGTCAGAGTTGCGTTTTCCAATAGGGCTATCATATATCTCATTTGGAGAATCCTAATTGCATATCTAGCTATGGATACAAGCTTTGGCCAGTCTTCCCCTACACCTATTATATTTTGAAACATTCTAGAACAAGCAAGTTTTGTTGGGGAGAACTCAGCGTTTCGGATCTCCCAAATGTAATAATGGGATAGACATTGACTGTTTCTTGATTACTAGCGTAATCACAGAGACAGTCGCATCTGGAGCAATAGGAGACATTCTGAGAATATGGGCGTTTCAGTGTCCTTCCTTCTCCATGAAGGGGCCATTGCAATCTGGGATCTCCTGTTAGAATTGGGAAGGGATGACCTTTCTGCCAGTTCTCTAGTCTTCCTACTCGTACGTTGACAAAGAACAATATTGTCCCTTACTTGTGTTACATACGCATGGCACACTTAAAAGTTTAGTGATTGCTCCATCTTCCTATTGTTTTCACGGGAAATAATAGCTGTTTTCTTTCAGTCGCTAAGCGTGCTGATCTAATTTAATATCTTGTTTCTGAAGCAATCTTTCCTTCTCTTTCAGCCAATGCGGCATGCGCCGGACTTCGTGGTTTGATGGACATCTCAAAAGGAGCCCCATGCTCCATCCAGCTAATCTTGAAAACATCGATGGGTTTACCCTAGGGGTTTGGTAAGCGATGTTTTTGGGGGATGTTGAATACTATCTGACTTACCTCAATAGCTTCGATATCGAAACAGTAGAGTAACCTCGCGATAGCGATCCAGACATTCGATTCTCCAACGTGATGTCCAGGGCATGTTCTTCGTCCTAGCGAGCAACAGTTAGAATGTACTTTACACAGTTCAAACCTAGGAAAGATAACTCACCAGCACCAAACCCCCATTGTCCCTTCAAGACGTTTTCTAAATCCTTATTCAGGAATCTTTCTGGCCAGAATCGGTACGGCTCATCGTATTCACTCTCGTCGAAAACAATACCAAAAGCATTCCAAGTGAAAACAGTTCCTTTTGGAAATCGATATCCCTCATACTCATCATCTTCAGTCAACTGATGAGGAACTCCAATCTGGGCTGGGGGGTTCCATCGAAAAGCTTCTTTCGCCACCGCTGTGATATATGGGAGTTTAGCACGATCCGAAAAGCCAGGGAGACGTTCTGCGTTAGACCCGCAAACTGAATCCAGCTGTTCGCGTGCTGTTTTCACCCAGCGGGGATCGAGACATGCTGCCGCCATGAGTTGGGTAATAGCGACTTGAGAAGTGTCAGAACCGGCTTCTAATAGGGAACCGAGCGAGAAAAGGAATTGTGTTTCGCCGAATTTTTGAGAGTCTGGGTTCTTCATGAATTGAAGGGCATAGCAGTCGCGAGCGGTTCCTGCTGCGACTCTAGCTTTCAAATCGTCGACTTCACGTTGATAAACTCTTTAGAACGGGGTTAGCATCAAAACTTCGATTTTTGGATCGGGTATCTCACCTTTTACATTTTTCCTGGTCTCTTAGCCCTCTGGATCTCCACCACTGTAGCCAAGTCGGCAATTTCTCCAAAACTGGCAATACATCGACAATATTAGCACCCGGTTGCATCGCTCTGATAATATCTCTGCTAGTTTCCAGCAACTCCTTCGTTTCAGGATGATCCAACTCCTGTCTCTTTCCAAAAACAACACTCATAACTACACTATTCGAGTATCTCTGATTCGCTACATTCCACTTAGAGGGATTGTGCAAATAATCATACAAAAGGTGTTTGGATTCGATGTCCTGGAAGGATGCGAAGGTTGGGGCGTTTTTGGCGTTGAGGATGGAGTGCATTACTTTTCGGATGGCGCGCCAGCGGTCGTTGTAGCCCATGAAGAGGACGCGGGATGAACCTGACATGAGTGTTGAGGCCATGGGAAGGTGAATGCGTGAGGAGTAGATGGAGGAGCGTTTTTCAAGCAGGTCGTTTACTACGCGGGAGGAGTTGAGGAAGACCCAGGTTTGGACGCCAATTTTACAGGTGAACCTGTTGTTTATTTTTGTTAGTATCAACTCCTTTCACTCGAAACTTGTAGGTGTTCTTCTCCTTTTTTTGTCATTGGGGAATGAAGAGGAATTTCTTACATCTCTCCATATTTCTTCTTCTGCTCGAGTGCCCAGAGTCCCTGGTTAATGGGGGGGAGCTGGAATGTGTTTCCAAAGACTGGAATTCCAGGTATCTGATTTGGAAATTTGTACTTTTTGTTCCAGCGGTAGTTTGAAATTATTCTCTCTGCCACCATGAGCGTTACCAGAACGACAACGGCGGTGCCCCATGTTTGCGCCTTTAGCGACGACCACGGCGGGAGGGACATTTCGACGGGTGTCGTCATGTTCATGATTTGAACCGCTAGCAACCAAGCGAGCTTCTGGAACTAAACTATCATTCGAATTAAGGTTGTGGGTCGACGAACATATTGAGCTGTGGTTGAGCTAGACATCATGTGGTGCTCAGCAGCGCACGCGAGCCTTTTAAGGGCGGGGAAACGGTTTTTCTAAGTATAGTCTCCTGTCACTGCCGTCTAGATGAATGCTCAATTTGAACATTGCATTTTGCCAAGTTGACGTTTAGTGGACAATTAGTGGGCGAATAGTGGGGAAACTGTAAACAGCGGGTATATATGGGTCGAACAACGTGTTGCGACCTTTACCATAGGGTGCGCAAACGCTAAAGGTTGGTGATTTATGGGGCTGGTGGAGCGAATGGTGGGATGTCAAAATCGATCATATCAAGTCTATTATAGGATACCAGCAATCACTTTCGCCAACCAGTGGGTGAACACCGTCAAGCTACAAATCCACGAGATTATTTTGAATTGAACCTGATTTGCCCTCTGAAAGAAGCCACCAAAACCTCGAGCGCGGGGTTGAAGACCACCCGGCTTTGGGATTTGCCATATAGCCTCATCTTACATACGGGGAAACTTGATCTCCCCAGAAAACCCCATTTAGGGCCCCCATTTTTATTGGTGGAACTTAAGGCTATACTCCGCTTTAAGGATAACCTTACTTCGAAGTAGTTGTTCAGGTCCGAAAAAGGGCTTTGCGCCTAAAATATCCTTTCTTTTATTCTTAGACACTCTTGGCTCCTAACAGTCTATAACGGTACTTGTATCAGTAACCCTAAGTAGGTCCCTAATACTTCAACGTATAAAACTTGAAATTGGGAAAAACTCATAAGAATAAAGATACTTAACCTATTGCGTACAACAATACATAATCCTAGTCCCTTCAACATGCGACCTGGTCGTCGCCCAGGCTAATTAAGAAATGTTCTCGGTTATAATGTATGATCAAACATCCGCCCCCACCAATAATATCCGAGTATCGAGCTTTCTCCCGTACGGATATTAGGTTTCACAGCAGGAATGGTTCGGTAGTTGAAGCCGAACAATAGGATCAAAAGGAGTGATTAATTGGTCGCTATTTAGCCACGATTGACAAAAACTGCTGCGCTTACGAAAGTAGTCGTAATCACATTGAAAACAATGATCAAATCCTGTCAAGACTCAAGCCCAACTGTTTCCGAACCCAGGCCGAGGAATCAAATTTTAACCCCTGAACCAGCTCTCGACATTGACAACCACCAACTGACAGTTGAAGAGGACTTGAGCTTCGAACAAAAGTTGTTCTGTGGCGTTATTTGGCAGCGATCTTAGTGGTGCGCATCATCGCATGCTTACTGCATATTTGTACGCAATACCGGTAATTCGATGCTTACGCTAGCTGTGCTGTCAATTGAAGCAAACAATATGACTCGCTTACGGCTCCAGAAACGGTCGATTTGCATTGGAACACAAAAGCCCCGCATCACTAGCTGCAACCATGGTAAGCCACCCCACATTGTTACTCAAATGGATTTCAGATCTACAAAGTACTTCACACTGCCTTCTCGGCTGAACGTTGAAAGAAAACCCTTGATAAGGACCCCACAAGGCGTTGGTGATTAAGATATGATTGGTAGCGTTTCGGTTGATGTTGGCCGATGTTGGCCTATGTAGAAATGAATACATAATGTGCAAAAACAGTGCTACTTTCAAATTCAAAAGCTGGATAACCTGAAGTTCCAAGTCACAATCGCATAGTGACTTTCCAAAATGGCTCCTGGAAACAAGATCTCAAAGGTAAATGCAAGATTCATCATGACAAGCGACCTTAATAACCAGCCCAACGGATCATAATAGTAGGCGCTGGTCCCTCGGGACTACTTCTAGGAATCCTCCTTTCGAAATCCAAAATCCAGGTACAACTCCTCGACCAAGCATCAACACTAGATACGAACCCCCGCGCAGCCCACTATGCACCCTCCTCCGTGCGAGAACTTCGCCGGGCTGGTGTCCTCGAGAAGATCCAAGCAGATGGCTTTTGCCCCGAAGGTGTATGTTGGCGCACTATGGATGGAGAGATTCTCGGTGGGATTCGTGGAGATTTAAGTCATGAAGATTCAATGGTTTGTTTGCCACTCGATTTGTTTGATGGGATTCTTTTGAGGGAGTTTGAGGGGCAGGAATGCGCGGAGATGTTGTGGAACCACAAGGTTGTTGGAATTGAGCAGAGTGAAGGGGAAGCGAGGGTCAAAGTACAGACAAGTGAGGGGGAAAAGCTCCTGGCGGCGGATTATGTTGTGGGTTGTGATGGTGCGAATAGTACTGTGAGGAAGTGTTTATATGGGGAAGAGTTTCCTGGTATTACTTTGGAGAGTCAAATTATTGCTACCAACGTAGGTTTCCCATTTCTTCTTAAGGAAGCAACTCAGTTCTCTAGGTTTACTACGATTTTACCCAATTCAATTACTGGGATTCTCAATTCATACTTGATCCCAAAGACTGGTACATGGCCGCAAGAATCACCAAAGATGGGATGTGGAGAGTTACATATGGCGATGTCCCTGGTCTTACAACCGAAGAATACCTCGCCAGACAGCCAATGCGATACGAGCAAATCCTCCCAGGAAAGCCAAAACCAGGAGATTATAAGCTAACAAATGCGAGTCCTTATAAACTCCAACAAAGATGTGTGCCGAAGATGAGAGTTGGAAGGATTCTGTTAGCAGCCGATGCTGCCCATTTATGTAATCCTTTGTAAGTCTGTCGTGTCTACATCATCTTTCATTCATTTAAAATTGTACTGATATGTAAATGAAGCGGTGGAATGGGCCTCACAGGCGGATTCGCAGATATAACAAGCCTTTTCGATTGCCTAATCGCGCTCCATAATGGTCTTACAGACGATTCAGTTCTCGACGCTTACTCGGACGTGCGTATCAAAAAATGGAAAACAATCATCAATCCATCATCAATTGCAAATTTCAACATTATTTGGGATGAAGAAATGGCAGATGAACGAAAAGAGTTGTTTGAGAGATGTAAAGCTATGGAAACAGATGAGGTGTTGAGGAAGGAAATCATGGCCGTACGTAAACCATTCAGGTCTTCGTTTGTTTCCAGCATGATTTACTGATCTTGTGCTAGACTTCTTATATCTTGTATGAGGATATGACGCCTCACTTCAAAAATCCCGATCGTGGATGAGAGCAGGCGGAACCAAGTCTCTTGAGGGCCCTGTTTATAAGTTTATATAGCTAGATTTGATGAATAGTGAAGGATGAGATATTTTTGGAAGTAGAATTCATAGTCATTTGATCATGTTCTTTGAAAACCAGAATTAACTTGTGTACGTATACAATATAACGTCTGTCTGATCTTAGGGATTTGGATTGGCAGTACGGAGTGCTCTCTAGAAAACCTCAAGACACATTTCCCTTCGAATCCCAGTTCAGCTGATATTCATCTGGTTCGAGTCCCGCCTCAGTTTTCTTCCAAATACTCTCGATAATTCCGGCATGTTTCTCTGACCTTGGTTCAATTGTACACTCAAATGGCCGTGGGATTAGCAGCCATCCAGGGATCGATTCTGTTGTCGGTTCAATGGCGTTACCGTCTTTTCCAATTTTCTTCTTGATATTGAAAGCCCACAATATTCGACTGATATTGAGGAACAATGAATTCTCAGCGAGATGAATACCAGGACATATTCTCCTCCCAGCTCCATACGCAACATGATCTCGCGTGTTGGGATCTACGGCGTTAACGTAGGAATGAGCTGGAAGTGGATAATCGAGATATCGTTCCGGTCTGAACTCATAAGGATTTTCCCACCGCTTGGGATCATATTGAATGGCCCTGTTTGAAGTTGGTAAGATATTGAGAACAGAGAGAAGGGGAACGCGTACCACCAGTTTAACATAACTAATGCCCCCTTTGGGATAAAATACCCATCATACCAATCATCTTCAAGAACAGAATGCTGCATCCCAATTTTATTCGGGGGTCTCACCCTCAATAACTCTTTAATCACCGCGCGAATATATGGCAACTCGTCCCAATCCTCCCAAGATGGATATCTCTCGCCACCAACCACCCGATCCACTTCTTCCTGTCCCTTCTCCACAATCTCTGGATACAGAATTGCCATCAAGAGAAAATTGTTCAAAGAAGCAGACGTCGTTTCAGCTCCAGCTTCTACAAGACCGCCACACGCATACGCGCATTGCAGAGTATCCAAGCCCAATTTCTCCGGTTCATTCTCAGCAAATTCCTTCGCGAAACAGTCTTTCGCCTTCCCTTCCCTAATTTCCTTCTTCAGCGAATTCCAGAGTCCCAAGTAGATAGGCGCATCATGCTCAAAACACTTCTTCCCAAAACTCCTCCATTTCCCAAAAAGAACCTCCGGAAACGCAGCAAGTGAAGGGAAACTATCAACCATCCAAGTCCCTGGCGATGCGAATTGTTGCAAATTGTTAATCACCTTATAGATCTGATCCGCCAACCCATTGTTCCAATCTGGAATCCGATGGCCATAAGTAACACGGATAATAACACTTGCAGAATACCTCCTGTTATGGTTATAAAACTGTTCCGGAGTATTCAACAGATCAAAAAGCAACTGTTTGCTCTCCAAATCCTGCACCGGTCTGTACCCCGCACTCTGTGTAACATTCAAGCAAGTATGACTGATCTTCCGCACCGCACGATATTGCGGCCCATAGGGAAGATATAATTGTCTCCGCCCTGCACTTGCTGTTTCGCCAGCTAGAGGTGTACGTGGACGCGAGGAGTAGATGGCGGACTTCTTGTCCATGAGTTCTTTCACCGCACGGGGCGAGGAGAGCCAGATGTAGTCTGCGCCTCCGATTTTGGTGTAAAATATTTCTCCGTATTTTTGTGTCCAGGAGAGGGTTATTTCACGCACTTTGTCAGGGTCTGCTAGGTCGTATAAATTACCTATGAAGGGGAGACCGCGAGGGCCAGGGGGCAGATGCCATCGTCGCCGGTCTGTGAGGATCGTAGGCGTTGTGCAGAGATAGAAAATGAGGAAGAGGACAATGGGAGTTGTAACAGTCGTGAGGATTGCTAGTTGGTAGGTTGGAAGGAGGAGGAAGTTGGAGGTTGCCATTTTCTTTTCGAGATTCTCGCTTATGATCGATAATTCTCGAAGAGAACTGGGGAGCTATATAATTTGTCTTCGTTGTATTCTGTTTATTCTTATTTTTGGGTGTATTGGATCCTAAATATTATCCCACTTCCTCCTGATACCGGCTAAGCGTCTGATGAGACCATAATATATGCAAGCCCCACACTCCTTTCGCAACAAATTTTCTTCGAATACAGAACAGAATCTGAAAAGGTGCACAGATAGGGTTAGTGCTTCCGAAATGACCACTCAAGCCCGGCGGAAACAAATCTGGCTTCAATCTTTGATGGTAATCTTACTATTCGATGTACTGCCAACACTTTAATGGGTTAAATGAATTAGCATAACCTCAAAAGCTGTCGCTTCGTTGGCAAAAAACAACGAACTACGGTGAAGCCTTCCTGGGAACTAAATCTTGCCAGAGCTCCTACATTTTCACCAAACATAGTCTTAGATATCTCTCGAAAATAGTTATTTCTCCTCTCCGAAGCTTATCATCTCAAAGAGTTCACTGGTAACTAACTCACCGAAAATTCTCATCGGCATTCATCTGGATAGCAGAATTATCGACGCTTCTGCATGGAGGTATCTGGACCTCGGATTGAAAAGGGAATTGAGAGATAGAACTTCAGAGTAGATTGAACTTGAACGGGTGAGTTATTCCTTGACTTACATAACTTTGGATAGAGTTAACAACCTATCAGTGAACTAAATTCGTTGCGGTTGCGGTCAGACCGAGAATAAGAATAACGTGTAAACAGCGATCGACATATTCGATCGACAAGCGCTTTCCAGAACTGACATTATCCCTACGAGTTCATCTGAAGAAACAATCACAACCATGATGCAGGCTGATTGCCCATACCTTCGCGAAATCATTCCTTTGCATGTGAACAGGAGGGAAAAAGTGCTGCCAAACATAAAAAGTTGCTTTTGATAGTAGAGTTATTTTGCAGCCGATTTTTAGTGGTTAGGTTCGTTCTAAAAGGTGGACAAACTCCGTATAATATCTGTGCAAAAACTGTATAAATAACAAGTGGAGCCAGGAGGGGATCAAGCGTAGTTAGTACTATCAACGCTCAGGTCGCGAGTTATCCCATTTGTTATTTCCAAATTAAGTCTAGTTCTATACTGGCCCACTTCCACTCGCCAGTGGCTACCAATGACCAAACTCAGTTGGGGAGGAAGGTAACAAAGTTATGAGACACTTTTTGGTCGTTCTTAAGGCTCCAAGCTAGAATTTCGGTTGCCCTGTACCATTTATCGCGCTAGCAGAATATTGTTTCCTCGTTGCTGGGCCGGGTTAGGTAAGCTTTTCTAAAGTTCGACCTGGCTAAACAACAATTAAAACAGGCAATCCAGGCCTCGGCAGCGACAAGCTTTAGAAAGTCTCGGCGATAATTTTCTTCTCCTGGAAAAGCAATGACGACGGTCTCCCTACAAAAAGCCAATGTTTTGATAACTTCAAGTCAGGTGTACAACCCAAGTATTTTACTATGTGATTCTACTGGCGCGCATGAGTGGGCCAGTCTAAATAGCGTTAATATTTATACAGAAACAGACATAATTTGGAAATAACACGCGGGATAACTTGCGACCTGAGCGTTATTAATAGTACTAACTATGCTTGAAATAATTCCGAGTTAGTTGTTTATACTTACTTATACTTACTTATAAATAGTACCCCCTGGCTCCACTTGTTAGTTATATGCTTTTTGCACATATATTAGGTCCTTTTCTACATTCATAATTACAATCGCGTGCTTGCCTAGATTCGTACTGCCCTGAAATTAAGGGGGGATGAGAGGAGGGGCTGGGGTAAGAAGGGTAAGAGGAGAGAAAGAGATAGGGACTTATATATAGAGGCGGCATGTAGGGACGACATAAGTACTTACAGTTAGGAACTTGCAGGCGGTTCTAGGGCGTACAAGGCGCGAATGAAGGCGCACCAATACTCTCGGTTGGGCTCGGTTAGCTCAAAACTCTCGTAAAAGTCAGTCCTAAAGTTTTCGGGAAAATAAAAGCACTTAAGAAGTTAACGTCCTTGAGTCCCTGGATCCCTAGATTTTCGTCGTATGTAAATAAATAAGATATTTACGACGAGTTTTACTAGGATCAAAAACCCAGGTACGAGAAATCATTGAAATATGTACGGGCATAAGATCTTGCTTGATTTATGGGTATCCACAGGGCTTCTTCATCTAGGGTTTCTGCTTCCTCCGGTCTCAACTTCTTCACCATGACTGAAAAATTATTCTCACTGTTTCCTTACAAGTGCCACACTCTTAGCTTCCGCTTAGTCCACATTTTGTCATGAATTTATAGACTTCGCGTCATGCATGCGGGGTAGAACCCCTCATGCACGAAAATATCTCCACAAACAAGCATTGGCCCCGGAAGAAATCCCATGTGTTTTTAGTTCGTCTATCCTCTTTGGTAAATTTTGCCGTGAAGGTATTGTACATAAGGCAGAGAGGGGAAGGCTTGTTTCTCAATACCGAGCTCCAACCATTAATACGCAGTCATTCCTTAGCGTTGTTGTTGTGCCCGCTGCTCTCTTTTGTGTTGTACAAAATGCGGCCTTATACCTCCTTACTTGTACTACTTGCAACCGGCGTCGCTGTTGACAGTAAAGCATGGCTACCTAAGTTCAAGAATTTGGTGGCTTTTGGTGATAGGTGAGGGAGCATATGGCTTGGTATCGTCAATTCCAAGGCTAACCGTTCCTCCCAAACTAGTTACACAGATGAGAACCGATTGGCCTACTTTCTGAATAACGGTGGCCCACCACCCGCGGGGACTCTTCTCCCCCCAAATAATGATACCTCAAGTGGGGGATTTACATGGGCTCGGATCGTGTCAACCGACACTGGGGCAAAATTGTACAACTACGCGGTCTCCGGGGCTGTCTGCGACAACGAGATCATATACCGATATGTAGATGGCAGTACATCAACATTTCCAGATATGGTTTATGAAATCGAGGCTTTCGTGGCAGATGTCCAATTCATCAACAAATCAACCAACAGCAATACGTTTTTTACCAATCGACAGTCCGACAATACTGTGTATTCAATCTGGATCGGAACCAACGATTTGGGGGTAAATGGTTTCTTAACTGATAGCTCTCTGAACGGAACCACGATCCCAGATTACGTCGATTGCATTTTCGATAAATTTGATAGACTTTACTACCTTGGGGCAAGATACTTTGTATTGATGAATACTGCGCCATTGGAACTATCGCCCCTCTATGGAATGCCAGAAGCAGGTGGTCAATCCGTTAGTGCCAGATACTGGCCAGACAAGGTAAGCAACCTCTCCATACACCCCCTAACAGAGCATCTACTGACATCGCCCAAGCCCTCAAACACCAGTTTAATCAGCGGCAAAATGAAGGAATACACCAAATTAGTAAACGAAATCTTCACTTACCGCACCCCCTTCGAGCTTCTAGTCCAGAAACGCTATAAAGATGCTTCATTCGCAGTGTTTGATATCAACACTCTGATGTCAGATATCTATCACAACCCAGCTAAGTACTTTGCTGCTCCAGCAAATGTTACGGGGCAATACGAACTTTGCGAGGATGGGAGCGGGACTAAATGTGTGAACTCGAAGGGGAAGCTAGAGCAGTACTTTTGGCATGATGAGTTGCATCCGTCCTTGCCGACTGACGATGCTATTGCGAAGGAGTTTGCTAAGGTGGTTAATGGGACGAGTGGCTATGCTAAGTATTGGTAGGTAATGTTGTAAGTGCCCGTAGAATGGTAGATGGAGGTGTCTGTATTTTAAAAGTTTTTTCTGATAGTGTGTTGAGGTAAAGCCTGTCGTTTTCCATTATTGAAATGGCGTCTCCGAAGGATACTATTACGTAGTGAACTCGTCAAAGTCTTGTATATCCGTAATTTGTTTGAATGTACCAACCCTCTCGCGTAATTTAACTGAGTGTGCAGGGTTATATAGACAAGGCCATGAAGAGTTCTCACTTTCAACCATCTGGACAAGGAATTTCTCTTGAAGCAATAAATCTTTTGAATTCATCTTCGTCCTCGCTCGCGCTTACCCCGGAGTATGTGTAACTAAAGTGGAGATCCACTAAGGCTATCTAGGCATAAGTCGTGATGATCTCGCTTCGATTGCACTGCACTGCACTCACTCGACTGCACGCACGCCTTGATTCATATCACATTATCTTCCCCATTAATTAAAATAAATACCTAGGTAGTGTACCAGTAGAGAGTACTGTTACTAACTACTGTAACGTCAACCCTTGAAAACATAGTAGGTACCTAGCCATAGCCCCCCACGGCATCTACCTAGGTAGGTACCTAGGTACCTAGGTACAACCAACATGGTCGTACTGGGACAATTCGTCACTTGCGCCAATGGCTCTCACGCTCTTTTCCGATTAGCTTCACTGCATCCCTGTCGCTGCTTGGCTCGCCTCTCGCCCCCCCAGTCACTTTTCCACTTTCTCACCAAATTAGCGCTGTTGTCACCCTCCCACCACATACCTCCGCCTGCTACGCCTACCTCCCCTACACTACAAGTCGCATCTCTTCACCAAACCCACGCTCGCGGCTGCTGTCTCTCACTTCTCATCGTGCGACTCGGGACGAGCCATGCCGATAGGCACTCTCCGAATCTGCCATGTATGATCCGTACGGGTTTCGCAGGGAGAATCCTTCAGCACAACATCAGCACCAACAACAGCCTAGCAGCAGCAGCAGCTTCATTCCCAATAATGCTGCACCTCAGATAACTCATCACCCCCACCACCAACAGCTCCAGCAACACTCCCAGCACTCCCAGCACTCCCAGCACTCCCAGCACTCCCAGCATCCTCATCAACCCCTTCAGCAGCCAGGTCAACAGGCTCAGGCTCAGGCTCATCAGGCTCAGGCTCAGGCGCAAGCTCAAGCTCAAGCTCAAGCTCAAGCTCAAGCCCAGCACATGATGTATAGCACGCCCTCTTATGGTGGTCCTCAAAGCTCCCACGCCCCTCCTCATGCCCCCTCACCGGGTCCTCATCAGTCCCCATACGCCGCCTCAGGTCCTTCAAACATGGGGGGTCAGACTGCAGGCGGCGGGATGGGGATGGGGATGATGCAGAATAACGGTATGGCGCATACGGCTCCTGCCCACGGTATGTAACACACCTTACTAGATTCTTGCGCGCAAAAGTCTACCTGCTACCTGCTACCGGCTACTTCTGCCCTATGCCAATCTGAAATCGGAGAATTAAGCGTTGCGCTCTTCCTCCGTTGTCCTCCTCTTTCCCCTCCTTCCTCGGCTCGATTGAGCAACACCAGCGCGATACCCGGTGCTACTATATCAAAGGGGGCAAGAGCCCGCCAGCAAGAAGCGCCTATAGCCTTTCAGCAGACAGCGTGTTGAGCTTTCCTTCATGTCCATCTACCCTTACGCGGCTGCCTATTCGAGCTTTATGTGCCTATCTAGCAAACAACTGCTGACATGTATTTTCAGGCGTACCAACGGCTTACCAAACACCATATTCCAGCTCCCCCTACGGAGCAAGCATGTCAACTTCTTCCCCATCCAATACCCTTCCAGGCTTCATGCCACCAACTTCCAACGCGCCATCCTTTCCTATGAACCATTCGAATATGAATATGAACATGAATGCTCAACAGCAGCAACACCAAGCTCAGCGCATGCAACCTCCCCAAAACACTTCCACCCCGACACCAGGAGCTAACTCAAGAGGCTCACCATTCGCTCCCATGTCACAAAACTCACCTCCTAATCCTAGTTCGACACCCTCCCATATATCGACACCGCACAACTCGAATGCCACAAGCCAAACGCCCAATAATAATCCGCAATCGCATGGTGGGATACATGCATCAACGATATTGACACCACAAACTCCAAGCTTTCCCCCAGGATCGCACAACGTTGGAAACACTCTTGCCTCTCCTCTAAGTCCCGGATCAGAAGTGCGAGAGAAGGACCGGGTCGCAATATTACTGGAGATAAATCAGGAACTTCTGATAGAGTGTATGCATATACAGGGATTACAAGCGGACTTGAAAAAAGAGGAGAGTAATGGTTCTGCTGATCCTCAAAATTCGGCAGGGACCGATAAGGAAAAGCATGAGAAACTGAAGGCTTCAGTTACAAGGGAATATGTGGAGTGAGGTCCACGATTATATTGATTCAAATTGCAAACTAACAGAAACCAGATGTATGCGACGGCTTCAAGCAAATCTAGCGTATCTTGCCGCAATTGCAGATAGGTCACACAAACCCTCTTCTCAAATACCTGCCCACCCCGCAATAATGACCGCTCCACCAATTGTACCCAAAGGAACAAGTTCCGCTCCGTCTGGCTCTGATGTAGATAGCAAAAAGGAAGACTCCGAGGAGAGTAAATCGAAGGAATCCGCGAGTGAAAGAATTGAGCTTTTGAAGGACCTGTATAAGCAATTGCAGGGACTATTCCCGGGTGTGGATCCGAAGAAGGAACCCTCTATGCAACCACCAAATCCAGCTGCTAGAGCACAACAAGCTGCTCATCAACAACAACAACAACAACAGCAGCAGCAGCAGCAGCAGCAGCAGCAGCAGCAGGCGCTACAACAAGCGCAGAAGCAGCAAGGTCAACAGCAGCAGACCCAGGCGCAAAGTCAGACTCCTGATTTCGCTGCACAGCAGAGGATGCAAAACGAGATGTTGAGGCAGAAAATGATGCAGGCCCAACATAGTCAACAACAACAACAAATGGCCCAAGCCCAGGCCCAGGCCCAAGCCCAAGCCCAGGCTCAGGCTCAGGCTCAGGCTCAGGCTCAGGCTCAGGCCCAGGCACAAGGCATGCAAGGCATGCAAAACATGAATTCACAACCACCTCGGTGAGGTCATCGCATGGCGTTGGTGGGGTTATTTGGTATCGAGACTGGAAAAATGTGTCTCTGTTGGCTTGGTGTATGGTTTGGTTATTCCCCTAACTGGATAAACAGTAGGGCGGAATTGTACTTATAGGATATTGAAATGAAAAATGTATCAAGTTTTAAAGAGGTTGCCGTTATAATTGCCCGGGTTTATTGTAGGGATGGATGTTGCGTTCTTCAAATTGTCTGCGTTTTCTCCCAATACCAGATCTGGAGGGCGCAGGGCACAGTCATGCTTACATTGGCTATCAAAATCTCACAAGCATTTCCGAGTAGAAAGTTCCTCGCCTCCGGTGATAAGAGATGGTGGACGGCTTCGGCTATATCCATACGACGCACGCGTACAGTTTCTTGAAAGGGGGTGAGAGGATAAGTTTCTACTTCGAAGCCGGCAAGTTGGAATATAGACTGAGATTTTGAGATGTTTGTAATGGTATTCCACAGTAGCTCTTGACTACTTCGTGGTATTGAAGAAAGATGGCGGTAAATAACCGTCCCTTTTACTCTTTAATTATATATTATATAAATATAAGGATCTAACCCAGGAATTCAGAATATATGGTTAAATTCCAAAAAAGTTGGTATAAGTAAAACAAGAAGACTACAGTATTACTGCCGAGGCTTCCATTTGAAACATACACGCTGACTCAAGCTTGTTCTTGTTGTGCTGGCCAACCACCTTCACACATCCTACAGTAAGCAGCAATTGCATACCTTATCTAGATTACAACGTAAACCATTCATGTTCTTCAAATCAATGTTTGTCTCATATTACCTTTCCACTCCCCTTAGAGACCTCCTATAAGGCACACGACGTCATTCTAGCGCATTAGTTACCCCACCATCCATCCCGTACCTTACGCGTGGGCGTGGTATTCGAAATCCAAGCCTTGGTGACCTTATTTTTTCCGCCCTATCCGGTACTGACAAAATTCACTTACCAGTGTTATATCCAAAAATTTCTGGTCCGATCCGTAGTTCTATGAGGGAATCACTCTGTGTTACAATATAAATGTCATGGTTCAGCCTCAAAGTTCCAGAACACCTCGTCATCGACGTCCGAGATACGAGGGAGAAGATGTTTCACCAACCACCCCTCGGGAACTGAGGGGATTCTACGCTTATGGACTTGCGGCTGAGATTTTTGCTGTTTGTGGTGTTGGTATGTTTATATTTCGCTTTCCCAAGAAATACATGTCTAACTACTGGGTCAAGGGTCTTTTTTGCCAGTGACATTGGAGCAATTAGCTCGGGAACGTGGGGTTCTTTGGTCTGATAGGACGACTTCGTGCATGCAAAAGGCTGTTAATAATGTCACCGAAATTGCTCAAAATTCAACGTCAGTTCTGCTCGAGAGAGCTGAGAAGGACAAGAATAATCAATGTATTGTGTCGGTCTTTGGAGCTGAAGTTACGACATCGAGTTTTGCGATGTATACTTTCTCTTTGGCTGTTTTTGTGCAAGCTTTGGCTTTGATATCGTTCAGTTCAGTAGCGGACTATGGTAAGTTGGCCCTCGTCTTAGAGAATGATTTTGTGTTAATTTGCAACAGGATCTTATAGAAAGAAATTGCTTCTGGGGTTTGGATTTATTGGCTCCACTACATCCATGCTATTCCTCCTGGTGGTTCCCAGGATATTTTTGGTAGGGCCTCTGCTGGTTATCATTGGAGTAACATGTCTCGGCTCTTCATTCGTTGTTCTCAACTCTTTTCTGCCAGTACTTGTAGCACATCACCCAGAAGTTCAGCATGCAGAAAGCGACGCATATACGATACCTTTACAACCAATTTCTCGTACAGCACAAGGGCAAGATCTAGATTCTGATACCAAAGTTTTAGACTCTCCTTCTTTACGTATAGCAAACAAAATCTCTTCAAAGGGAGTCGGAATTGGTTATATGGCAGCAGTATTCGTACAAATACTTTCAATCCTCCTTCTCTACGTCCTATCTAAAAACAAAAATGTATCCTCGACACTCCCACTTCGCCTCGTTCTATTCATGGTGGGAATCTTCTGGTTCGGCTTTACGATCCCGGCTTCCATCTGGCTTCGTTCTCGTCCTGGTCCACCACTCCCCTCCCACACTACTTCAACCTCTCGAATACAAGCAATGTACAGATATACACTCTTCGCATGGAAATCTCTGTTCCAAACGATCAAATCAGCATTTAAACTTCGGCAGATCATTTTCTTCCTCCTAGCCTGGTTTCTTCTCTCCGATGCCATAGCGACCGTCTCGGGAACAGCAATCCTCTTTGCAAGAACAGAATTAAAACTGGGAACTGTGGCAGTAGCATGCCTCTCCATAACTGCCACCGTCTCTGGAATAGCAGGTGCATTCGTCTGGCCCATGATATCTAGGAGATTCAACCTCCCAACTAAAAATGTGATAATCGCCTGCATCATAGCGATGGAAATCATTCCGCTCTACGGGCTCCTTGGTTTCATCCCTTTCATCCAAGACCTAGGTGTGGGTGGTCTCCAACAGCCTTGGGAGATCTTTCCGTTAGGAGTCGTTCATGGGTTTGTGATGGGTGGAATATCAAGTTACTGCCGTGCCTTTTATGGTCGTTTGATACCGAGGGGACGCGAAGCGGCATTTTATGCGCTGTATGCGGTTACGGATAAGGGTAGTAGCGCAATTGGGCCTGCGGTTGTAGGGGTCATTGTTGATACCACGGGGACTATTAGGGGGGCTTTTGTGTTTTTGGCTATTTTAGTGCTTTTACCTATCCCACTGGTATGGGCTATTGATGTCGAGAAAGGGGTGGATGATGCGGAAAGGATGGCGGGTGTAAGTGTGAAAAGTGATTCAAGCGATGAGGAAATTGACTTGGGAAGTGACGAGGAATGGGAGGGAAATGAAGATGAGGATGAGAGGTTGATGACAGGACATGAGTAGATTAGATATTATTGTCTGAAAAGAAAAATAACTTAAGTAAAGATCAAAAGACGCTCACGAAAACTCCTCAACCAGTTCCTCATAAAGACCCAATGATATGTAGAGCATATGTCACTCGCTCCCTCCCCGCTCCCTTTTTCATCCAAACCTCCAACACATTCTTGCCCCGTTAACTTTACCTTCCCCAAGAAACATAAACCTCGTTTTTCCCTCCTTCCCCAAACTCCTCGTATGTGGATTCGTCTGCCGATTTTAGTACAAGACACCTACTACTGTATTGGATACAACAGCGTCAAAAAGTAGTTTCAAAATCCAAAATAAACTCTAGCTAATAATCCAGAAGCCAATCAACCCCCTCTCCCACACCCACACACCCGGCACAACATCGGCACCCATCACGTGACCATCACCTCACTACCTACTTATTCTTAAATAACACAAAACCCAGCAACTATTAGGAGGAGTGTAGGCGAGGCGACGGTGGCGCGATGGTAACATCTGTGACTAAGGAGCTTAGCATGAACCCCTAATAGCTATCCTCAGATTGCCCAACTATTCGAGCGTCGCTGGAATAGAAGGAGTCAAGTGGCCACGGGGGGGACAGTCGACCGAAGCGACGCATTGGCCTGTCCCGGCGCAACAATTTTTTTGGATTTTTTTATTTTTTTGGATTTGTAGGGGGAGGGATAGTGGTGGTATTGTGGTAGTGGGAGATTAGGTGAGTTAGGTAGTGAATGAGTGAGGAGTTGGACAGCGAGGTGTCGAACACGCTGCAGGTTGTTGAAGTGTTCCACTACTGTAGATTGCTGCCCACTTAATGTTCCAAGGATTATTGAAATATAAGGCTTCTATCCTAATTCTCTCACTTGGGAAGCAGGGCTTCATAATATAGATCATCGTATCATAAGTGGCTTTTTCGAAATATAACTCACTGCTTCTGATACAAAGGCTCTAGGTAGACAAGAAAAGCACTGTAACAGAATTCTTTGCTGTTAGCATACTTTAATCAAAACTATTATATTTTTCTATTTATTTACATTAACCAAAATGATCAACGAAAATCCTTTTGAGACAAAGCAAAGTCATTTTTCCAAAGAACTATAAGCATTTAAATACTTTAAATTAACTCACCCTAATAGAAAGAGAAAGAACATTGAAGATAGGCAAGCTTGAAGATAAATAAATCTGTATTTCGTTTTCTTAGCGGGCTGCTATAATATCTGCACTGATCTTCTCCGCCAATCCATAAACTGTCGAAACTGGATGCCCAGGAGGCAAAAGGGCAAAAGCAGAAGCATCTACTACTCTCAATCCGCTCACACCAATAACTCTGGCTTTCGAATCTACCACCGCCATGCTATCGTTTGCTCTTCCCATCCGACAAGTGCATGCCGCATGCCAGTTCATAAACAGGTTATTTCGAATATACTCGTTCAGCGCTGCATCGTCGCCCGTGCCTATAGATGGCCCAGGAGCCGTTTCATTGCCGATGAGAATAGGTTGCATAGCAGCCGAGGAAATGATGGCTCGTCCTCTCTTTACAGCTTGCAAGGCAAGCTCTTTATCTGTTTGGGCGGTGAGCCAATTCGGGTTGATAACTGGAGGATCAAGCATGGAATCTGACTGCAGAGTGACAGTCCCACGGGATACCGGGCTGACGGGAATAATGACGAAGGTTCCATAGCCATTGTAGTCCCCTTCAATGCCGGACATAATCACGGAGGCAATTTCATATTCGATCTCTGGCCAATCTGCTGTAAATGTTGAAAGCTGGGAGATTGTGGTATTGGATAGCTTGGAACGGTATGGCTCAGGAAGTTTTTCCCAGCCAATGTAGTCTGCTCCGTAATTTCCATACATGGAGCTTCCATTGCTATGGAAGAGTTGTTTTTGTTGTTCGGCAAAAGTTGAATTTGCCAGAGTGTTGAAACCATCAACACCAACCTTCCAGGTAACTTCAATGTCGATGTGATCCCACATATTCTGACCAACCCCCGGACGATCTGCAATGACACTAATGTTTTGCTGTGCAAGGATTTGTGCAGGTCCAACACCCGATACCATCAGCAATTGAGGGGATTGGAATGCGCCAGCGCTAGATATAATCTCCTTTCTTGCAGTCAAGAAGTATTCTCTTGCTCCAGATTTGACTTTCACTGACGTCGCTGTCTTGTTATCCGAAAAAATGACTTGTAGACCCCAGGTATGAGGGTAAACTACCAGATTTGTGCGATTACTGGCGAAGGCCTGTTGAAGATATGAAGTCTCTGATGACTCCCTCTGATTTGAACCTGGCATCAGTGCAGCCGGAGCGTATTGAGAACCCAGAAGTTCCCCACCACTAAAACTAGAGACATTTCTAAAACCCAAGGAACTGAAAGCTCTCTGAACCCAGCTCGTAAATGGTAGAGCATAGTTGGGGTAAGTAACGTGAACTGGACCTCCATTAAACTGTGAAGAAACGTTGGATGGTATAGGCACTGTTGCATTTGCTGCTCTAAGAGTGGTGTTTGCTGCTGTGTAACTTGTACCCTTGGCGAAAAATGGTAGCCAATTATCAAATTGATATGAATTGTCGCCCACAAGGCTTGCCCATTGCTCGTAAGAACCTCGAGTGCCACGGTTATACTACGTAATTCGAGTCAGCGCTTATTGAGTTAGACAGGCAGAGTTTTTAGACATAAAGAACTTGAAGGACGTAAATTTCCAACTTGGAAACTCCAGAATAAGAATCAATGCAGATACATACAATATTCGCATTCAACGCCGAGCAACCTCCAAGTGTTTTCCCCCTAGCATAGTGAAGTGACCGATTGTTTGCTCCCGCCTGAGGTGTTGTAACAAATCCCCAATCAACTGTTGGAATTGCAGTTGGATCGTTAATGGTCGCAAACTCCGGATTATAAGCTGGAACGACACTTTGGTTACCGTTTTCAATCTGATAGAAGCCGCCTGCCTCAACGACCGCAACAGTGTAAGAAGGGTCTTCAGCCAGTCTCATGGCAACGGCAAGGCCTGCGGTGCCTCCTCCAACAACAACATAATCGAAAGTGGCATTCTTGAAATTTCTTGCGAATGATTCTCCAGTGCCTGGGTTGAAGGTATCACTGGCTGCGAGGAGATGAATGAAATTGAAAAGTAAAAGGGAATACAAGAGAGAGGGCATTTTCGATTGGTAAGTGACTGTCTATACGCCACAGTGGAAAAGTCTCAGTGCTGTGATGTAAATAAAAATGCAACGCAAAATAAATATTTTTATGTTTTGGTATAGCTGTAAAGTACAGTACACCATGACGTCTTCCGTTTCCATAGCTGATAGACTCTTTAGACCAATCGATAAGTGGGAGATTTTGTGGGGTTGAGATCTAATTCAAATATTTTCGGGGTGGGCTCAACTAGTCCTGAGTCTATTCGCGATTTGGCGTAGCTGGGGCTGTCAAACGTCTCGATCACTAATCACTATTGTTAGGATCAAATATAAACCCCGCATTTCACTTTCACCTCGGCCTATCTCAAGAGAAATCATGATTACCCTGCACCAATCAACAAAAAAAATATGCATCTGTGGCCACATATCCGCAATGCGGACATAGAACTCCCTGCTGAAAAGACGTGCATGGCTGAATAAACCTCGCTTGCTGGTTATCATCCCCGAATCTGGTCAATCGAAAGGCTCTGTATGTATGGATGAAGAATGATAAAACATATGTAATCATTTTTGGCGTTTGAATACTGGTAAAGAAGACCATCCATGCCGAGGTGGTATAAAGAAATGAGGTTGTGTATCGGGTATAAGTAGAACTGCTTCCCTCTGTTAGTAGGTTTTGAGAGTATAGCCCACATCCTAGAATTTCTAGTAACATTCCGTCCCAGTTGCGCGAGAAGATATTTAGTTACTTTCTCGAAGCTTCAAATCACGACAAAAAAGCAGCACTATGTCAAGCGTCCTCATTGTAGGCGGAACGGGAGCCCAAGGGGCAGCAGTTGTAGAAGGTAGCTTCTCATCCTAACCACAAAATCGCGGGGACTGCTAACATCGTTCCTAGAACTTGCAAAAAGCTCTTCCTATAAAATCAGAATCCTCACCCGAACTGCTACATCAAGTACAGCGGTCAGACTTTCCAAACTGCCAAATGTGTCCCTTCTCGAAGGATCCGCTCACCACGAACCAGACATACACCAAGCATTAGAAGGCATTGATATTGTCTATTGTAACACCAACGGATTTGCCATTGGTGAGAAAGCAGAGATATATTGGGGAATCAGATTCTTTGAACTATCTCGTGAGCATAATGTGAAACAGTTCGTCTCCTCTCAGATTCTTTCTCTGGTGTATGGCATCCACTAATTTTGATATGTAGCTTTATATGGGGTTCTCTCCAATCAGCATATGAAACCAGTGGATACCAAGCCCGATTCCGAACAGGTCACTTCGATGGAAAGCAGAAAGTTGCGAACTGGATCACTACCCAAGCCTCTAGTCCAATGAAATGGAGTATTTTGACATCATGCATGTATGTCGAAATGCTCAATGAGCTTCTGGCTCCCTTTCCAGAAAAGGACAAATCCGGGGAGGAAGTAATGGTCTTCAAAGCACCTGTTGGGTCTGGTGCACCTCCAATGATATATCTTGCAGACTTGGGAAGGTACGCACGCTGGCTAATCGAGAATCCTGAACGCTCAAATGGGATGAACCTCAAAATTGCCACCGAACATCTTGGATATGAAGATCTAGCAAGAACATACACCGAAATCACAGGTCACAAAGCAATCTTCCGAGATATCACACTTGATGAATACTTCGGCTCCGGCCTGTTTCCCACGCCTGATGAAAAGGTTGGTCATTCAGCAGGGAAGGAAGATGAAACTCTTCAGACTTATCGTCAGAACTTCACGGGATTTTGGAATACGTGGAGGGAGGACGTCATTGTTAGGGATATGAAGGTTTTGGACGCCATCATGCCGGATAGAGTGAAGAGTATTGGAGAGTGGATGAAGCTGTCTGGGTATACCGGGGAGAAGAGCTCAGTCTTGAAGGACTATCGGGATGCCACCATGCCGAAGCCTGGGAATAGTTAGATTGGTAACTGGTTCATGCGGAAAATAATAGTACTTGAAATGTGTCTGAATCTCTCAATATACTTTTTGCAATGTCCTTCTTTGGGGCGAGAGTCATATGCTACTGGTTTTGATGAGCCAGCGCCCGCGGGCATCCAGGTTGGGTCGGGACTCGTGATACGAAGCTGTTTGAGAGACGGGACAAAAGGCAGCGTGTACTCGAGTAGATCAAATCCTCGCCCTTATCCTTACCGCCATAGATGTAGAACTAGATATAGAACTACTCGTATCATTTTTCTCGTTACCTTGTGTGAGATGTTCGTTCAACACCAATAATCTCATGTCGTCATTTCGTTTTTTCTTCAAAGAACCCTTGTATCCGAGTACTCGAATAAACGATCTTGGCTGGGATTACGGATCAACCGGAAACCCGAGTCTTGTCTGGGCTAGAGTATCTCCAGTCTTTCTTGGTGCCCAGAAATAACGGAACAACAACAATCACCACATCATTTTCACCCAGATGCACTTGGGAGGCCGTACCGTCTACTCGAAATTCCACGCATTCCACGCAGTATTCTCGTGGCCGGAGCGAAGCGTTGTGAGTTCACAGTTCACTAGACAGTCTAGCAGACCAACGTTGGATTCGCAACTGGGACGGGCCCATCGGCGTTAAGGAATACCGAGTACTGTACGGCCATTCACTCGCTGACTCTTTTAAATCTTAATCACGACGATATCCTTCATTCACTTGCTTGGTCCATTCACTACATCGCAAATGGCATCACGGATCTGAATCTCTAATCATTACTATTTAACACCCGTTTATTGCAAAATATGACGTTGAAAAGTAGGACTTTTCTTTCCGACCTTTTGAAGCATGGCGCGTTTGGGGGAAGATGATGCGACAATTGCAAACACCGATATATATAGGGCAACCCATTTGAATTGGACGACTCCTTTTATGGAACCCATTACGAGCGAAGAGCAGAGTCTTGACGAGAAATCATCTTCAGATGAAAGACGTTTTGGTGCAAGCCGTAGATTGCTCATCTCTCCATTTCGACGGATTCAACAGGGCCTTGTACAAACTTCAAAACTGGTCACCAAAAATCCCGTGGTTCTCAAGATTCTTGGACGAAGTCAATTACCACCAACAAAAGATGGAAGACATGTTAATTTGGACGCCTCGAGAAATATCTCGCTCATCGATGAAAGAACCGGAAAAGAATATATCAACAATGCTATTCGCTCCAGTCGTTACACTCTTTTAACATTCATACCACACCAACTCTGGTTTCAGTTTTCGAAAATTCCAAATTTATATTTCCTCATCACCGGTAGTATACAGTTGATCCCTGGACTCAGTACTACGGGAACTTACACGACAATTCTGCCTCTTGTCTTCTTTTTGCTATTTACGATTGCAAGAGAGGGATATGACGATTTTCGTCGTTATCAATTGGACAAGGAAGAGAACAGGAGAGTGGCTCGTGTTCTCTATGGATTTCGACACGGCGGTACTGGAGACCACTTCATAGCATCATGGCTGGATAGATTGAAGTCAAGCGGAGTGAGGTTGAAAAATGTGTTGAAGAGGCAGAAAATAATGAAAAGGCTTCCCTTTAAGTTTGAAGAAGAGCTTATCCAGGCACCAGCTACGGAGTCCAATCCCTGGATCAAAGTTAGATGGATTAATGTCAAAGTTGGTGATATTATCGAACTTGGACGGGATGAGCAAGTTCCTGCAGACATAATTCTCCTACACGCGGACGGCAGAGAAGGAATTGCCTATGTCGAAACGATGGCTCTGGATGGTGAAACCAATCTCAAAGGTCGGCACTCTCTCCATCAGTTAGAATGCAACGACCTAGACGACATCTCAAAATCCCGCGCTCATTTTGTTGTAGAGGACCCAAACCCCAATCTTTACGAATTCAGTGGGAGGGCTTCTTTGGGTGGTGTAACTCTCCCACTTACTTTGAGTAATGTTATTCTTCGGGGGTGCATTATCAGAAATACTACGCGCGTTATCGGCATGGTGATTAATACTGGCGAAGAGTGCAAGATCCGAATGAACGCAAACAAGAATCCTCAAGCCAAATCTCCCGCAATACAGTCCAGGACCAACAAAATTGTCCTTCTCCTGGCATTTTTTGTAATCGTTCTCGCTTGTGGTTGTACTGTTGGCTACGTGATTTGGGACCGTACCTTCCAGAAGAAAACTTGGTACTTGGCTGATTCGGGTCTACCCCTCTACGAAATATGGATCGCATTTGCTATCATGTTTAATAACTTAATTCCACTTGCTCTATATGTCAGTCTTGAGCTTATCAAGCTTGCCCAGTTCCTGCTTCTTGCGGATATTGAGATGTATGATGAGGCGTCAAATACTCCAATGGTATCGAACACGCAGAATATCTACGAGAACCTTGGGCAGGTGAATTATATTCTCTCGGATAAAACTGGAACTTTGACGGAGAATGTTATGCAACTTAGGAAGATGACCATCGGGGGCGTGGAATGGAAACATAGTAGCGAAAACATAAGGGGAAAGGCCACTGAGAACATGATACTGAAGAATGGAAGCTTCCAACATCAGATGACAGAGATCCCCGAAGATATTTCCACAAACATGTCAGACAGCGCCAGCACTCCGAAAATATCTGTCGATGTGCCCATCATATCCAAAACTGCTGATAAAATTACCCAGGTCGGAACCCTCCTTGAGGAATCCTCAGATGATATTGTCAGATATTTGCAGCAAAACCCATCGACTCCCTTGGCAGCAAAGCTTCACTTCTTCATCCTTTCTTTGGCAATCTGTCATACATGTTTCCCAGAAGCCGAAAACAGTGGAAAATCTGGATTCCAAGCTGCTTCTCCAGACGAACTAGCATTGGTAGAAGCAGCCCAGGATTTGGGATACCTACTTATAGACAGGACAACCTATTCGATAACCATTTTCACGTCCCCGTTTGGCACGAATCCGGGCGACCGCCAAACCTACGAAGTTCTAAACACCATTGAATTCAGCAGTAAGCGAAAAAGGATGTCCATTGTTGTTAGATTTCCAGACGGGAGGATTTGCCTTTTCTGCAAAGGAGCAGATTCGGTTCTGTTGCCAAGGTTCAGAGGTGGCTTCATGGCACAAGAGACGGCATCTCTCGTACAAAGTCGTCGTTTGGAACGTGTGAGTATGGAAGTAGAAGAAGCTTTAGCGCGAAAAAGTATGGAGGTTGAGTCACGGAAAAGTTTTCAACGCTCAAGTTTCCAACTATCCCGTTCGAGTTCAATTATCGCCAGACCTGGACCACCTACAAGGACCAACAGCGGCAACTATTTGGGACGAAGGAGTATGAGTATAATCGAGCCTGAAGTGGCAGTGAAGACACCAGGATCCATAAATCTGACAGCCCCAAGAAGATCAATGGGAAATTTCACAAACAACTTAGCAGTCCCAACCGAACGAGATGATTACTTCCAATCCGCTACACATGATCCCCACGATGAAGCCAGTACTCTCGAAAGGTGCCTTGAGCATATTGACAAATTTGCATCTGAGGGTTTGCGAACTCTGGTCTACGGATATCGTTTTCTTGAGGAAGAAGAGTATCTGGCTTGGGAGGAACAACATCGCGAGGCCACAACAAGCCTGACCAGTCGCCAAGAATTGATTGAAGCAGCAGCCGAAGAAATCGAAAAGAACCTTGATCTAGCTGGGGCAACTGGGATAGAAGACAAGCTCCAAGAAGGCGTTCCCGAGACGGTTGAAAAGTTGCAACAAGCAGATATCAAGATCTGGATGCTAACCGGCGACAAGCGAGAGACAGCCATCAATATCGCTCACTCGGCTCGGATCTGCAAATCGTACTCTGAAATCGTGATCCTAGATGGGACCGATGAGGAGGAAACCATCATCTCAAAGATGTCAGACACGATCACGAAACTCACCACCAATCGCATTGCCCACTCCGTCATAGTAATCGATGGCCAAACACTGATAGAAGTCGAAGCGAATGAGACGCTGAACACACAATTCTACTCCCTCCTCCTAAAAGTCGACTCCGTAATTTGCTGTCGAGCGTCTCCCTCCCAAAAAGCAGCAATGGTTAAGCGAATCCGGATCCTCTCCCCGAAATCCATTACTCTAGCCATTGGCGATGGAGGAAACGACATTGCCATGATCCAAGAAGCCCACGTAGGAATCGGAATTTCCGGGAAAGAGGGGTTGCAAGCTGCTCGTGTGGCAGACTACTCGATTGCGCAATTCCGGTTCTTGCAACGTCTCTTGTTGGTACATGGTCATTGGCTGTACATGCGGACCGCAAAATTTATTCTCCTGACTTTCTGGAAGGAAATGCTGTTTTATGTGGTGCAACTTCTCTACCAACGTTGGAATGGGTATACCGGTACCTCTCTTTTCGAATCGTGGAGCTTGGCGGTCTGGAATACACTCTTTACTGCATTGCCGGTGATGATACCCGGGATTTTTGAACAAGATCTGCCTGCGGAAACTCTACTTGCTGTTCCGCAACTGTATTCTTACGGACAGAAGAATCAAGGGTTTCATATGAGGAAGTACTGGTGGTGGATGTTCATGGGTGCTTCCGAAGGGGTAGCGATCTATTTCCTCATCTATGCACTGTATGGAAGACATGAAATGGGCGATCAGGGTCTATTTGCTCTGGGTGATTTGGCATTCAGTGTTTGTGTCATCTTTATTAATGTGAAGCTTTTGTATGTATTTCCCTTCCTTTCCGCTCTCACCGCCCGTTCAAATGTATTCTCTACTAATACCTTGTCCTCACAGAGTCCTGGACTACCAATATCTAACCTGGGTTCCCATTTTTTCAGCTATCCTTACCATCGCAGGCTGGTGGATATGGAATCTGTTCCTCTCAGCGGCATACAGCAATGCACCAGGGGTGTACGGCGTACACTCCGCTTTCATTGAGCACTTCGATTTGGCATGGTGGTGTGTTTTGATTGTTGTATATATGATCTGCATGGTTGTGGAGTTGTGCATTGGGACTTTGGAGAGGTTGTGGGATGACTTTGGTGGTTGGTCGGGGATTAAAAAGATGTGGAGGGACCGAGAAGAGGAAGATGGAAATAGGCTTGGATTGAAGATTGAATTGAGATTGAGGTTTTGGAAGGGGAGAAAAGGGATATAGGTGAGAGGGGGAATATGTTGATGTGTATATGTGTATATGTGGTTTATGAGCACATGTAGTATGTTTGGGATAGAATAATTTTTAATTAGACGATAAAGATAGAATACGATGAGTTTTAATAACAGGACCTTAATCTTACCTACCTTGGTCACACATTAACGATCGAAGTAGGTAGGAAGGTAGAAGTGTATGTTGAATGATTGATTGATTGATTGATTGATTGATAGTACTTTTACCGCGGGCGGAGACCTAAGCGAGGCTTAAGCTTCCTGTGACCTCCCGATGGGTATAGGGGCGTGCTAGGGAATTATGTACAAAAAGTGCAAGTCTATTTGTAGAACCTCAGAAAGCATTTCATGCGTGCGCGTGACAAGTGGGCCATGTGGCTATGGACCTTCCCTCTAGTTGGGATGGATACAGGTAATTCAGTGTGGGATTTCCCAAGTTTACTTGAGCCCGAGGGCATACATGTTGTGGCCACATGGCCTTGGCCGCCAGCACATAAGAGGGCACACCTTACCGCGAGACCCGACTGTTGAACGAGACGACGAGACGAGGCCAAGCGAGGTCGGTTTCCAAGAGGGCCGTGGTTGTGGTTCAATTGTGGTGCAGAAAATGGAAGGCGCGAATCAACATGCCGTCCTTCAAAAAGGGGACTCAACATGGTTGCAGGCGCAGCAAATGCCGTCGGCGACGTTGGCACCATCGCTCCTTCCCCCGATGACATAGGTACGTATAGATAGACGTCGGCTGAGATCAACTTGACCAACCCGAAGGAAACGCGACACGATGGTCGAGATCAAGACGCAGTCCTCTCCTTCCCTCTCGTGGACTTGACATGCAGGCTAGTCCGCAACGCCAAGAGTATAAACCCCCCCCCTCTTTTCCTACTTCCTCCCTTTTATACCTTTTCATGTTAGAAAAGCATCGTGCGGCGTGAGATCTCGTAGGCAAGACCAACCTAAAATCATCTCTCTCAACAACCTTATCTAGATCAACTGTGCAGTGTTGAACGTGGGAATGTGAAAGTAAAAGTCTGGTCTCTAAGTACCTACGTACCTATAGTTAGTTGTTTGTGCCCTAATAAGACGCAGACTTTTATTTTGTAGCAGTTCCACAAGTCCCAAGGTCTCGCGTGCTACCAACCTAGCTGCACCAGACAACCAGACAACACACAAGGGAACTGAGCATTGACTATTTTGAATCCCGAGGTCCTTTCCAATGGTCAAGCTAGAGTAGTATAGTCGGTAGGTAGGTACTATAGAGGGAAACCCCTATTTCTATAACCGTTGTGATCTTAGGATGGCTGTACTGTAGAACCGTCATAGAACAGTTGCACAACGGTTAATACCTACGTACTCTTACAACAGTTGTACGACGGATTTCAAAATATGGGGTTTCCTCTAAGGTAGGTATTAATCTATACCATCTGTACGCGAGAGAGAGAGAGATCAAGGGAACCCCTCAGAACTACGATTATGACACGCCTCAGCATTCTCGGGGTAAACTCAGGACTTCCAGGATACTTCTATAATTTGTAGGTGTACGCCAATTGGGAGTCGAAGTGATATATCGTACTGTACCTTTCTTTACTGCGCGGGACACATTCGCTGGGTTGGTAGGTTATCTTCAGATCACCAGTAGTTGTTTCGAATAAGCGTAAAGAATACGTAAAAATTGAATTATTCCAGAAGATTCGAATAACAAAATCAATGAGTAGTAGACCTTTTATCATCCCAAAAGCCATTTGAATAATCATTAAAAGTAACGTGCTTCAGAACGGCAATTCCTGGTGCTCCATATACCCAATACTCATCCAAATATCGTCCCCCCACCCCTCTCCTCCATAATATCCATCCAAAAGATCCCCTCCTCTCCGCTATCCCACCTCCTCCACATCTCCTCAATAATCCCCAACCCAACTTTCAAAGGCTTACTCGGCATACTCCTACAAAATTCCTGAAATCGCGTAGTAACAAACCTCCTCGCATCCGCAATATCAATCTCCTGACTGGTTATGGAGTTGAATATGCCAGTTTGAGCCGCTGAAAAGGGATCCAGTGAGAAAGTGTTGTGGGTGGTGAATGCCAGTTCTGAAGCGACAGCGATGAAGAGGATGGGTTGAAGACAACGTGTTCCAGAGGTGATGGGAATTTGTCTCAGGAGGGAGATGGTGTGCAGAGCTAGGGAGAGGAGGAATTCAGATGGTGCTTGGGGGTGGTTGTGTGGTAGGAATTTGAAGTGTTGCTCTTGTTGCGCATATGCAAAGTCGAGCGAGGAGAAACCATTCATTACATCGCTACTAGGGACGCGAAGCTGCAAAATGGAAGGAAAGACTCGGTATATTTGCAATAATGCGGCGCAACGGAAGGCTTCGGCTAGGAGGATGTAGTGGTGAAGAGGTGTGTTTCCATCTCCTGCGTCAACAAGCGAGGATTGTGGTGGTGCCTCGAATGCTAGGAGTTCTTCCTCCAAGATCTTTGCCATTTCAAGGGTTTGTGTCTGGGAATCTGGAAGTCCAAAATCCAGGTCGAACGAAAGATCCAAATTCAGAAAGTCGAGAGATGCTGCGTTTTGAGCTAGGTTCTTTTTGTGGTATCGTATTAAGCGACCCACTTGAGCAAACATCCTTTGAGCTTTGGGCGCAACTCCTGTCCAAGGGTGGGGAAAGATCTTTTCTTGGGGATTTGGATCAGGCGGGGAAGGGGGTGATAAGGACTCGGGGGAAGGGTTCAATCCGAATCCTGGAAGTTCAACACCTCCCGCATGGTCGTCAACGAATCCTACAAGCATATCCCAATATAAAATACACTCCTCGAAAAACTTATTCTGTCGTTGTTCTCTTATTCCCACATCTCTCCCCTGCTTTTCAATTCTTCGTCTATTCAATCGCTTAGCATTCTGCAAATGTACGAGCCCAAGATCTCTAGGATTATGCCAAGCGGTAGTCTGACCAACCAGAAGTACGGTTAAAAGTGATTTATCCAGGTTCTCTTCTCCGGAAGTTGAGTTCTGATACAGGCATCGATAAGTCTCTCGCTGCATCTGAATTCCAACCTGATTCATTCGCGGAAAGTGATTTGCAAGATACGCAGCGGCCATGCTCTGAATGGCGTAATATATTGGTGCTGAACCGTCCCATAGTCTACCGATAGTCGATCTAAATGGGTTGAGAGTTCCATCAAAACAGGAGAAGATCTGACAAACGTAGTTGAAATAATACTCGACAAGCATTGTCGGAAGATGGAGAAGGAACTCTGGTACCGTTGATTGATGGAGCTGCTGTCGTATGGCGGACAGACTATCAGTAATCTGACTGGGATCCTGCCCAGGGATAGACTGGTTGTCCGATTGAACAGCACCCGGAGAGGGAATTTCTTGGGGAGATAAAGGAGTTTCCGGGATAACCACAAGTTCATCAACGGAGTCATCTTTCTCTTTTTCGGATATAGCAGGTTCTTGCCCTTGTTCTTGTATTGATTGTATTGCTGGAGAACTCGCTTCCGAGAAGTTTGTAGTAGGAGCCAGCAATTTCTCGTGTTTTGTTGACCAGATGAGCGGTATAACCCTATAACCAGGACAGGGCAGCTTTTTCTTATGGCACTGAACACATTCCGGCTTTTTCTCATCACATTTCAGCTATAACACATATAGTAAGCTGCAAGTTCGGCGAGTAAGATATGGAGCGACTGTATTCCACTCACTCGTTTAGCTTTGCATCGTAAGCATCCGTTTCGAGACTTAGGCGCTCGTCTCGGATTCAAAATCGCTGTGGTACCTTTGGAAACATTCTGCTCGCCTTGCGGGTACACTGGACCCGCGTATGTGCTCATGATAAAACCTAAGTTGTTATAATCATCAAGAGTGGGGTATATTTGAGGATGTGTTGATTAACTCTACTGCTTTCTCGAACGATGAAAGGGGTATGGTTCTAAATTGGCCGTCTTACGCTTCCTTGGGAATCTGGAATCTGGGTAGAATGAAGCTGGAGCAGCAGTCTCAATAACATTGAGACAGGCGGAGATGTGTTTTGGACCAAAGATGAACTGATTGCCCACCTGCAGGTGCACCAGTGGGTGCCGTATCTGTACCTGGGTACGTAAGTGGGGCATCCAAAATCTGGGGATTGTTCTTGCTCCGCATATACACATGTTTTATGGTTATTCAGGTATATATTAGACGTGTCAACTAATGAATCAACACAGTAGCGCGAGTGAGAAGGGTTTTCGAAATTTGATTACGTGGTTCTTTGATTGTTCTATCGTCAATGTATGTTACACCTCATCATGCTGTGCGCATATTGCCATATGTTAAACGCCGACGCTTGCTATCATAACAGAGAATACCCAGGGTATCATAGCCAAATAATGATTCATCCATAATTATCCCTTTTTCTTCTCCAGATTTCATCAGCCACCCATCAATCAATTCCTCCCTACCAAATAATACAGGATCATCGAATTTCCTTCCGTAGTCATCCCGCCTAATGGATTCCCTCGAACTCCGCTCTCATCCTCATTCTTTCTTTGATAACCACATAGTCCTTCATAACTTTTTCGTGCAATTCTCTTGCGTTATGCCAGTGTTTGTCGACAATTGAATCGACTCTCAAGGCTTCCCTATAATTTTCGATCTTTGAATCGTCCTCCCATCCAGTCGAATTCCATCCTTGGTTTTTTCTCGCGAAGAAGTGTATCATGATTTTTGTATTAAACAAGTCCCAGTCCCGCATGTATATTTCAAATTGCTTCAGGTACTTATCCTGTGCGGCCTTCGAAATACTTTCAGTCATGGTAGGTGGAGGCGGAGAGTCAGGCGCGGGTGGTGGAGCAGGAAGGTTGAGATCCGTGACCAATTCGTTGATGTCTTTGATCTTGAGGTCTTGCAAATCAACCTTGAGACTCTCAGTATCGGCTTCAACAGGTGATTGTGAATGAGTTGCAGGTCGTTTAGGCCGTTGCGCCCGTTGAACGTTGCCATTCAATTGGGTCCCGTTTGCGGAAAGGCTTGCAGTATCGCCATTCACAGTGCCAGGTACAAATTTAGGAACAGTATGAGCCGAGTTGACTGGTGGTGGATCAACATCCATAGCATCTGGGCTTGGTGGATGGCGAAAAGTAGAAGGAGCGGTAGGCTTGGCATCAAACAGTGGTTTATGATCTGAGATCTCTCCATCGTTTACAACAGCAGCAGTTCCCATCGTTGGCCTCGCACTCGTTGTTCTTGTCTTCTTGTTTGCGGGACGAGTAGAGCCAGGCGGTGGTATTGTAGGAGTAAAGATTGGAGCAAAAGTCGCGGGCTTGAAAACACCTTGCCATGCATTCTTCTGGAATTTTGTGCCGCCCGGTGACTCCATCATATCCTCCGCGGCATCTGTTGTAGCTTGTGGTTCCATAGGCGGAATAGGAATCGGGCGAACCTTGTTAGGTGACCTAGATCTGCTGCCATTTTTGGCACGACCGCGCGTCGGACTCGTTGGAGGTTTCTTCACCGGATTAAAGTAGCCAGCCTCAAACACCCCATCAAACTTATCTTTGCCCCAGCTTTCTTGCGTAAACGTGGTAGTGATATTTTCTGCCTTGCTGCTTGCAAAGCCATTGCTAGCAGGTCCAGTTCGCTGAAAAGTGTCGTCGTTGACATTGAAAGTAAAACTAGATTTTTCAGTAGGATTAGCATTACTCGTTTTCAACTGCTCGTAATTTTCCCAAAAAACACGCGCTTTGCTCGACGAATCTAAGCGTACTGAATGTAAATGCTTTTGAGGCTTCGGCTTCTTCAGTGGGCTTCCCCCCTCAGCCTCCCGATAGGTATGCCACTGATCGGAGCTGCTGCGGACATTATGTGGAGTCTGGAACTTTTGACCCTGGGCATCCTTCTCTCCTGGAGCCGCAGTTTGATTCTTTTGAAGTGTATTTCGTTGTTTGTTTGATAGTAGACCATCAATCACACTGCGCTGAAGTTCTTCAAAGGCTTTCGCCCCTCCACTGGGAGGTGTTGCTGGATCCTCTCCTGGTGTAAAGAGGGTTTGATAAGTGGCAGTCGAGTAGCCATAGGTTTTTGACGAGGCTTTGCCATCGCTTGATTTGAATGTCTCCGAGACTTTCGGGATATTGCAATTGTCTGAATCAGATAAAAATAGAGGATGCTTCTTCTCCTTTGGATATGACGGGGTGAAAAGACGCTCGGACTTGTCATACATCTTAGCTTCATCACTCTTGCCGTTCTGCTGGGTTGAATCCATGCGAGGGGGAGGATCTATGGGGAAACCGTTTAGCGGATATTCTGCACTGGGATTGTCCATCATCCATTGCCGAAGTGTTCGGAGATTGGAACTAGGCTTACGTGGGTTGGCAGATCCTTGCGTAGCATTTGGTACCGTCTGCGTCAAGGGTGTAGCTCTGTTGACTGGCGGTTTGGCTCGAGGCTTCCCAAAGGCTCCGCTAGTAGTGAATAACAGATCATCGGAACTTGAATCCTCACTTTCAATATGGAACGTAGCTGGTGCAGGTTTTCGAGTTCTAGTAGATGTTCTTTCGGCAGTAGACCGAGTACGCAGAGGCGAACCTAAATTGGGATCAGAACCAGTCCTAGGGACGTCCTTGGTATGTACGGGTTCCCGTGTACTCTTTGATCTGCCTATGTTAGCGCTTTCGTGAAGATTGAATTTCTCCCCGCCATGTGTTGCATATGGCGTGCTTGTACGTGGCTCGACGTGAGGCCGCTGATCACGAAATTGATTCAGTGGGTCGGTCCCCGCATATGTATTTGATGCAGAAGGATTTATTGGAGACGGATTGCGAGGAGGGACTGGTGGGGGTTCTGGTGCTGCTCGTTGGGTGGTAAAGTAGGCACCCCTCGGTGCTGCAGGCTCATCGCCTCCTGGTGTATTTGGCATGAAACCCTTTCTTTGTGGACTCACACCAGGTGTATTTCCGGCATTAGGTGTTTGTCTTGGTGGGGGTGCTGGTTTCCTGCCTGGTGTTGCTCTCGTCGGCGCGGGCTTACTACGTGTATGGTCGGGCTTCATATGCTCCCATGCGGCATATGTATTTCTCCTCGCTTCTGCTCCTTCCTGCGCCGAATATTGTGTGGCCTTGGGTGCGGCATTGTTAAACTGTTGATATCTCTTTGCGCCTTCGGACGGAGGTGGAGCTGTTCTACGCGTCCCGGAAGGCTTTGGGGGCGGTGGAAACTGCGAGCCTGCATTTTGCCATGGGTTTCCTCTCACACCAGATGATGTAGGTCCACCATAATATGGGTTGTAAGTCGCATTTCTTCTGTTTGCATCGTACTTCGCTCGCTCTTGCGTATCTGTGAGAACCTCGTGTGCGGATTGGATAAGTTGGAATTGAGCTGTGACCTGGCTCTCGCGCCCCGGATTTCGATCTGGATGGTAAGTAAGAGCTGTCGAGGTACGACGATTAGCATGCGATCAGATATCTCTACCAGCGGACCAGACACGCCATACCGAGCTTCTTGAACTGCTTCTTGATCTCCTGCACATCAGCAGCAGGCGTGAGATTCAGGTCGCCATAGTAATCTCTGGTGAAGTCGGCCTTCACCATTTCGGTGACCCGACACGAGCGTTCCGAGGAAGCTCAGTTGGGGAGGTGGGCGTGGGAAGCAAGTGGCCGTATATGGAATGATCTGGCCGAAGTCTTGGGGTTCGTTTGATCCCCAGCGAGGCGGCTCTCTTGCAAGCGAGTTAGATTGACGTATAAAAACGTTTGGGGGACGCTATATTTGTTTCGTGTGCGTATGCAAAATAAGACGAGGAGCGGAACTCGTGAGGGCGCAGATGAGACGGCGTTGGTGGGGTCGAGGTGGAGGAGACTGAACCTTGAAAGGTTGAGTCTGAGTGGGAGTGCAAGTATTTGACGCGACCAAACCCCTCTCTCTACGAGGACTGTTGTACCTTTCCGCAGGTAGGTGAAGTTGATGTTTGCTGGCTGGGTCAGGCTAGCGAATGTACAGGTACAGGTACAGCCTTGGTGGGTCGAGCACCTCGTGCGACGAGACTCAGGGACTCGTCTGATAATAAGAAATGAATGGACATTCAACGACGAGATGGTCAAGACATTTGCATCTGCGTGGTGATGTACTTGAAGCTGAAGATGCGCAGTGCAGTGCAACAACCACATGCAATGAAAAGAGACTTGTCAGTAGCAGTAGCAGTAGCAAATTCGCTGCGTGAGGATGTCAGCTGCTGCTCTCACATCTTCGTCCTCCAGAGTCAACTTTCTGCCTACATGTTGCTGGGTTGACGGGCTTATCAAGGTATTATCCCTGTAATTGCACGTGATTACAATGAACCTAAGGGCCTAACAAAGTGGTTGTGAATCATCATTATCTTAAAAGATAATTATTCACCAATAACTACCTAGGTAGGCTAGTTCAAGCTTGAACTTCACCTGTTGTTACAAGGTTTTTAAGCGCAGCTCTGTGCTCACACTTAGAATAAGGCTTGTAATTTTTCTTGCGTAGTCAGCAAACCAAACATCCAAATTGATTGCTCATTTGTTGTGTTTTCATAAAACTTCTGGGGACATCTGAGTTACGTCATTGAAGCTATTCCTAATCTTGAATTTCCAACAAAAGTCTTGTATGGAGATATACCTTAGTCTCCCTTCAGAAGCGGGGTTTCTCCAATACGTCGCTTGTTAACACTGTACCATCCTTCTCCTACCAGATAATTGATTGGTGTACACCATCACCATAGAAAGGTAGATATATATTGTATCCCTTCAAAAATGGATTCTCGATCTTTTAAGAGAACCTGGAAGAACAGGGGCTTGTTGGGTACGTACTTGGCTCCTGCCTCCTCTACCGGTACCATCTCCTTAAAGATCTCCACAATTACCCACCGAGATGCCCCATTTACTGAGGCACCAACCAACCTGCGGTCATACCATCTTCTTCTACCAAAGTTCAAGACATCAACAATGTCTAAATTCGCATTCAAATATGCATCCGTTTAGCATTGAACGGTGTCTAACCTCACTCAAAGCCAAGCTGGAAACTCCATTTGGAGGAAGGACCGTAAATGGTTACGCATTCAGTTGGGGTTTCAGCGAGGAATGGGTGTATCATGGTCCATGAGAAGATAGGCAAATTGGTTTTAATGGGGATTTGCGTGGTTAGGTATAAAGATTTATATTATTCCATGTGGTTGGTTTAATCCTGCTTTGTGCGTATTGCATTAGCCTGGAATTCTTCGCTCGTTAGTCCAAGCCAGAAAAGAAGGATTGGGAGCCTAAGAGTGAGCTATGTGGTGAGTGCAAGTGAAAGGCAATGGGGTTGTAGGGGAAACCATTCCTGACTAGAATGATTGCTGTCTCTCACCCTGGTTTTTCACCGCTAAGTAAGCTAGAGATTCTGGTTCTCAACAAGTTACAGCAACAAGGACAGGTGAGACAGGCAATAATATTTGGTCATTGATAGAACAGAATATAGTTAAATTCACAATTTATCTCCTTCTCTTCAAATGCAAAGATCAAGCACATTGAACTATCAATATGGTACTTGCTAATACTAGTTTTGAGAAGCACTTTAGTTTTGTCTTCTCTCAAGGATGGCCGCTCAATGTCGTGAGCTCAATCTGACTGAAAGAGAATCAAAATCATGATTTAATCTGAAAATAGCCTAAATTAAATGAACTCAAGTTGTATCTAAATCACCCGCCAGCCGGCTCTTATCGTACAAGCTAAAGAAATAAAGATGAACCTCCTAAAGCTCCTCTTTTCTCTGACTCGTTCTCCACCACACGCTTGCCCTCGTACCCCACTCTCCCATCTGGCGAAAAGGGGACGCCGTATCTTTCAACGGATCCCTAAAATCTCCTGCATTTTTATATATATCAACTAATTCTCCATGTGTGGGAATAATCGCAAAGTTGCGATTCCAATTAATCAATAATGCTTAAATCATATTAGCATCAACGCCATATACCCTTTCAACGAGTCATTAGGATGACACTTACCAATGGCGAACAAAGTATAGGAATCGGCATTATGTATAGCAGCGAAAGGGCCATCACCCAATTGAGGTATGAGAAGAACGTTCCTCTCTCCATATGCTCTTGCCTCTGCGAGCTGAGAACCACTAAGCCCTCTTTCTTGATTGACGTACTCCTATGACGTGATATTAGCTTTTAGATAGACATAAATCAGGAAGGATGCTTAGTGTACTTCTTCGTCCTCCCCGATAGTTTCTTTGAGATAAACATCTATCACACTACCGTTATTGAAAGGGCCTGCTATGCATTAACACAAACCCCCAAAGTCGGCCCCTAATCAAACTTACCTCGATTTGGAAAAGGCGAGAGCACAGTCCCGAAAATGGAAGAATCCCCGACAAAACGTATCAGTTCGTGGAGAACCGCGCCCTGTCTCGTAGCACGAAACCGCTCCAGCTGTCCCTCTGATGTTTGCCCAGGAATCATCCGCAAGAAATCTTCAAGACCCGTCCACCCTTTATAGAATGTCAAAGTGGGGATTCCTTGAAGGTTCTCATACTCAGCGACTGGTGTTATCTTCTCGCCGTTCGCCATAAATTCACCGGCAGGCTCAGTGGTGATATTTGCTGCTATCACGAGCTTTTTGAGATGGACTGTATCTTTTTTGAGTCCGCTGAGACGACGGAAGACATCTGATTACAAATTCATAATTAGTGAGGGAATACCAAACATAGGAAGGAGCAGAAACGTACTGATAACCTCTCTGTGATAATCTGCAGTCCCGAAGAACTGGAGGAAGATGGCATCTGTTTCTTGAACATTGTCTACAACGTAGTCGGCGAGTTCGATTATCTGGTCGATGTAGCGGGTCATGTCATCGGCGGTTATGGGGCCCTTCGTGGGTCCAGTGCCTTCAACCGGGAATCCATTCAGAGTGAAATTTGCTTTGTTATCGGCTCGAGGGGATATCTCAATGGAGTCTCGTGAGACGGCAAAGCCTTGTGAAAAGCATAGGTGGCAGAGGAGGAAAATGCATGATACTATTTGGATGAGATACATCTCAAGGACTTTGGTAGTCACAATGATATCGGCAAGGAAAACAGTTCTGTCACCAAAAAGATTTGATAAAGCCTTTAGGTTTATGTCAAGCCCGCAGTGGGAGAAAAAGATACAGATAACTTTAGAACTTGGCTATCTTTCTCTTCCAACTCTGAAATTCCCGGCAGCCCAAGACGGCCCCATTCTCGCGACAACAATCAATATAGCACCTTGAAAGTCATTTCGGCTACACTTTTAAGTTAAGATTACTTGCCCTTTACAATTATGTACTGTACAGTAGGGAGGACGAATGACATAGTTCGCTAAGCGAAGGATGACTTGGCAAGGATGCATCACCTCTCGGCGGGATGAACATCATGGCTGCTGACCTCGTATTTCACAGAATTTTGGACAAGAGAATACATTTAGGAATGTCAATACAATGGATGAGATGGCTTTGTTAATTTCTCGAAATCTTCAATGGAGTCAGAGAACTCTAACCTTTCATTGAACCAGAATAAATACATTGCATATTAATAGATTGAGTTAGCACGTGTGTCAGTGCAAGCTGGCTACCCCGGCGGACCGCATCTAGATCTTGGTGTCCGAAAACTCCCTTACAAGGCATGTCCCTATAAATATTCGTATTCGACATACTTTCAACATAATATGCCGACGACATACCTAATAATTTACCTGATATCGCAGTTAGTATATATTTACTTCGTACATACAGATCGCCTAATCCAATTAAATAAGATTAATAGACTTCCTGAATCAAAATCAAATTAAACCAATTACAGGCTAATTGAGATATATTGGCTAGCTGAATGATTCCAAAAATACAAACCTACAAATGCGAGAACGAACTTGGGTTCTTATGTTAGAAGAAGTGCAATACGACAGAAGCCGCCCTGAGATGTTGTACAATACAACCCCCTTCACATGAACCTACACATGGAATAAGAGCAATTTCCCTTTCTATAGAAGCCCCATCGACACGGTCACTATGCGTGATACTCTTCTCTTTCTCATTCTCAGTGCACTTCCTCTATCGTTAGAGGCAGAATGCGGAACAAAGTTTCTCAGCGATATCACAAATAAAGATACATTTACCGCACGTAGATATCAGGATAACTGGTGGATCGCCCGAGAAGCCCTCTGTTCCCAAAATGATCCATGTTACAATGGGAAAACAAATTGTACAGTCGAAGTCGTGATCAACCTCCAGAGCACTCTTGTCCTCTCGAGAACTTCCTCTAAGGAAGGTGCAGCATTTGAGAATTGCTGGAATGGTACCGTGAGTTTCGTCGAATCGATATGAAAAAAGTAGAAACCTTTTGTTGACGAAAAGAATTAGGAAAACATCATAGAGCAATGCGTGAAGACAGGCGGAATCGCAGAAGGTTCATGGACACTTCCCGATGGCGCGTTTAAGTATGGGATTGAGAAGACACCAACAATCCCGGATATTGGAGGCGCAGCACTTGTTGATAAGTCGTTACCATCAGCTGTAATTGTACCAACAGCGCCAGTAGAACCACTACCACCAAAACCACTACCGGTACCAAATGGTGATGATGCTTACAATGTCACCTGTGACATTGATGGCTTCAAGGCCTGGGGATTTAGTGGTTGGGAACACCTCGACCAGGTAAACTCCTACCATTCAAGAGCTGTGCTCTTTATATTTTACTGATCCATCTGACTAGATCCACGATCCCAAACAAGCAAACACAAAAGGCTCAGGTCTTTTTCCATCGGGTTGCAAAAAAGTCCCGGGCGATAACCCCAACGAAGGCCTTGCGTTCCAGGGATGCGGGAAGTATCGTGTTTCGACCTTTGAACGAGATGATTGCAAAGCTGGAGATTCGAATATAGAGGATCAGACGTGGTTTTATGCTATTGATGGCCCGTATTGGGTTCCTGAGATGAAAGCTGCTCCTCGATACAGGAGTTGGATAGTATTTGAGGGAGATCCACAAGTACCCCCGCATCCATAAATATTGGTGGATTGTACCTTGGTTCTTGTAAACAGTCTTTTACTTGACTTTTGTGGTTGGAATATGACTTGCGATGATTATAACTTTTAAGGTCTTTGGTACACTATATTTAAATGTTAAAAATAGTTGATTTGGCCGTATTTGGTTTCTAAAGGCAACTCCAGCAGAAGAAGCGTTGTTAAATTTCAAGTTTAATGGTACTTTGTACATCAATTAACTCATCGTGGAAACCCTTGATGTACTACCTACATAGAGTGACATCAAGTGACATATGAGTGCTACTAGATTTCATCGCTCAGCAATCAAGCTATATGAGAATATTAGAATATTGTTCCTGGAGTGTTTAGTGATCAATTGGACTTGCTAGATCAATCGTCGAGTATAATTCGAGAGGAGATAAGTTTATCAAAAGGATATGTAGTAGATTTGAAGTCAATCGAAAACTTGTTTGATCTCCAGAAGAATGTGAAATATGGTTGCAACGGATTTGAAACCAGATTTAAGCGAGATAAAGATGCTCTGCAATGAAGGTACCCAGAGGTAGGAATAATATGTGCAACTTCTTTCCACAGATGATTTTCTTTGGCGACATTTTCATTCAAAGGCATTCTAGATCTCTACCAGACTTCTCTTGGTGAGAAAAGGTTCATAGTCCGTAAGTAAGATTCAGCAGCCTGCGTAGTCAAACACTTCCAGTAGCTCGGCCTTGAAAACACAACCGTAAGTTGACTCATACCCACCTCCTCCTGGTCAAAGAACTCTTAGAGTACCATAATTCATGATGCCGGATTTATCACTCATGAAGCTTGAGCCCATGTTGGATGTTGGATGTTGGAATTTGGTGGATACTTATTGTGGATCTATCTCCTTCTGAACAATGGAATACGTAAATATTGAGTCACAATACAGCAAAACATCACCGGAAAAATTATCTCCAACTTTTATTAGATTATTCTACGATAAAAAAGCTTTTTGTGCATGATGAGACAATTGCTTTGCTACTTTAGTGGTCGAGGTTCAGCTCGGGTGTTTCCTAGCCCCCGAATTTTAATTGGTGTGAGAGATGATGCCCTGACGGATTCTTCTATCCTCCGAGAATGGATAGTTGGTGCTACGGGTTGTTGTTTCGCAAAACAGAAAATTACAAAATGTCTTTACAATTGTATAGATACGTTCCAAGGCTCAAGAGAAACCTTATGTTTCCGGAATGCATATATAATCTTACATGATCTCTTCTTCTTTTCTTTGTAGCAAAAACAGGTACTTTTTCTTTTTACAACACAACAAACCTTTCACATCGGCTTCGAACACGTCAAAATGCCTTTAAATCGAGCAAGAATCGCCACCGTCGGCGGATGGCCCTCAGAAGATGGTGGAATTCTTCAAGAGTTTTTCCGCCAGGTGAGAATTGAGAATTGAGTAGAATTCTTACATATTCCTCGCATTCACTGCTGCATCTTGCCATCAAATGGGTTTTAAGTCCCAATAATCGTATTGTATCATGCACCTCAACTATCCTTCAACTCAAACCGACCACATGACAAGTCGAAGTCATGATGATGATAACAAGGTGTATTTGCCATAGAGGGAATGGAATCAAGGTCTTCAAGGAAAGGTTTCAATCGATCATTATTCTTGTGTCACCTCAAAGTTCCATGACGTTCCACTGCATACAGTAAGCCACAGGAGTGTGCAGAAACGGCAGATTTCCACCTCCCCTCACGGCGATGCGCTTTTCTCAAACCGATCGTGTTTATCTTTTCATGTCCCGGGATTTGTGTGCTCATGATACGTACAAAACATGGAGTTCAATCTCATAGTTCCCGTAAAGCAAGGTGGCGCGGGACAAAAGGGAGATGAAAAGATCAATGGAAGGCTCTGGCGTGTTACTGGCCCCCTCGATAACCAGGATATCACAGAATTGAAGTTCACTTGTATTTCTTATGTCTGGGGCACAGGAGTTGAGCCCAAAGGAAGCTTCTTCGATTGCCAACGAGAGATTTCAGACCAGACTCGACCGGCGCTCACTGCCGCCATGGAAGCAGCTGAGATATTGCATGCTAAGTCTGGGGGAGAAAAGATCGAAGCATTCTGGATTGATGCGATCTGTATACCTCAACTTGAAGTACCAGCAAGATTCAACACCCTCGAAAGGTGTGTGGAAGCCATTCTTGGGAATATATTGGTATTTGGCTAATGTTGACAGCATGGGATTTATCTACAATGCTGCGACCATTGTCCTCATCGTCCTTGCACCGACTGTCTTCGAAGTACTGCATGCAGCCTCTTCCAAAACAAACCCAGAACCCCTCACCCTGCCTCAAATGCAACTTCTTGAGTCTGATCCCTGGATTAGCCGCGTTTGGACATACCAGGAACTCATCAATGGTCATCCTACCTACTTCACCACCTCTCACCCAACCGAAATCTCCGTCATTCCTTCTGAAAAGTTCTTCAATTGTGTAGGCTATTCTCTCCAGAAATGGAGAATTACTACAGGCTCGTCTCATCTAACGGCCCGATCAACTTTTCCCAATCTCAATACGCTTGAGGATACGATAGGCGACCTCTTGATGACCGGAATGTTTGAAATGCCTGCCTTAAGTATTTTGAGCAACATGGCGTTGAGAAGCTTTGATCCTAAATACCCGAAAAACAGATTGTTGGCATGTTTAGGTGCGTTGACGACAGAGGTGAGTTGGGGACCGCCGTCCTTGACAATGGGAGATCTGAGCGAGAAATTCATGAGAATTTGTGAAGAGAAAGGAGACTACTCGTTCATCTTCACTGCAGACAGGAGGATGGATGTGCCTGAAAAAAGGTGGAGACCTAATCCAGATCAACCTGAAGGAGCTGACCCCGTCCATCTTGTGCCGTTAATCAATTGGTATTGTAATACGGGTGAGACTCAACGCGGTCATTGCGATGCCAAGGGACTTGTTCTAGAAAACCTGGTGCTCCTTCGACAAGCAGAGAAGATGTATGCGATGGTTAAAAACGAGATTGATATATTTTTATATGGAGATAATGATGGTCGAGTAGGCGGCGTACTTCCCCACCAAGAGACTAACGAAAGTCATTGCGTTGCTCTGCTTAGATTCTTTGTTCAAATCGGCTTCAGGGGGTGTGATGAGGCTATATTATGTGCCGAGGGTCTATTTTTTCCACAAGAAGATATTAGTATGGAGTATGGAGTTGAACTCTTTGCCTCCCTCTGTCTTCCATATTTGTTTGGCTACGTTGGATTGGCAAGGTGGCGGGAAAAATCTGGGATGAGATACTGTGCAGGTATTTATGTTGGAATCGTGAGAAAGGAACAGTCTCAATCAGTGCGGATGATCTAGAAATAAATCAAATCTTAAACCATGCTTAAACTTCTATATCATACACAGGTACTTCACACAGGTAACTTGCAACGTTTTTTGCCTTCAGCAATCGGCTTCCAGACACATACCATCTTTCCTCAATCCCAAACTATATCTCGATGATTGGGCCTGTATAGACCTTTCTTGCCCACACACGGTAGTATATAATGCTAAACAACACAACGGCACCAAAAACTAATACGGCCCAGTTCATGTTTGCAGGTACCACTTCTATATGTGCCGGCCAGAAGCTGAAAAAGAAAATGAACACCAGGTAGACGCACGTGAAGGCGTTGTTCACGATACCCCAAGCTCCAGGAAGGCGCCATGGACCCCATGTTAAACCTGTAGCGAGGGAGTTTATTGTGGCATCGTCAGGACGGAACGTGAGGATGGCACCAGTCAACCGACGGTAGAGCAAAAGTGAGGCTACTATCAGATACGACCCAAAGAGACTGGCAATCGAAATAGAAATCACACCATTGAAAGCGGTTGCACTTCCAATATTGACGAGTGAGAGGACAATGGCAATGATAGTGGTAGTCAAGACAGAGTAGAGGGGAATTTTGGTTCGCGGATTAGTCTTTTTCAAAAAGACCCAGCCGGGGAGGCCTCGATCACGAGCAAATGCCCAGTATAAGCGTGAGGTCGAAGCAAGACAACCAGTTGTAGCACTAAATGACATCACTACCATTATCGCAGACATCGCGGCCGCTCCTGGTGTTGAGCCCACGGCCTTGCGGAAAATCGCCATGAATGGGTAAGCTGGGTTTTCAGCTAGGGCCGAATCGATGTCCCCCATGCAATACAATGTCGCAATCAACATTGCTAAGCCTAACACCCCATTAAGGGCTATGCCTGTCATGAGAGATCGTGGAACAACGAGCGGAGCGTTGCGGATTTCTTCGGACATCTAAGCGAGTCAGTTGTGTAAGAGGAACAAAAAGATGGACAGTGAGCAAATCTTACATGGATCGCGCCGTCAGCCCCAAGAAATGCAAATACATTCCCAGCGATCCCAATACAAAAAGATAAGCCCTGTGTTTGCCATCCACCTAGATTCAAGAATGTTCCGAACACATCTCCTGCCGGCGCATGCTCGCTTAACAACACCATCGGCAAAATGACAGCGAAGAATCCCAGGAGATGAATTGCAAGAACGAGACCCTCAAACTTGGCTAGAAGAGATCCCGTAGCAATATTGATGGCCAGACTGCACAGCGCAGCGGCCCAAAATAGAAGGGTGCCATGCCAATTTTGCATGTGTTCAATGTAGTCAGGATGCGCGAGCAATATCAAACCTTGGATCATGGTACCAACTAGGTAGCAGCCAGACGCAACCAATGCTTGCCAACCTGTTATGGTTAACCAACCAGTGAGGTATGACAAGAACTTGCGAGATGATGCAGGTGCAAGCATTGCTGTCCAATGATACTGCCCACCAGAAGTGGGTGCCATTGAAACCAATTCCGATATTGTTGCAAAAGTAGAAAGGGTGCCTGCCCAAACGATAAGAAAGCCATAGATGATGCCCGATGGTCCGCCACTGCCTGCATCAGTAAAGTGCCAAGTTTTAATTGAGAGGTGCCGAACTTCTGCAAACCCACGAGAAAAACGCTATGGTGCCATTAGTGACCTGTTCCTCGTCGCAGAGCCAGGAAATACATACGTCAATGAGCCCTCCCAGGTGATGAGAACCGTGCAGCTAAAACCCAAGATTGTCATGAAACCAAAAGTTCTCTTTAGAACAGGCCGTTTTCCTAAGCGTGCTAAAGTAGCGTCATCGGATCGGATAGGCCCAGAAGATGTAGGCCCAGAAGATGTAACCTCGACCTTGTGGCTCATCTCGAAGTTGTTGAAGGAAGCCATAGTTATGGAAGGGAAGTGAATTCGAAACGTGTGGCTCAAGTCAACTCGACAAATCCTGCGAAGTTGTCTGTATATATCTCCCTCATAGATGAGAAGAAGTCTTGCCAAGATGTAAGCAGGTACATACTATTGTTATTACTCCTATAAATATGCCATTTACGAAAGTAAAATGGAACTCTCATGCGAGATTAATCCTTGAGACAATGAATCTCCAGTAGACATACTGACGCGGCCTGCTGCAGATACACGACGAAATCAAGGATTTGGCACTCGTCCGATTCGACACCGAACCCTGAAGCTATCTGCTTCAGGGGGACTCTAGTAGAAAAGTGGGGTGAGAATCATATCAGGCAGGAAGCGACATACAGGGGTTGGATTACTGCAGTATCACAATGTCTTCCACGGTCGAAAGACTCGAATTGATCAATAGGATGCGATTGGTCTGGATTCATATTATATATTGCTGTACGGAGCCCAATTGAGACTTTGCCAGTAAGGATCAGCAGGCCGTTGTTTGATATGACGATAACTCCTGGGAAAACTCTTCTTCAGATCCAGGTATAGTTCCTCGAACAATACTTGATTCAAGGCTTTCCATCAAAGGTTTGAGGTATGGTAGACAGGCTGTTATCACGCTGAAGCAAATCACCAATTGATTGCATATGACCGGCAGCCGCAGGCTTTTGGTGATATCGGGATTTGGGAACGTATCCCAGAACACGGCAAGCTGGGCTGCAGTTGCCGCAATAACCCTGATAGAAGTGTCAGAATTTGATGGCTGTTACTCTTTTGGCAGTTTGATAATCAACTTACAAAAGGCGTGTCAAGAAGATTGTTAGGATTTTGCCCCTTCTTAAGCGAGTGGTTTGAAGGCGTCCAATAATCAAAACATACAAGACAACGATTCCCAATTCAGTCAAGATATTTAGAGTTGAGACATAAGTCCACCATGCTCGCTTTTAGTATCAGCACAGTTTTCCAATCGTAATATGCGCCAGGCAAACTTACCCTATTCACGCATCGAGCGTCCTCAATATAATCCCACGGACGTGGTACTTCGCACTGAAAAATGGAAACTAATGTTGCTGATACCATCCAAAACACAATGACTACACGAAGAGCCAGCACTATTCGTTGATGGAGAACCACTGGGCTTAAACTGTTGATGAAGGAAGTAATCGACCATTTGATCAAAGCGAGCGTCACGATAAGGAACGGAAGGCTGGTATATTCTGCCTTGAAAAGAAGGCTATTAGCATGAGTTTCTTGTGCCATGGAACCAGAGGAACCCGATTTTCATACCTTCATAACATCTTCTACATTATTCTGGCCTACGATTTCAGCAGGCTTTCCAAGACCGCTTGAAGCTGCGAAAGATATAGACAGGCATTGCGCTAGAAAAAAGGCCTTGGGGGAAGTAAGCTTTGTTTACCACTGAATCCATTAGCAATGTATACGTACTTGTGCTAAGAGCATGATCCTATCTTCCGAGGCGAGCTTTCGAGTCAGAGCATACTTTGTTCCCACGCCAGCGCAAACAATCAACACTGCTGCGATGAAAAGAAACCAAGTTATTATCTGAATAACCACACCCTCGTCCACTTTCTTCTCTTCTCTTTGATCACTCATACTTGCTGGCTTGGTTGTAGATGGACTTTGTGGAGAATAAACTTGAGTAGACTCATTGAAACCTACCCCGCTCGACGAGTTCGTAAATTTGGTTTTTATATACATCCGCTCCCATTACAGTGACTTGATCATTTTAGGTGGGGCTGCAACTTTTCATTTCTCACGCTACTTCCAAGACTCCCTCTACAGTAGTGTCTGCAGAAAGTCGTCTTGGTACATTATTCTGATTCAGGAACTTTTCCAACCATGCAACATGTAACGGTGTTGGGCAAGGATATTCGGATCCGAATGCAACCCCGGTGAAATATCCTTGAACCAACAGCATGTACCCGTTTGCAAACGGAGTGAAAAGCGACTGTGAATTCACCCCAACCACAGCCCCTCTTCCAAAATTAAATAACTGCACCACCAGTACTTCTTCAAACTTTATTGTAAGATCTCACCTTCACGAACATCCTCATTGATAACGCGCAATCATGGCTCTCGACCTCCAAGAGATCAACCCCGACACTGATTTCCCTGCCATTTCGCGGTGCATGTTTGAGTCATACGAAGATCCGAAACAGAAATTCTTTCATGTCTTCTTCCCAATCCATGGTACCGGAGAGAAGGCACGCGAGGAGGCCATTGAAGAAGCCGCGACGAGGTTGAAGCTCTGGCATACCCAAGATCCTTCTAGTTACTGGCAAAAGGTCGTGGACACTGATACAGGAAAGATTGTGGGTGGTGCGCTTTGGAAAATCCACCAAGAAAACCCGTTCGCTGCACCACAAGCCTCGGAAGTGACGTGGTTTCCCAACAACAGTTCTCGCTTATTCGTTGAACAAGCACTTCAAACCCACTCAGCTCCTCGAGCTCGAGTTGCTCAGAAGCCTCATCTTTGTAAGTGATCATTTCTTAAATTAATGATCTGTGGCTCACGAATCAATAAGACCTCTTTATCGTTTTTACGCATCCCGACTATCGACGTAAAGGCGTTGGACAAAGCTTCATGGATTGGGGAGTGAAGAAAGCAGACAGCTTGGGATACGACTTCTATTTAGAATCAACGCCTTACGGTCGGCCTCTCTATGAAGCGAACAACTTTTCTTACGTTGAGGAGTATGTCAATCATCCACAGTCAACTATGCCAGATAAAGATTGGATTGAGGTTGATGAGAAAGTGGGCCCATTCACTTTCTGGCTTATGTGTAGACCTGCTGGCCAAGAAGGAACCATGGAAAAGCCATTATTGGGAGCACAAGAAACACAAACTTGAAGCATTACGGTTTCGAGCTCAGTTTCCTACTGGATGGTCGTCTGTCACATGTGGGGGTCAAATGAGACTGTGGTAGCATGACATTGAATGTATTTTCAATACCTTGAATCATTATCCCCAGTGAGTGATCATATAATTAGATAGCCCATGAACCCCAGCAACCAGAAACGAATGGCATATGGACCACCCACCAGCACTAAGCTGGTTAAGAGCAGAACGACCACAGACGCTGGTTCCAACTTCTGACTGAGAGATAGATGTGACTCTATCTAATTACTCGACAGTATCGAAGCACGTATCGAAGCACTAATTGAATGCCCAGGTGCATCTGGTAACGTAACCTCTTACTGCATTATTCGACTGTAAGATGCATGTACAGTACCTTCGTATCAAGTACAGTAGCGAGAGTAGGTATCTATACGTCTTCCATCCTCCTGGGTGGTACTAGGTAGTCGGTGACATGGGGGAGTTAGAATAGCCGGTTCCTGATGATTACAGTATACCCTGTACAGTATGCCCTGTACCTACCATTGGTCATATAGGTAGAGGTACTCATTTTCATTGGATAATCTAAAACGGCAAGTGCGTCCCAAACCCCAACCCCCTAAACGGTTGGCTCGAGATTGGGCAGTGCCACTGCCGTTTATATACCACGGAATATACCGGTACGGTGCAGTATCGTGCAGCAATAATTACAGTACCGTCGGCATATGTTGCTGCATATCGGTTGAGCAGTGAGCACTGAGCAGTGAGCAGTGAGTAACACAAGAAACTGCGGGAAGTGAATCCCCCTCGGACGCCTCCAGATAACTTTAAGTGGTACTCGAGTAGGTCATGTTCTTGATAGACTCTTTGGCTTCTCGACGCAGTCAAATTCTTCAACATCGTGACCTAACAAGCTGAAGTTCAACAACACCGTGGACACAGGTCTGATAGATCTCGAAACCTTTGTAATGGCAGAAGATGAAGACCCGATGAGAGAGAAAAACTCAGATGGATCGGTACGTAAGAAGCACACCTTTGTATACATATCCAAATTTGGAACTGAGAACACCATCTTCAGACACCACAATCCGATCCTGAACCTAACATCCAGTACAAGCGTCCAAAAGATTGGAAACGCACCAAGAAATGGACCGCCACTCTCCTGTTGTCAGGCTTCGCCTTCGTACAGCCCTTGGCCGAAACAATGCTGGCCCCCATTGAGAAACAGATGTCCCGAGACCTCAATATCATCCACGCCTACGACTGGCTGCTCGTCAACTCTCTGGTCTTGGTTGGAATCGGCCTATCTCCATTACTTCTAGCTCCCCTCTCAGAAGTTTACGGCCGGAAACCTATCATGATTATCGCAAGTACTATATTCGTTGTCTGGAATACGGCCTGTGGCGCCGCAAGGACACTGGGACAAATCTTTGCTTTCCGATTCCTATCTGGATTTGGTGCTTCCGTCGCGGATGCAATCGCTGGGGGAGTTCTTAGCGACTTGTGGCGAGCCGAGGAAAGAGGAAGAGCATTCGCTATTTATATGGCTGCACCTCTTCTTGGACCTGCTCTTGGGCCAATCTGTGGTGGTTTCATCTCCCAGGGACTTGAATGGCGGTGGGTATTTTGGGTCACATCTATTGCGTCGGCTGTGGTCATTATCCTCGCAATAGCCTTTTTCAAGGAGACCTACGAGCCCAGAATACAATATCTCCATGACCGATCAAAGGAGAGAAAATCCGACAACAAAAGCCCACCAGCCATCGAGGGAAAGATGAAACCTTTTCTCGATCTCATGCGGGTCAATTTACAGCGTCCATTCCGGATGCTCGCCACTCAGGTCATCATCCAGCTCCTCGCTGTGTATATGGCTCTATTGTACGGCACCATGTTCTTGTTTCTCTTCATATACCCTCGCATGTGGACGGATCAATATGGACAAGGTGTTGGCATCGGCAGTCTAAACTACATATCTTTTGCTATCGGACTCATCGCTGGGGTGGGTATCGCTGGACCTCTAAGCGACTACGTCTACGTCAAACTGAAGCATCGCAACAATGGAATTGGCCGTCCCGAGTACCGAATTCCTCCAATGGCAATTGGAACCTCATTCATTCCCATTGGGCTGCTGATGTGGGGATGGTCTGGAGAAGCAAAGGTACACTGGATAGTTCCTAACATTGGCAGCCTGATCTTTGCTGCAGGGGTTTATATATGCTCCGGATGTGTGTCGGTATACACGATGGATGCATACACTCAATATTCTGCTTCTGCCATCTCAACCAACCTTCTATTGAGAAGTCTTACGGCAGTATTCTTCCCTCTATTCGCCCCTTACATGTTTGACAGTCTGGGTTTTGGCTTAGGATCCACAGTACTCGCCTGCGCGTTTGCATTTCTAGGCACAATTGTCATTTTGGTTCTGTGGTTTTGGGGCGAACGACTTAGAGCACGTAGCCCTTATTGTGCTGCTCCCAATGAAGATTGACGTTGTTCAACTATTCAGGTTTGTAAGACACAGGTAAACATTGTCATAGCGCCTAGATAGGATCAGTTAATACAGAGCCGATGATTTTATGTAGTCCTCCATGATTGACGATCCCTGACAAAATGCACTTCTACGATGTCAGATTTCTGTTTATATACTCTACATATAGACTTCCAAAAGCTCAGTTCTTTGACCAGGTTTCTCATATCAAGCTTCCACAATTCCTAATAAAAACCCCTAACTTCCGGTCCCAGTACCAAATACCTCCCCGAAGGATCAACAGATATATCCTCACCACACGGCAGCGGAGCGGATATACCCCCTGTCTCATTTACCCCAGATCGTATTTCGACGACCTTGAAATTAGATTTCTTGTTGGATCGGTCTGATTTCGAACCCCCAAGGGAGCTAGTTAAACCCGAGGCTCTATCAATAAAGCGATTTCCAGAAAGTTCGTAAAGCGCCAATGTACAACCCGCTACCAGAGCTATCACGGAGCTGATGGACAACCAAGAGGATTCAGAGGGAAGGGAGGGTGCTAATTCGGTTAGTAAAACCTTATCAGGGAATTGTGGATTGTGGGATGGAGAATTTGAAAGGATTATTACATTCTTGTTTGTGAGATATCTTGTTTGATGGTATAACCATAAGTACATGTCTCACTATCCTAGAGATGTATACTACAACCGACCTAGAAATATATTAGCCAAATCAACAGCCGTCTTCTTCCTTGGCACTTACAAAATCCCGATTGCTCTAAACAGTTTCCCTACCACCCTCCAACGTTGACTCAACATCATGTTCCCGTCATACATCTGTAATCAAAATTTTAGCTTTCTTCCATATATATATATATACATGTATCCATATATCCATATATTTCCCCCCACACAGGAAAAGGAAAACTTACCAATGGTACAAACATCATCCCCATCAAGCCATCCAAGAAACATCCAAAAACGGCGAATGCGAGCTCAAACCCATGATTCTTACATAACGTTTCATCCCGCTCTGGTCGCCATGAGAATAACCCATCACAAAGAAAAAGAGGAGGAAAGAAGTGTAAGATTATCAAACTAAATACCAGACTGGATATTGTCCAGAGGGTAAGGGACGAAGCAGTAGGACTAGCACTTTCCCTCTCTCTTCCCCTTTCGTTCCTCATCTCGAAGATCCGTCTCCAGAGCAGAAGAACCCCTATTCTCGCGAAGAATGGACCTAACACCCAAAAAGACCTGTTCTGAAAATGATATCCTTCCCCATTTAAACCTTCTAGATGGGAGAATATAAAATCGTATAGAATTCCATCGAAGACTAAAAGAAATCAAACTCTTAGTCTCAACCCCCAACCACCGAGATAACAAAACGGAGGAAGAACAGAAATACAGTATATAAAATAGACAAACTTACAAAAGGCAATCGTACGAAGAGCCATCAAAAAGATACTCTACAACTCAAGAGGTAATTAGTTAGTATATCTTAAGTTCGTCTCCATATATAAAACCTAGTATCAATCTCCTTACCAAAGCTAAAAGGTATCCCCATTTAGCAGACATTCCCTTTTTTTTAAGGAACGTTCTCGGGATACGGAATGATATGTCCGTCCAAGAGCTTCGATATACAAAGAGTGGAAAGCGAAGTGAGGAGGCTTGTAAGTGGTATGTAAAAAAAGTCCAATTTCCTCTTGTGTTTTCGTATTCATAGACACACTCATAAGCAGACTCTTATTCTCTCCAGATCCTGGCGAAAACGGAAATCAAGTAAGAACTCTCATAATAGACAGACAAAAAAGACGTATGTGTTGGCACCCCAATCTCGTCCCACCCATCCACTCCACTCCGGACTTGACGGCAAACAAATAGAATCCATACACCAGATACACAGAAGCGGTGATATGCTACACGGGTGTTGCGTGTGCTACAAACTAGCTCCCACCCACCCACCAACCATATATCCCCAAAATCCAACCTGGTAGGAATACTCGCTAACCAAGATCTACTTGCGGGATACGGGATGTAGGGTCGTATTTTTACTGTGATCATATAAAGCAAATATCCAACTGTAGTGCTGCTAGATTCAAATTCCCTAAAATTTAAAAGCGACCGACGCATCAAAGCATGGAAAACGTGAGGTTCTTTCTAGTAGGTATACTTCTAACCACCGCCTGTCTAAAGCTCAGCAAAAGAGAGAAGAAATGAGCGCTAGAAATCTAGAGTTCCAAGTTTCAAGAAGTAACGATGGTGTCCGCTGATGATCGTTCAAGGATTAACAAGGATGTTGGCTTTCTTGAAAGAATGCTGGTGAATATGGATGAATGAATGAATGGTGGGTGAATCTGGGAAATTCCCGTTGGACCTCCCAGTACGTAAGTAACCCTTGGCGCAATTAAGCGAGGGGGGGATAAATAGATAAGAAATCCATGTGTTGAGAAGACAATCAAAAAAAGAAAAAAAAGAAAAAAAAAAACAATCAAGAAACGAAAACAAGACATCCACTCTTTCAATGATTTTATAGTAAGAGGTAGTTGAATAAAATTCCTAACTACCAATAATTTTCCATGGCCAGCCAAGGGCACTTAGTTAACCCATCCCGCGATAGCCTCATCAACCTTCGATCTATACTCTTGCTGAGTCTTACACTGCTCCAAGAAAACCTTATACTTGATATCAAGAAGCTTGCGCTCTTGCTCATTCTTTCCAGGTCTGGTAACCTTACCAGGCTTACTCATACGATCCATGATACTCCACAAATCCTCGGTCTTGCCCTCCTTATCGGCACTTGCGGCTTTGGCTCCCAACATGGCGGCACCGTGGACAACGGCAGCATGTACGTATCTTGGAATCAAGACTGGCATGCTACATGTTGTGGCCATCAACTCCATGAGGATCTTGTTCTGGCACTGGGATCCAGACATGAAAATGCTGGTGATGCTATGACCGGAATCGTTCATCGTCTCGATGATTTGTCTGGTTTGCATGGCGATGAACTCCATGGTGGCGTAGTAGTAGATGGCGAGACCGTCCATGCTACGATCACTGCTAAGACCAATAACTGAACCTGTCATGCTGGAATCGGCGATTGGAGATCGGTTACCCCATAGATCACCGTAGAAGAAGAAGTGACGTCCAAGGTAAGAGACAGTAGGCGCTTGAGTCTTCTCCATCAACTCCTCGAGATGAGAATTAAGGTAGTCATAGATACTGGTGTTAAATGACTCGGCCATTGACATGGTCTCATTATAGGCAGGGTGGGTCTCCAAAACATGCTTCAATAATTCTCCAGTCGCTGACTGACCACCTTCTGCCATCCAGTAACCGGGTAATAGAACGTCTCTGTATGGTCCCCAAACACCATCAACAAAGACAGGCTCCTTGGACATGGCAAGATGGCAAGTTGATGTTCCAGCAACCGCAGCCAATCGACTGAATGCTTGAGAGACGTCGTTTTTTGGCGCATGGCTGTCCAATTGTCCACCACCAAGATGGACCTTTGCACCTACCGTTCCAACCCAGCCAGCATAGGCGTCGATAACACCACTACCTACCGCGATACCAGCAGGCAGACCAAGTTGGCTACCAGCTTTCTCGCTAAGTGTGCCGACAAGTTCACCTGCGCTCAAGTATTTGCCGTTCTAGAATTATTAGCGTCGGTTTTTCATGAGGCCAGGAAAGCTCACCACCCCGTCAACTCCACCCATTCTGATGAAGTTATCTTTGGTGAGGTCTCCCAAACCGATTGTCTCGTAGAAGTCTTCCTGCCATCCCTTAACACTTCCGTCAACACCAACTGGCACGAACCCCTGTTTGCAGACCGTACTACAGAAACTTCTGGTCTCGTTGCCAGTAGCCAAGTGAGTCAATGCATCGGCTAAATCATAGAACTTGCATCGATCAAACATCTCTGGTGGCATGTTGTTCTTCAACCAAAGCACCTTTGGAATCTCCATCTCAATGCTCATCTTACCTCCAACATAACGAAGAAGGTTGTGACCAGTAGCATTGATCTTCTCGGTCTCCTCAATTGGTCTGTGGTCAAGCCATAGAATGACGTTGCGATCATTTCCATCGTTTGTGAAGTTTGGACCAGTAACTGGCATAGGTTCGTCTGTGTCATGGGCAAATACGGCGAGAGAGCAAGTCGCATCGAAACCAATACCTCGAACGGTTGTTGGGTCGATGTTGTGTTGACTCAATGCTCTCTGCACACAGGTGCAAATACATCTCCAGATATCAGTAGTAGATTGTTCGTAATATCCTGTCTCTGGTTGCCACAGCCCGATGTTCTCGGTAGCCACTGTTTTGGTTTAGCCTGTGTGACTTGGAGATAGGGCGAGGTGGGTAGCTTGAGAGCTTGCTGTTTGGTGCCCCGTGGCTTTCAATTGGGTTGAAAGAAGCGGGTGTACCTACAGGCCTTGATGTCTCCAGAAGCATCAATAATACAAGCACGAGCACTGCCCGTTCCTACGTCAATTCCGATGTAGTGGTCCATGTGAGGATTAAGATCGTTGTGTGGACTTGATGTATGTCAGAGAGGAGCTGTTGTACGAGGGGCGGAGATTTTATGAAGGATTCTTACTCCATGCTTGCCTGCCGCGAGGGCTTTCGGAAGTTTTGGCGGAACGGTATTTGTGCCATGGTGAATTACGACGTTCTATTTGTTTATTTGGGTCAGCCAATGGAAATTCGATTGGCGGTGGTGTTACAATGTTTCTTGTGCTGCCTCAAACGCGGGGTAACAATCGGCGCCACCAGCAGATGAGGGATGCAAGGCGAGGTACAAAAGGGGAAAAAGGAATGACTGACAAGACAACGGTGATGGGAGTATATGAATCAATGCTGGTTGCCAACGAATGGTAGCAGCGCAGGGTATAGAGAATCGGGGAAGCTGCAGGTTCAGGTTCTTTTTTTTGGTCGACGGGAAATGGGAAATGGCGGGGTCCTGGAGGGGCGTTGGTCACTTCTCAATTGTTGGGATTGAGACAAGCAAAGGTGGTAGCACAGCACTCTAGATGGTTCGGGTGCGATGAGGGTTTTGTAGAGGTTTTGGGAGAAAGGAAAGGATGGATTTTGCTTCAGGGCTGGTTGACAAGAACTGGTGGATGTGCTGGACTGCAGGCGGGAGCTGATGCTGCTGGTACTCGAGTACTGGTGCTGGTACTGACTGGTACGAATACTGCCCAGTCAAACCCCACCTCGTCATAATCTCCACTATTTCCACTTGGTCGCCATGCGTCCCTATGAGATGTTGAGCATCACAGCTTGCCATCTCATCCTCACGATGCTGGTGGAGTCAAAAAAATGGGCTCAGCAAAACCAGGGACTTGACCTCAGAAGTCGTGGGGCAACGTGGAGGGACCAGTACTAGTAGAGGTACCAGGTAGCAGAACGTCAACGCCTTTTCCGTGGCACGAATGGAAGGGACAGTAGGACTTCAACGACTCCAGTGACTCCAGTGACTCCACGTCATAAAATCTCACGATATTCCCCCGGACCCCATCCCCCATTTCCCTATTCCGGGGAGATCAGAGCTACTGCACTGCAGCAAAAAGGATTTGTGATCACCACCTATGCCTGCAGAATGTCTCGCTCCATCTCCCTGCGATTGAGGCATTTTGATTGTCACACGCACCAGCCAGAGGCCCAGAGCAGACGGTCTTGGATTATATTGTTGCTGAGAAAAGTCAGACATATATACTCGAGTACACTGGGTAGGAGAAAAAAGGTTGAGGAAACCACATCTTTTCTGGACATCTATAGGTACGGTACAGTACTTGTTGACCGTTGCTCTGTACCTAGGTAGGGTCCGTAGGGAGGCACTGTATGTCTGTACCTTGGTGTGTAAGCGGTGAGCACTGAGCATCGGGTGTGCATTGCCAGAAAGTATCACCAGGTATCTGTCGTGTAGACAACCTTGGAACCATGGGCACCACAAGCACCACAAGCATGCGTCTCGGTTCCGATGCGGCTGCCCTGGAGAAGAAAAAGGTGGGCGAAGGTCGGTGACCGAGTACATGTATTACTCGAGTATAGCATGATATAGTATGTATATAGGAACACCACTGATTCATTCGCACCTCCCTTCCAACCTGAAGTGGACATTGAAGGAGCAGCATATATACCTAGGTATCATACCTACCTAGGTACCTATAGATATATACTCGCATCACCTTCAAAGGTTGGAGTCATCTACCCCGTAGAGGGGCCCGTAGAGGGGCTGCTTCATAGAGGGAGAACAAGAGGGCTATTAGCCTATTGCTGCCATTTTTGTATCTATCATGAGCTCCCTCGCTCCTTCTCTTGACTGATACTGATACTGGCGATTTGGCGAAGAAATGAGTCTAGGTCCTGACTAGGTACCTACCTCGGTATCTAATATGATAAAGTTGGTGAGAAGAATTGGAAATCGGCTCATCTGATCTTTGCTTGATAGCAGTGATAACAGTTATCAGCTCCACAAGGCAAGAACGACTGGACCCCTTCAAAACCTTGAAACTTCAAACTTCTTGGATGAAATTCGGTAGGTATTGCCGTCAAATCACAATCGTGATCCTGTTGCTAATCAAGGACAAGGCATCCAGGCACCCACAATTCCCCACATAAACCCCCACTTAAAGGTTCCCGATCAGGCTAGCGTAACGTAAAGTAGCTTAAGTCGGTTGCCAAGCATCGTAGTGCAGCGCAACTTGAAGCTCACTCACACCATTCAGCAGCTGCCCATGATCACTTGCAACGTCGTGGTGGGTAGGTTCACATGGTGTTTTAGTGCTCACGATATCAACAAATAAATCCCGTCCACACCCGTCGTCCCTGAAAATTCGCTCTCTCTGTCACCACCAAACACAAAACACAAAACACACAAACCTCGCTCGCTCTGTGCTAGACGGACGAGAAATTACCCAGACCCAGGTACCCAAGTCGCAAACTCGTCAGCTTCCACTATCGCCAAATCCCGCTCGCTGCTTGCAACGCGCGTTTTTTTCTCATGCCTCGCGCATTCCTCTCATCTTCGTTCGACCATCGACGATTACCCCCATCATAGGTATAGGTACATAGGATAGGCAAGGCGAACCACCAACCAACCTATCTTCCTCTCCGCTTTTCTCGAGTAGCCTTATCCTATTTCAAATATCCGCGTGGGCAGTGGCGGCAAACTAAATAATACTGCACGATGCCTTCATCGCAGGATAACAACCCCCCACCAGCGAGGGAAACCCCTCAGTCCGCTCCCGATATGTCAACTCCTGCATCTCCCACCGATACTCGATATCCGACAAGTATGGATACAATCGCACAGCACGGAGATGGACCTTCAAGCTACCAATCTACAGACAATATGCGCCGCAGACTAGAACCTCAATCATATGGTACGCAAATAGCTGAAATAAATTTACAGATCAAACCACGGCTTCCTACATGCTTTTCTTGTTCCTATTTTGCTGAAACTAATATAATTTCAAGGCACTATTTCAACACCATCTAGTTCTCACGATCATAGAGCTAGCGAACCATCGCGCGGAAGTGAACGTCCAACACCAATAAATGTGGATTCCTCCCGATCCATCCAAGGCGCCCGGTCCCCAAAGCTGGGTCCAGATCGTGGAAGGGTTGGCCAAAAAATACCCAAAAAGCCTGGCATGTCCCGTCGGGCCTCATCGAATCCCCAGGGACCACACCGAGGGCAAGAATTCTCGGTAGACGACGACGTGACAGAGATTGAGGGGGGTGGGAGTTCAGCACGCCACAGTGCTGCCTCGGGGTTTGGATCCGTCCGGAATCAAGGTGGTTCATCTACGGTCAGACGTCGTCCAACCACACAGCTACCCCCATTGACTAGGGTCGATTCATCGCGGGATGAGGAGGAAGAAGGACCTACCGAAGGAGATAGGGCTAGTCTACAAGCAGAAATGCTGAACGAAGAGACTGCTCCAGAGTCAACGGAAGAAGGAACACTACGCGGAATTGAAGATATTCTGCCGGACTCGGCTGATGATGATAGTTTGAGTGACGCGGAGAGTTTTACACTGAAGGATCGACAAGAGGCCATCAATGAAACTCATCCATTTGGTATTCGAATCTGGAAGCCAGCTCTTTACAAGAAAAGTAGATCGGTACAGAAGACTGCCGAGGGCGATATTCACTCTTCTCCAGGTGGTAAGGTCAATGCTTGGTTGATCATTTTCAACATTTTGTGGACTTTATGCTTCGGTTGTTGGCTATTTGTTGTTGCAGCTCTTGGTGCCATTGTATGTTTTATTGCCGCTGCGCCAAGTGCCATTGCATATGGCCGTGTACTATGGGGTCTAGCATGGTATCTCCTTTATCCATTTGGCAAATTTGTTCGCTTAGAACAAGACGAGGCTTATGCTCATGAGGATGAAGGCGAAGGACGGAGCATTACAGAGTATGAACAATGGCAGAGTGGTGATATAGAAGATGGACGATTATTTTTTGGTCCACAAGGAAGCAGGTCCATTGTCGGCAGGTCCAGGAGGAGCATCGACTCCGGGGTCAGTGAGACAGACAGTCTCCTAGGTCGCTCACGACGAGGTCGAACCACTCCTCGCGCATCCTCCGTTATCCCAAGCAAGCGAAGACTTTTTGGGCGTGGCGAATGGAATACTGGCCGAGTTATATTCTTCCTATTCTTTTATGGGTTGGTAACACCACTACTGCTACTAACCTCTCTCATCTGTTGGTTTCTAGTCTTCACAATACCAATGGGCAAAGTTACAATGCTAGTCTTTTCTCATCTGAGGAGGCATCCACTCGCACTCTCCTTCGAATCTGATTCGACCTATTCTCGTGGCGCTAACATTCCAAACTCGTCGATTTTACTCTGCACTTACCGTGCAGTTGGCCTGAAATACTGGAAATATACCATTGATGGTACCAACATCTTCCTGATCAATTTGATGGCCGTTGTATTGTTTGTAATCTTTGATTATTGGGTTCTCGTTGAGTGGTTCGAGATGGAAGACTTGCCTATCGCTAGCCCGGCATTTCTGTTTGTGGCAGCATTATTCTCAATCATTCCACTTGCCTATTTTATCGGACAAGCAGTTGCCTCGATTTCCGCACAATCCTCAATGGGTCTTGGTGCTGCTATCAATGCCTTCTTCTCCACTGTGGTTGAAGTGTTCTTGTATTGCATTGCTCTGAATCAAGGAAAGGGGCAACTGGTGGAGGGAAGTATTATAGGTAGTATTTTCGCCGGTATTCTCTTTCTTCCGGGACTCTCCATGTGTTTTGGCGCGATCAAGCGCAAGACGCAAAGATTCAATGTCAAATCAGCTGGTGTTACATCCACCATGCTGCTATTTGCCGTAATTGCTGCCTTTGCCCCAACCTTGTTATATCAAATCTACGGCACAGTGTGTACCTTCTATCTTTTAATCTTCAAATGAATGCTGACACTCTCTAGCATGAACTCAATTGCCTGACCTGCGTTGATACCGATGATAGCACGCCTAGTCGAGATTGTCGCCGTTGTTATTTCTCCCAAGTGCCTGCATTGAACGACAGATTTTTCATCGAAGCTATCCGACCGTATTGTTGGTTTGCAGCTATGCTTCTGTTCCTCTCTTACGTGATTGGTTTATTGTTCACACTTCGAACACATGCAGCCGTTATATGGAACAATGAAGTTGACGAGAAGAAGCTCACAGAGTCAGCCCATTTGGGTGCCTCACAGCCTACACCTCATGCACGTCTTCTAAGACACGGTAGCACTCAGCAGAGCTCTAGTGATGCTGCCGCTCGCGGAGCTGAAATCCGGGAATCACAACTTTACAAACGTATTCTAGGTCAATCCCTCAAACAAGTTGGGCTTGGCCCAAGGGAAGAGGGATATTCATCAACTCCTGTTGGAACTGGTCCAAATGGTGGAGCCCAAACTCCTCACCTCCCACCTCCGAAAAGCGGCGGTAATGATAGCGTACGGTCTGAGCTGCGCATTCCCGGTCTATCAGAGGCGGAGAACACGAATCTTGTCCGAGAAGTGGCTGAAATGGCTGCCACCGCAGCTACGATTGCAGCTCGAGATGCCACCCGCGCTCCTCGAAAGACTTCTATCGCTGCCAACAACCCACCACTCAAAGTACAAGCCATTCGAGCTGGTCACGGCGCTGAGGAGGCTGTAGAAGCCGATGCACATGCAGCTGGTGGTGGACATGATGCACCTAATTGGAGCAGAATGAAGAGTTCTGTTATTCTCTGTGGTGCTACGGTATTATACGCTATGATCGCCGAGATCTTGGTTAACACAGTGGACGTCGTACTAAGCAATGTTGCAATTGATGAGAAATTCCTCGGAATCACTTTGTTCGCTCTAGTTCCAAATACGACCGAATTTCTGGTAATTCATCTTAATTTTTCTCATTACGGATAATGCTAATGACAAACCTACAGAATGCTATCTCATTTGCTATGAATGGAAACATTGCCTTGTCCATGGAAATCGGATCAGCATATGCTCTCCAAGTCTGCCTTCTCCAGATTCCCATGCTTGTATTGTTTAGTGCCCTGACCGCATCGTGGTTCACGGGGCCTGATGCCGCTGATCATACATTCAGTCTCATCTTCCCTCAATGGGATATGGTGACGGTGATTCTTTGCGTTTTCCTCCTCAGCTACATGTACGGCGAGGGAAAGAGTAATTACTTCAAGGGCTCTATCCTCATCCTGAGCTACCTTGTTGTCATTGTCGGCTTCTGGTTTTCGGGTATGACCGATATCGAAAGTATGGGCATGAGTCGATTCGATATTATGGATGCTGGCGGAAATTTTAAGACGATTGGAAGGAGCCATTCGGGGATGGCCTTTCAGTGATTGGTATCATGAGAGAAGAAGAAGAAGAAGAGAGACACACAGAGAAAACGCTATGGCTGATGAAGGGGTGATGTATTTGTGCGAGCGCGAAGAAGTATAGAAGGACGAAAAGTTTTCTGGTCATTAATCATCATTTTCTCATATCCAGCGTCGGCGTTACAAGGGGGAAACTGGTTTCTTTCTTTCTTTTTGTACTTTTCATTCGTTTTTTGAGCTGTCAATTGCTTTACTTGCTTCTAATTGTCCACTTTTTATTTTGCGTGTGTTTGTTCTGCCCCTTTGGAGTTGTATTTTTAAGATTAAAAGAATTTGAAGATGGTTTGTATGGTTGGGTTGGTGAGGTTGCATGGTGGGGGGGGGGAAGGAATGGGAGAGGATTGGGGGATTGGTAGATGGACGGATGAATGGATGGCAGGGAAGATGGGCTTCTCTTTGCTACGTTGTATGATAGATGGGTGAATGCATGACTGGAAAATGGTGGGTAGGACTGAGAGAATTAATGGACGGGATTTGTTTGTTTACTCGCATCTTAGGCTTCTGGACTTTGGTAGTGAAGTGAGTGGAATGAGTGAAGTGATTTTATGTACATGTAGTCGGTTTGTGGTGAATGAGTTCCTTTTTTCTTCTTTTTTTTCTTCTTTTTTTGTATGATATAAATTTTCCCAGGGAAGAGTGAGTGAGTGAGTGGGGATCACAATCTGCTTCTGCCTTTAATGACCCAGGTTCTACGATGTTGGGTGGGAATGGATGGATGGTCTTGTGATTCTATCATTGACTGACTCATCAATGTAAACTAGAGGATATATATATATAGTTATGGGTTATTATATACATATATATATCAAGTTCTCTTCCTCTCTATATCTATCTACTGATTCACCCAGACTCTAGTGAAGATACCATGGTTTTATTTGTTCCGTTATGAGGATTTGTAATACTATTTCTCATCTGGGTTTGACTTGATGAGGTGGGGTATGGGGATATTTAGATGTTGTGTGTACGTACTGCACAGTACAGTACAGTACAGCTCAAGAAAGAGGAATTCAAAGGCATCTCTCTTGTTGAGTTGGAATAGGTTTACTATATACAATTAATGTGTCTTAACAATGTAGCAATGTTTTTATTAAAGCGATAGTTGTTGTGAGATAGATTTAGGCGGGTTAGGGAATACCTACCCTGGATGGATTGTAGAGAATTCAAAGCTATAGTATTGTTCTCCACATGGATATACTACCTTTTTCTCCTTAAATTAAGGCAATTAAGCTAATATAGATACTCGCTTAATACCTAGAGCACAGGTTTGACTAGCTAGCTGTGTTGGATATTTCGAAAAAGAATTGCAAACTGGTACTCAAAGATGGAGAGAGATGTCTGTCTAATTGTGCTTTATATTCACTGATTGCTTGAATCCCCTTTAGAGGTTTTGGGGGTTGGAAATAGAAATGCAGACTGGATTTGAGATGGAAGGCGTAATATATATGGGTGATGTTAGGGTTGCGAATATCTTACATCGCTTTAAAAATGTTATCGCGCACAGAATGGTAGGTGAAAATGCTCTAAGGAGCCTGGAATTAGACGTGAAAACTCTAGCTATACAAGTGGAAATGTAGGACCACGTGACAACCACACACGTGACTCGAGACCCCATTCCCAGTTTGTGACAAATGTGTTTTACGTAATTTACCAAGGGTCGTAGTTTTAATAGACAAGAAAGATTGGCAGTGAGAAGGCTCGTTCTTGGAACTCTTTAGCTTGATAAAAACCTAGTTTAGGGTAATTATGGCACCTCAAATGCTGTGTCTTAGTACAAGGGTGTTTTCGATTTTGTATTCAAATTGGGTGAAGCTATTGCTTATAGGTAGCTGGTTTTCTTTTCTTTATATTACATAATACGTTCTTCCGACATTTCCCATATGCTGTGTAACTATGTTTGTCCAAGATTACTCACCTCGGATAAACCTAGACGTCGTATCTTCAAACAACCACGTCCTTCAGCACGCTGAAAGCTTCAAGACATGGCAGCAAAGTTTACCTGGGACTATCCAGGTTTGAATAAACAGGAGTTTGTAGCTCTAGCAAATCTCTTATCCCTTCGGAACAGTGGCCAAGTTGAGCCGTCGTCTACCGTCGAAGGCATCGACCAAGATGAATATCTATTACAAAGGGACGAAACCGAGAGCATCGATACAACACGTCCACAGCAAGTTTCGGACTTCGACAATGATAAACTAAAGAAACGATTTCTGGATGTGATGGCGGAATTTGCTTCCAAAGAAGAAGGGGGCCCATTTGTCACTTGTACTACCATGAGAGAGCACGAAGAAGAATCAGTGATATATCTCGCGAGAAATAACCGCTTCGAAGATTCTGATAGGGACTTCTTTTTGAAGTTTGGATCTCTGTTGTCCGAATGGTCACGATTATCTGCTCTCTCAAAGGGGGAAAGGTTACCAAAGCCTTTTATCAGTTTGCCCACTGAGTGGTTCGATCCGCCATTTGAACCTCAAACGAATGCTCTGGGTACGCTTCATTGCCTTTTTATCAACACTGGTCTTTGGCTGACGTCGCAATAGCAACACATGCTGAGAAGATCTGGTGCAGCATGTTGAGCTACCAGGGCACCAAAATTCAGAAGACATACCTTCCACGCTTGAAGCACAGCTTGAAGAGTTGCAATGAGCATTTTCTGGTTAGTATGGACACCGCAGTTCTTGAAGCCGGTCTACAATTCAACGAGTTTCGTGACCGAGTGTTGAACAAGAAGGGTCACCAGCTCACTCTGACTGGGTATGGCAAACTCATCACGGAAGCTTACGACATGTGGAGAACCAGAGATAAGGAAAGGGCGGACTATCTACTTAATGATCATTCTGAAGCTTTCAAGGGCAACCGAAAGCTGTGGGAGAATATCTACTATTTTGGTAGACTTCGAGGTGCATTCGAGACGATCAAAGAGAGTCTTGCCACAATCTCCAGCTTCTTCCGGATAAAATTTACACTGGTCGAAACGCCAAACCCCTCAAAAACGCGTATGCTGAATTACCTGGGATTGGAAGAGACATTCGTATTACTAGGTCTTCCCCTCGATTCTGCCACCATTCGACAAGTTCTCAGTTCAAACTGGACAGTGAAAGGGGCCAGGGATAAACTCATAAAGTTAAGAGACTGCGAACCCCAGATTCATGCAGAAGTCAAATTGGTTCTTCGGTTGTCTGAAGTGAAAGAGACACTTGATGGAGTCTTCAATTATATGGGATGTAGTAAGAAATCTTGTTTCATGTGCTGGAACTTTCTTCGCGGGTTTGGGACTTTCACCACCAGAGGATGCCATGGTCAAATTTACCATCCCTGGACGGTACCTCCAAGGGCGAACCTCCGTCAAGACTACGAGGTGACAATCGCTAAAGCGTTGATATACGTCCAAGATAAATTAAGCGGAAAGCTTCAACAAGAAACTCGGCAGGTTTTGCAAAAGGATAAAACTTCCGTCATAGGTGGAAGCAGTGTTGGGGGTGAGATTCCTCCAGCAGAGATGATGCAAGCTTTGCGTCAAAAACAAGTACAGAACAGAGTTGCCTTTGAGTTTTCTCGGTGAGTAAATATGGACCAAATTTTAGGATTTTCAGTAACATTTATAAGACCCTTGAATGCAACAGCGACTTCTATCGCTTCTCCTTATTGGCCGCAGGATGAATTTGCCAATTTAAATCGCCCTGTAACAACTGCTGATATCTTGTATGCGGACTGTCGAGAAGACAAAATGCCAGTGGATCCAAAAGTACTCGACGATTTTTGTTTTTCGAAACTGCCATCCTTCACCGAAAAGTCAAGACTCCTCGGACTATATCAAGGTTTGCAAATGTCGAATGTTCCTGTCTTGGATTTGGATAGGTGGCAGAGAGAAGGTGTTTTGGTCGAGAATATCAAAAGGGAATTTCGTGAACTTCCTGAAGACACGCGAGGGGGCTACTTTCCTTGGTTTCTTAAGAACACGCACATCTTCGATACTTCTGGCGAACCGGGCCCACTTTTACCTGAAGCCTATAAACCGTATTTGGACAAGGCCAGAAGCTATTTGAGCATAGAAGATCAGCAACAGGACTTGAAAGATTTGCAGCCGCAAGCGAAGCTGGAGTCATTTGAGCTACTTTTGGCGACAATGTTTGGAGCGCATCCAAACCCAAATCAAGAATCATGGGTGGCTTTTGGATTCTGTGCTTGTCAAACCGAATCGGAAGAGAGTATTCTTGGTGGGAAGTTCATAAGGCTGTTAAACCACAGCGTCCGAGGTGCAATTGAATGCCCATTCGATAGATTTTGGAGAGCGCATCATGCTGGAAGGCTTACATCTCTTATGGATTCTTATAATCTTGAGATTGACCCAAAAGTGAAAAGGTTCTGGAGTTCACCTGAGGAAAGGATCTACTCCGTGTGGATTCTGAAACAGTTTCTTGCTATGGACCAACCTGTAGAACTACGGCAGTTTCGATCGATATATTCCGACTACGGGTTCAACAACTGCAAGGATTTCGAAGAGACCTGCACATTGATGGAGATCTACAAAAGACTGCTACTTGACGCTGGGCCTCTCGAACTACACCAGGCCTGTATCAAGGGCCGGTTATTTGAGTTCGCAAAGTCGTTCCACGAAATGAAGCCAGAATATGAGAGACTCATGAAGAATATCTACCCTTTGAAGTGCTATTAGACTGAGTATCATGGAGACCACTGGGAAAGAAAAGTTCATGGGACTGGTAGGAGAGGAGGATTGGACTAAATTGAATTGAATGTGGGAAAAGTATTCAACCTCTCTTAATACTCAGCTTCTTCATTTTACGGTGGTTGAATTTCGTCATAAAGAATAGCGTCTACAACCAAAAATTATAAGTATCTGAAGATATTTTCAACGTAGATTATTGAAAGTGAATTAAGAGAGTCATCTATTGTTCTAGAATGTTTCGCAGTACTATATATTGGTTTGAAACTCTCGTAAGATTTCAATTTTCTTACTTGAGCAGTTGCCAGAAGCTGGTACTATATATTCTTAAACTGATAGTGCTACTAACCTACCCAACCCCTACCAACAAAGTGACACTCCAGAATTTGACTCTCTCTCTAAAGCCTCACCTCAGCTTCATATCACTGAACACCGAAAAACGAACAAGGTAAAAAGTCCTCAGCGATCTCTTGCGTAGTCCCCGTATGCGCAAAGACCTTCTGAGTCATCTGACACAACTCCAAATTCGAAATAGCAGGGTTTGGGGTCTTCCAGCCCAATTCCGTGGGCAGTTTCTCATTTTCTATCACAAAAAGAATTAGCACCCAAATACCATCCCAAATACGACGCAAACAAAACCCACCGAACAAATACGAAACCCAATCCTTCCTAGCCTCCCCCTTCTTTCTATCCTCACAATCCCCAAAAACCAGCAAGTAAGCAGCTACCTCTCCATAAGCGAACCCCAATGCGGTTTCCGAGAACATATGGCCTGGGTTAGTAGCTACTGAGGTCTTCGCCCGCTCAAGACGGGAAGTGGCTGCTGCTTTGAGGTCAATGATTTCTCCTGGCCAGTAGGATTTCGTCTCGTTGAAGATGGCTGGGTCGAAACCGTCGGATTCATTGATGAAGTAATCTGGCCGACTGTATCACAAATATTCAGCTTTGTATGGAATGAAGCAAGAGGAGTAGAGGAGGACTAGAAATTCACAGACCTTAGACTAGCATCGTGTTCCAAAATACCATGGATTCCCAGGTGGTCCAAATCAAACGTTACATTTGCGAATGAAATATTGGGATTCGTCATTACTGCAAAGTCGAAGAGGAGTTTCCCGAGATCGCTGGTAAAGTTGGCACCCTCTATGAGGGCTTGGATGGTGATTTCCTCAGTGATGTCTTTGCCGTTGTGGGGGAGGATATTGTGATTGGCGAGTGCGTTGAGCATAGGACATGGTCCTCTCACTATTGTTAAACGTTTTAGTCCTTATTTGAGGTTTGAAAAGTAAAAGGGCTATTGAGCCATGGTTCAAATTTGCTTCTTGATCTAGCAGATTGAGAAGTATAGTCATAAGTAAAGTATAAGGCAGAATACATACCATCACCAGGACCCGGGGGTGTCCAACCATAATCCGCAGCGAAAACGGTAGAACCTAAAGTAACAACAGCAGAAGCAAATCCCAATTTCATGATGCCTATTCCTCTTTTTGGTAAGGACTAAACTGAACGAACGTAATGAGAATATACGAAGATGAGAATGATGATAAGAAAAGTTACAATACTACGGGCCTTCTAAAAGATTTAAACAGGAAAAATCATAAGCAGAAAATAGAAACCCATTTCCCAATAATCTTCAGCCCTACCACACATCATCATCCAAAAATACGGAAACCAAGTCTCACAGCCAAGAATCTACTCGAAATTTCCCCGACATATTAGTGTTCATCTCCATCAGCATATGCAATCTAATACCTTCCTCCTCATTGGCTCACCGCATCAGCGGTTCAAGATTACCCTTGCAACTGCACCGTACACCATCGAAGAACGACGAGCTTGGCTAGGAATGGCGTTGTGAAAACCAATCCAGCACATCTTTCATTCCAGTCTATACTATTTCATCTCCATTCTACCAGGGATAAACATTACAAACAGACCAGGCGTGGGAAACAGGGAAGACCCGGTCCCGGGTAGTTCTCGAATACGGAAAAGACCAGGCTTACGCATAACACATCGTATAACAACCATTTCACTCTTCATTTATCTTTAGCATGGTTTCTCTAATTACGCCATGCGGCGATAAAGTTCAAAAAACACCGGGAAGCTACAGAATCACGCCTTCCTTTCTCATCTCCTTCGAAGTATAAGAAAGGGCTTAAATCAAACAAGCCATTACAACTCTTGATGAAAACAAAAAGAAAGCCATACTATCGTATAAGCTCCCCAACTTAATTCTCCAGTAAGGAAAATCCACGGGAAAACAAACATACTACCCAGGCCATCCAAAACCATCACCCCTTAGAAATAAGCGAGCCAGCTGGTGCCAAGGCTGTCAAAAAGCGCAACCCAACTCATCTGCATCACTTCACCTGAGCTGTAGAACAATGGAATGAAGATCATTTGGAATCGTAACAACGAATATACTGACGCTTACTTGAGTGAAAAGCCATTTATGGCTATTGTGCTTACGTAATAAGTTAGCATAGTACTACACAGACAGACGGGTGAATTGGTCAAGATTTACCGCCTCATCTGATGTTTGCAATGTTCCTTCACAAGAAAGTGTGATTTTCAAGTTTGTAGTGAATTGGATTTCACGTGATGGTTCCCTGATGGCGTGAATAGGGGTATTTGTACTTACTTATCAGTAGCACACCCACCTACCCACCTACACACCAAATATCAAATTCACCTCGCCCCACCCCATCACCCCATCACCCCATCCCCATAATTATATATTCACTCCAACTAAATCAGCCCCCTGTCAACAAAACCCCCCACCACGTGCAAGCCACGAGATAAGGTTACACAGCATCCCTCGATTCATTCTATTTCCATCTCTCTTTCTGCCTTTCACTCACTTCCAGTAATCATAGTGAACTGCGACATTGTACCATCTATCCCTCGTCTGCTATTGAGGTCCAAAGCATGTACTTGGAAGGAAGTAAGGTAGCTTACGTTCATATTCCATTCCATCCCAAGGAATCAGCGCAGTATCAGGGTTCAACTGTAAGTCTTTGATAAGTGAATATACTGTCAACAGCGTTGACCCACACGCAAACACTACCTAGGTACAATGCAAGAAGTGAATATGAAACAACTGCCACGTGGACACGTGGAAGCCACGAACACCACCACGCTACTGTAGTACAACCTTCCAATTCGTCAAAAACCAATACAGTAGTACCCTTAGTGAATTCAGAGGCTACAATTACTATACAGACAACCCTACGTAGTATCTACTCATTCACTCCATTTTAAAACCCCTCACTCCCCAAATCCACGCTTTGAAACATCTTGAAGAAGTAATTTCTTATTTAGTTCACCTATCCACACCTGCCCCCATGCATCCATCCATTCATCAATCTATATCCATCCATCTGACAAAAAGAACCAACCACCCAATGCCGCCCACCACCCACCCATCCATTCGCTCGCTAGCTCATCTTTTCTATAACTCCAACACCAACCCACCAACCAACCAACCACACCCCCATCCACCTCCCCAACCCCAGCCCCGAAAGGTAATTTTGAAAGAAGAACCGCAAAATAAACCTCAAATCAAATCAAATCAAAACAGAATGAACACCCGAGAGAAGGAAAAAGAGAGCCAAACAAAACAAGAAATATGATGTGAAAAAAAAAGAGAAATAAATAACCTCCAGATGCAAGGGGGGTATCATGAATACCAGAACCATCATATCCATTTGCCCGAATAGAAAATCCCAAATAAACAAATCGAAACAAAACAAAAAAACGCCCGCTTGTTCGCTCGTATCTTTTCTCTCCAGAATTTCATGATCGTGCTCGCACTATTCTTACAATACATACAAAAGTTACATAGACCGTGTGGTCTCTCATTTCTGAACGAGGTCGAGTCAAGTAGTCCCTTCCTACTCATACCATAAATCCAACAAGAACAATTCGACCCTCAACAGCACCGCAATGGGATCATTGCGTTCCGTGCCTCTACTCTCCACCCCGGCTTGCCGTGTTAATCCTCGAATCTGACGTGTCGGCTACATATATTGGAAGCCCCTCGTCAACGTCGATCACGCTCATCGCGTAAATTATGATGGTATCGTGCCTGAGCTGCTGCTTCCTCTTGTAATCTTCTCTCTCGCATATCACGATCATAGCTACTTTCATATCGATCTTGGTGTTGGTGCTGGTATTGCATCGATGGGTGAGCAGCTGGGTGAGGTTGTTGTGGGGGGTATCCCGAGTGGGAAGGAGTTGAGGCCGAAGAAGCCGATCCTGGTGGGTACCGACCATCAAAACTATTATGCCGAGACCGTTGAAGTTGTTGCTGCTGCGCAAAATGACCGGTAGGTGATGCCATGTGTGGCTCTCTCTGGCCGAATGCTAGTTGTCGGTGAGTATGTGGCTGTTGAGAAGATGGCTGATAAGGGGGCATCTGAGGCGAGGCGGATGCTGCCTGCTGTTGCTGTTGCATGATGTACTGCGCTTGAGGCTGACGAGCATAGTACTCACGTTCTGAAGATTGGGCGTGGTCATGTGGCGATGTCACTGGGGGGCGATTAGAGGAACCGGCTCCAGGAGGAGGGGTCGATGAATAAGGTGACTCTTTAAGTCTCATTGAAGATGGAGCAGGTCCACCACGTGAATATCCCCCAGCTAATCCATGCACGTTCTCATGGGATTGCTCGCGACGAATCGTGGGCTGAGATTGCATTGATTGCCGCGATGACTGAGAGAACATCTGTTGTTGGGGCGTCTGCTGCGGAGGAGGTGGTTCATACCCCCTACGTTCGAGGCTTGTAGGCGTATAACTGCGATTATGTCCAATTGACGATGCGTGCTGATGAATTGAATGTGATGGAGCATGAGAAGAGTAAGGATGAGGACTGTGTGGAACATGGTGTTGGGGATTGACCTGAGAATGATGCGAAGCTGGTTGAGTTGGTATTTGCGGTTGCATTTGCGGCGGAGGTTGACTTGTCGGTTGGTGCGAAGAGAATCGGCTTGTCTGCAATGGGTGCTGAGGAGGTGGTGTGTGGGAAGGCGGGGGAGCAGATGACACATTGCTGACCTGTTTAGGCGGTTCAGGCCGAGGTGGCTCATCATCGTTCAGCAGCGACATGATATTTGAGGTCTTCCTAACCGTTTCCTGTTGACGAACAGCAGAAACTTGAGGTACTTGCGGAGGTGGCTGGTGGTGATGCTGAGGTTGAGATTGTGGCCTTGGCTGGGACGGAGGCCCTGAGTACATGTCGTGTCTCATTGGGTCATTTCTCATCGAGGGACCTGTAGGTGGCGGTCGTGATAGTGCCGGGGAAGGGCTAGGCTTCATTTCACGCTCACGGATTTCTCGAGGTCCCGTTGGCGGCTTATCGTTTCCAAACATTCGAGGATTTTGGTGAGTTCGAGGCTGGTATTGCTCTATTGGTTGACGCCTCTCCGGCACTGGTTGGGCGACTTCAGGTCTAGAGTGCGCCATTACGTTGGTATTCCGCATCGAAGTTGTTGAATACTGGTCAAATTGTTGGAGATTGGCAACTTCGTTACGCCCCTCTTGCTTCATTTGCATTTGATAAGCCCTGGCTTCTTGTCTCTCCGCCTCGCGCTGGCGATGCTCTCGTTCGCGAATATCTCGTTCCCGTTCTAATTCTCGTTCCTGTTGGAGGCGTTGATGTTCGTCTCTTTGCTGCTGGAGTTGTTTTTGCTGCATCTCTCTTTGCTTTTCAGCTTGCTCGGCTAATTCTTGTCGCTGCTTGAAAAGTAGCTCTCTTTCATGTTGTTCACGCTGCTGCTGTTCTCTCGGTCGCATCATCTCCTCTCTTTGGCGCATCTTGAGCTCTTGTTGTTTTCTCTCTTCTGCGAGAAGCTGATCTTGACGTTGCTGGAATAATGCTTGCTGCTCTCGTGCTTGCTGCTGGTCTCGTGCTTGTTGTTGTTCACGTTGATGCTGTTGTTCACGCTGCTCTCGTTCCAAACGCAACGCTGACTGCCTTTCTATTTGAGCCTCCTGGGCAACCTGAAGTGATCTTTGAGATAGGCTAGAATCGCTTGAAGCAGCTTGCAATAAAGGTCGTGGCTGCGTCTCCGTGACAAAGTAGCCTAGCGGCGGCCCTCTTGCTCTGCCATTCTGTGGAATGGGTTGCGGTTGTTGAGCTGGCTGTGGGGTGACTTGTTTGCTGATTATAGATGCAGGTGTCGCTGGTTGGACATGGGGCACAGGGCCAGCATTGGCCAGAGCAGGAAACCGTGCACTGAGACTTGGAGGTGGTTGAGATGGAGAGGCTTGGGAGCTTCGTGGAGGCATTGAACCAGGACCAGGAGATGCCATATCCTCCATGTTATCAAGCGCAGATCCCGCCCGCGAAGGATGAGAAGATGGACCCGGTAGAGTGCCGGGTCTCTCGTCAGAGCGCCGCTTGGGAATGACTGTAGGAGATGGTAACGGAGGAGCGATTTCTCCACGTGCCTTTCTTGCATCAGCCAAACTAGTAATTCCGGCCCAATGTCTTTTGCCCGAGTCTACTTGGCGCTGGTAATAATTCTTGACCTGTGCCTGAATGTTAGCGACACGTCGACTCTTGTTGCTGTCAGACGGCACTGCAAGCCATTGTTGAAAAAGGTCTTTATATACCATAATATGGGTCTTTGTAGTCATCCACTTTGCTATGGCCGGCCAATCCGTGCCATAGTGTCCCAGCAGTGCCTCAAAATCGTTTTGTTCCGGTACACTCCAATAACTCGAGGTCTGTTGGATACTACGGCGATCTTGCGGCGCGTCGAAACTGAGAGGCGTGGTGGAATTAACCCGTTCTTGGCTAGGATATGGCTGGGATTGCGAGGTCGTAGGCGCTTTAGGAATGGGCGGAGGCTGCTGGGGCAGCATTGATTGCAATGTAGAAGGTGATTTGTTCTGAGGTCCAAACTCGGTAAAGGGCTCTATGTTAGCCGGCCGTCCTCCAGGTGCGAATTGTGGAACGATAGCAGACTGTGGCTGGATCGATTGAGGCTGCGGAGGATCTTCAAATTGTATTGGAAATCTATTGGGGCCAGTAGAAGCTCGACCACTCTTGGGCTCAGGAGCTGGTGTCGCCGGGGAACCATCACGACGACCTGCGGATGCGATTGGTGCCGCTGCAAGAAGCGGATTGTTCTTCCCCTGTTTCGAGGTTTTCTCTCTGGCAACCTTCACCTTTTTCTTGGCGGGACCGGATTCACTACCTGGTTCCGTTTTCAGTGTAGCATTTGCTTTGCGAGCTGGCGTAGGAGCTGGTGTACTTGTATCGGTGTCGGTGGGCGTTATACCAATGGGCCACACTGGAGCAGCAGCTCTCCTAGGTCGACCTTTTCTTTCACCACTCTCGGTCCCAGTCTCTTGAGTCTCTTCAGTATCATCACCAGTGCCAAGGCTTGCGGATAAAGCAGACTTTGGTTTTGATGTCCTCCCAGGTTGCCTGCCCTTCCCCTTTTTCTTCCCAACCTTGGATTTGTCTTTTAATTTCGAAGAATGCTTCACCAAATAATAGTGCTGAATGCACGCCTTAAAATCCCGATTTTCCAACGCTTCTGCGACTTGGCTCCAGTTCTTTGGGTTCTCCAAGTACACCTTTTCAAAGATTTCGGATTCTTCCGGAGTGAAATTATCCACCGGCTCACCGTACTCGAGCAACGCGAACGATCTGTTGAAAGGAACCAAGTGAGACTTATCGACATAGCCATTCTCCAACCACCATTGCCCATCCATCATAGCAGGAATCGTGGCCTCTTTGGCGCTCGCAGTTTTGGCTCGAGCTAAGCGTTCGTCGTGATCTTTTTTCTCCTTCGCCTCCAATTCAGATTCACGCAAGACTCTTTCAAAATCGTGTTCCGTGGCCCATCTTCCAGTACGGCGGCCTTCGGGTTTGGCGCTTGCAGATGCAGATGCGGATAAGGAAGGACCAGAAGCCTCTGCTGCGGCTCGAGCTCGCGAAGCAGTAAATTTCTCCCTACTACGAACAGCAACAGGATCCGGAGAAAAGTCGGTAAACGTTCGGTATTTGTAATATCGTTCCGCCCATGCCCTGCCATCATTTGCTTCTTGGATTTGTCTACGTGCTTTTGTGTCTTGTACGTGTCTCCGAACCTCCGCTTCGACATTGGAACTACGAACTTCCAGTTCTGCAACAACAGCTGAATCATTCCATAAACATGTGACCTGAGACTTAGGCAAGCTACTCAGAGGTGGAGTTTTCATCATCCGGCGGACGATTTCAAGCTCTTCTTCTCTTTCACAATCGCTGAGAGAGATGTCGTTTTCCTCGAACTGATTGGGCCTTGGAGAAGCCTCGTCACCATTGGTCATTGGCTGAGTGGGCACCTGTTTTTCAACCTCATCAACCTCATCAAGATCCATTGCAACATGGCCGTTTGGCATTTCAACATCTTGAAGTTTATCGGTGGAGCCTAGAGGAGTGGATGCGTGATTAGCACTCTTACCATGCTCCGTCGTCGGAATAGGAGGTGGATGAACACTATTTGTTTCCAGCGAAATAGAAACATCCTTTGGCTCTGAAGGCTCTAGAGTTGCGTCCTCAACATCATCTACTTCTGGCTCCCGATTTCGAATGGCACTAGCTATAACAGTTTGTATTGCAGCAGGCTGCTGTTGTGGAGATACGTCCAACATATCTATGTCATTGGTGGCATTGGTGTCAGGAGCAGAGGCCTTAGGGAGTACATCAGCCTCAACTTGTGAGAGTTCGGCCTTCTCAGGAAGATCATGTTCAGTAACGGTCGGTAGCTTTTCAATCAGAGGTTCCACTAATGGTACTTTTTCCTTGGGTACTTCCTCCACTGCGATATCTTTAGAAGCATTTTGTTCATCCGGGATGCTCTCGTTCAATGGAGGTTCCACTGGTACATTTTCAAGGGGTTTCTTCTCCTTTTCAGCTGGTGCCTCTTCCACTAAACTTTCCTCATCTTGTTCTATCAGAGGTACAATCTGCGGCGGTGTTGGAACTATAGCCATTGAGTTCTTGGCAGCATCTGGCTCATTCTTCGGTGTTTCTTTAGCAGCTATGTCTGCGGGCGTAATTTGAGGCCTGGGTATATCTGCGTTATCGGCTTGCACGGGACTTGCTATGGACGGAGTAACGTCTTTTATCTGCTCAGATTTAAGCTCTTGATGAACAATCGGAGCCTCGCAAGTCTCGTCGGCTGTGTTGTCAGTTATCGGTACGGCGAGCGAGTTCCAATCCGGAGCCACGATTGGCGTTTGCTTAGGCAACAAGGGATTCCTCTCCCTCTCTCCCTTAATACTTTCCTGTAGCTTTGCGATAGTTTCTTCAAAATAAGTATCACCAAGTTCATCTGCTGAGTCAGAATCTGGCTCAATATCAGACTCTTCAGGTGCTGGGGACTGAACCTTCGGCTGACGTCTCCCAAGAGACGGAAGGCGCTTCTTGATTACTGTCTCCTGTCTGTCAGGAAACAATTCAATGGGTCGATCGTTATGTGGCCTAGTATGGGAAGAATGTGAATTATCCTCGTTCACAGAACCATTAACTGAGATGTTGTCTTGAACTGACCCGTCATATCTCGCGTGATTTGGGAACAATTCATTGTCGCGTCCAAACCCCTCACGCAACTCGGGAGATGGTCGGTCATAAGTTTTTACCCATGTCGATGAACTTTGTTTGCTAGCCCCTCCAGGAATTATGTTCTGGCGGGAAGGTGGCCCTAGTCCACCAACTCGAGGGCCGGTAGGTATTGACGCAGGCAATGAATTAGAGTTGGCGGAATTTAATGCACCAGCTGGAGTAGAGTACGATGACGGGTTTGCGGAGTGTATAGAGGCAGGATATGTCGAAGTCACTGGGGTCGATGCCTTTATAGAAGCTGAACCGAATGCAGGTACTTGTGGAGGAGGGGTGGCGGATTGTAAAGGTCGACGAGTAAAGATTGGTTCTGGAGAACGGCTTCGGACAGATGCTGCTCTATGATAGTCATCGTAGTACTGACCTCTTCCACGTCCTCTGCCACCTCTCGCCCGACCATAGCCTCTAACGAAGGGTTGATTGATATCGGAATTGGGTGAAACTGTTGACAGTGGAGCATCCCTTTGATTACGATGCGTCCGATCCAAATCCAAACTTGGAGGACCATCTCTTGCATCACGGGGGGTTCCATAATTTGGAGATCGACCTCGACCTTGAGGAGATGAAGCCCTACGTCCTCTGAAGCTGTCGCGCTCCCATCTTTCCCGATCACGACTTCTGTCATCCCGAAAAGGCGGCGGACCGCGTTCATCTCTACGGTCTCTCTCCCTGTATTCACGGTCGCCATCACGTCCTCGATCTCGACTATCGTCCCGCCATCCTCGCCCCCGACCGCGGCTGCCGCGCCCTCGGAACTCTCCTCGAAAACTAGACTCGCCTCGAAACTCGCCATAGGTCGAGGCTCGAGGACCCGTTGGGGCATCTAGCGGTAATTTGGTACCGACATGGCCTACTTTGGGACCTCTTGGAGGCTCCCGCGATGAAAAATCCCTTGCGGAATCGCGTCTGGTGGGCTCGGTGAAAAGTTCTCTGTTGTTAGATGCAAATGCATTGTGGTTTGACCGTGCGTCTGGAATTGAGCGACGTCGTTCGCCACCACCTCGAAAAGCACCTCCCCTATATTGGTCAGTATCGCGCGGGTCGTTGTATCGCCCGGGGGACCGATCTCGTGGTGAGCGTCGAGACTCGGCAGTATCATATCCTTGATTTCGCGACGACCTGGACGATGTCAGCCTAGCTGAGCCGTGGTTAGGGGAGTTGACTGACATTCATGGTGCTGGGCAATGGCCCCAGATGTTTGCACGACGACGCAGTAGGGTGTATTGATGAAGCTGAAGGACCGAATGAGAGCGGTTGTGCAACAAATTAACCCCACGTCCAAATGTACCTATGGTGCGGGCGATGAACACATGAGTTGCGGTGCGTTGCGGACCACGGGCGTTGGAGAAGCAGACACTCGTCGATGTACTCGAGGGGCGGATTGGTGAAGGGTGGGTAAGGAGTGTGGTGGTACGCAGAATAGGTCAATGAATGCGATGGCTCGAATACAGAGATGGGGGTGTAGATGCGTGGTCTCTTAACCTGGATGAGGTTGTTGATGCGTCTCTGGTCTTGGGATTGAAGAAGGTCCATGTTCAAGGCTAGTCAAGGCTAGTCGGGACGCTAGTTGGGTGGGTGGTAGGTACGTGGACCGGGGTGTTTTTAAGCTCAGCAGAGTGCAGAGTGTGGCTGGAGGTTGGCTCCCGGTGGGTAGACAGTGGGTAGACAGTGGTAGGCAGTGGTAGGTCGGTAAAGCCCAGGTTTGAAGCCAGCCAGTGGAAACGGGTTCTGGTTCTGCAGTGGTAGGGCGGCTCTCGAAATGCTGTCGCATGGTGACGTCGAACTCTAACGCCCGCGGAAGGCACGATGGCGTCGTATTGCCAAGCGGCAGGTTCGATGGGGGGGGGGATGCGTTGGGGTCCTTGGGGATGACCTGTTCATGCGCGGCAACGGGCGCTGAAGAAGATGGTGAGATGGTGCTGGCCTTATATAGGTCGACAATTATATAGGTCGACAATGACCAGAGAGATTGATGGCGTCGTCCAGAAGAAACCAATTGTCCTTATACCTAGGTATACCATCCAGTGTGCCGTACTCGAGTATAGCCCTGGAGGTACCTAGGTACCTAGCAGCCTAGGTAGGCACGTGGTAGGTAATCTTACTGTAGGCCTCGAGGTAGCCGGAGGCGCGGAGGTTTATGACGACCCGACTGCTCTAGTACGTAGCAGACCGTACAGTCAGTACAGTCAGTACAGTCAGTACTCCGTACAGTCAGTACAGTACTCGGTACGCTACCCCGATTGCATGGCGCCTATCGGCCCCTTGCCTTTCCTAGTCAACGGTCTAGCCAGTACAGCGCCGCTTTGTGAATGCTCACAGTCAGTGCAAGCCAATGGCAAGGGTGTCTCGTACCCCCAACAAGCACGCCAAGAATATCAAAATCAATTTGACATTTGGTGCCGACAGAAATTTCACGCGAGGCGGCTGGTAGACGGTGCATTAATATGGCCTCAATTTGGGCCTTGGAGGGGTTGAGAGTGGCTGAAGGCTACCTGTACGTCAACTCCAAAGAGCCTCAACGCCAATATTGATATATAATATTATAATATTAATAATATATCTGCAATACTCGTAATTATGCGGCCATGAACCTGCAAAGATTTCTTTCTTCCTATCAAAGTCCAGCGCTACCGAGTCCATACAGCCTACGGAAATTATTGTATCAAGTTTTGTGGGGTACCTAGCCTACATGGCCTACCTCGCCTACTGGAGTACTCGAGTACACGTATCGTACAATCCCACCTGCAACTGCAACCTTGGAGGTCCGGGCCGAAATAGAAATTCACCATACTTCGTACAACTCCTGCCCAATAAGTCTGATACTGCTAGGAAAGGGCTATCAATTGCATCCAGAGTCAAGGTTTTAACAAAACCTGTCCCTTTTCAACATTATAATACTTGATTTAGTAAGGTAAGTTAAATTAGTGATACGTACCTAGGTAGGTAGACATCTAGGTAGGAAAATCACTATCCCAACATCAAAAGATTTCTTTGCCCCCAAAATTTCATCCCCAGCACACAACAACCTTGCCATCACAACCAAATGGCCTCTCCAGCGCCAGCAGCAGAGCCCAACGGCGTCTCTGATACCAAGAAGAAGGAAGGGCTTCCATCCTCAGTCACAGATGCGGTCCTCGTCCACGGAGAAATGCCTGCAGGTTCTCAAAAAGTCGAAGAGCTCGACTTTAATAACCTCGCAGGTCGGCTCATAACTGTGGACGAGCTCATAAGTCCTATGAGCAATATGGGCTTTCAGGCCAGTGCGATCGGGGATGCCGTCCGGATTATCAATGACATGGCAAGTATTTTCGCGTTGTACCCCTCCTTTACCCCTCCATGTCCCCATCGCAAGTCGCAAATCGCAAAGAAAACAACACAACTAACATTCGCAGCGAGCATGGCGCGATCCCGAAACTGGAGAAAAGACCACCATATTCCTCGGCTATACCTCCAATCTAATCTCTTCTGGCCTACGAGGCACCTTCCGTTTCCTCGCCGAACACTCCTACGTATCCGCCATCGTCACGACCGCAGGAGGAATTGAAGAAGACTTAATAAAATGTCTAGGCGACACATACATGGGCGCATTCAGTACTCCAGGCGCCTTCCTCCGCTCCAAGGGTCTCAACCGCATTGGAAATCTGATCGTGCCTAACTCAAACTACTGCAAGTTCGAAGACTGGGTAATGCCCATCCTCGACAAACTGCTGGAGGAACAAGAAGCCTCAGCCGCGGATCCAAACATCCCCTCAGACGAAAAACTAGTCTGGACACCGAGTAAAATCATCCATCGACTCGGTCTGGAAATCAACGACGAACGATCAGTTTTATACTGGGCTGCCAAGAATAACATCCCTATCTTCTGTCCGGCGCTCACGGATGGGAGTTTAGGGGATATGCTGTACTTCCATTCTTTCAAGGCGTCGCCGAAGAGGCTGATTATGGACACGATTGAGGATGTGAGGAAAATCAATACTATGGCTGTTCGTGCGAAGCGAGCGGGGATGATTATCCTTGGTGGAGGCGTGATTAAACATCATATCGCGAATGCGTGTTTGATGAGGAATGGGGCCGAGAGTGCGGTGTATGTTAATACGGGGCAGGAGTTTGACGGGAGTGATGCTGGGGCGAGACCAGATGAGGCTGTGAGTTGGGGAAAGATTAAGGCTGGGGCGGATAATGTTAAGGTTAGTTATTTTAATTCTGTTATCATTCTTTTTATTCATTTTATTTTGGGGAGATCTGTTGACCAACGACTTTGCAGGTATATCTAGAAGCCACCGCCTGTTTCCCCCTTATAGTCGCCGCCACTTTCGCTAAAGACCCAATTACACCTAGGAAATAAGACAGGGAGGGACTATTTCAGGATAAACAAAAGATCTAAAAAATAAAAATAAACGAAGTTTTATGGACTATTTATACAATATATTGATGGCTGCTGTTCTTGAGTAATATGAGTTACGCGAGGAGGGGTCACTGCACTGCACTTCCAACTCACATCTTGAAACCACAAACACATAAATCACATAAGACACTCACTCAAGTTTATCCCAATTCCATATATTCCCATAATCCATATCGCAAACCTCCAGGGTCAGAACATACAAAAAGTATCAACACATTAAATCCTATATGTCAAACCCCAAACCCAAATCCAGACCCATCCAAAACTCCACTCAATACCCATATCTTTGGCCGTCATATCTTTTATCCCACGGCAACCCACCAAGACTGGGAAAGCTGCTGCGACCACTCGATGGTACTCTGAATGGCAAACTCTCCGAAGACAATATCGCCGGCTCATGTATAGGCGGTCCATCAAATCCCATATGCTCTCTCCACTTATCCCTCCTAGGGCAAGCAGTAGGCGGGCCGTCGAAAAAGCCCCGGGTGAGTAGCTCCATTGGTTTTACTTCTGCGACGTTGTCGTTTGACGTATCTTGATAGACTTGTATTGGTCGGTATACGCTATTGGGTATATGTGGTAGATACAAGCCGTGATACTTGTCGAGAAATTGATCGGCAATCGGCTGTTGGTCTGGTCGTAGATATTGATGATTTTCGGAAGCCGAGGATTGGACTTCTTGGTTGGACATTGCTGAATCTGTCTCTTTTCCTTTGTCTTTATCTTGCTCTTGGGCTAGTCGTTGTTGTTCCCAAACGGGACTTAGAATCCGGATTGGCGAGGGACTTCTCATGTCCTCGTCCTCGGCTGTAGTGGTTGGGTTGTTTAAGGTGTTGTCTTGTGCAGCTGGTGCGTTGGCTCCTGGAGTTCTCCTGAAATTGAGGTTGGAGAAGCTGTCTGTCATTTGGTTCATGTGGTGAGCTTGTTGTTGGACTGAACCGTGGTTGTTGTTTTGATAAGAAGACGAGCCGGCATTCGCCATCGTTTCGTTCATCATATCCGCGTACATGCCTTGCTGTTGGTATGAATCGGAACTGTAACCAGATCCATTTCCAGGATTATACCCGGCGATATACTGGTCCCGTCTAGAACCGAGATGCTCTTGATTGTAGACGTTGTGGCGGGCTGGAGTAGCGTAATGGAGTTGTTCCCGGATTGCCATCCCATTCATAAGATAACTGTCTCTGATTGGGCAATAGGCCTGGCTGTATTGTTGAGAAGACATCTTGTTAATTGGGGTGTATATACGCAACAAAGTTAAATAGAAGTTCGTGTATGAGTGGAAAGTTGGAAATTTGAAGAAGTGATGGTAACGAGCGATTGGTATTCTTTTCGATGTAAATTCCGAAAGGTCTTTGGAGCCACCCAGTAGGAAATCAACCAGTCTTTATACCTCTCAAATATGATATAAAAACTCCAGATCGACGCTAGATTGCGAATTTTTCATTGCGCCAAATGTGCTGGTGTCGAACTTGTGTCGCCGGACTCGATTTGTTGGGAATCGCTTCGATCTAGGTAGTAGGTCTGGCTTTAGAATCCCCGACCTAGGAGGACCTGTGGTTCGGAGACAATCAGAAGCCTTCCATATGAGATTTTGAGTATCGAAATTATGAAATTTGGAAAGGTTTGTGGTGTGGGTAGTGTTGTTTAGTCGTCTGTTAGTGTTGGACTATGACGATTCTTGAAAACTCCTCGCAACTAATTTTAATTTCGCGGACCATGTTGGTTTGACTACAATAGAGCAATCAATTGATGCAAGTCGTTGTTTTGTGTTCCTATGGTAAATGAATTCAAAAGTGTGTGTGTTATAGTCTGCAGTTATATGCTATTCCTGTTCTACACGGAAGTCGCAGACCTTAAGCTGGCATCCACGATGGACCTACTAGCCTCCCACCTGTAGGTACAGAAGGGCGTGGAATTTCAACAATCACAATCTTATGAAAATCACCTCTTATATCGACGATTTATTCTTATATTATTTTTGTAAACCATTTTGAGTAAAACTCACATTCTGATGCTTAAGCTTGAAGTTCTTAGCTCAATTCTCGGTTAGCATCAAAGGTGCAGAAATCACGTATCAGCATCAAGACGTAGAAGTGAAAACATATTGAACGTGTATTCTGAAACACTTGGTAGAAACGCAACAGAATCAATAAAAATGGGATGTTACAATGTTTACAAACGTGTCCTCCTTTTCTATGTCAGAGGTTGTAGTAAGGATGAATAGGTTGACGCGAGCTCAAGCTGTAGTTTGAAGGGCAAGAAGAATTTATAGGAACCCGCAAGGCATCGGAACGTTTTATATCTATGTATCTAACAATACTGCGAGATGCATTTAAAAAAATGAATACAATCTTATTTTCGGGGCTAAGAAAGAATTCCAATTGGTTCAATAACAACCTTGGAAGGAGTATGAGTTCACGTGACCAGAAGCTGATCCCTGCAACTCTGGTCTACAACAAAAGTCGAGATGCATTTAAAAAAATGAATACAATCTTATTTTCGGGGCTAAGAAAGAATTCCAATTGGTTCAATAACAACCTTGGAAGGAGTATGAGTTCACGTGACCAGAAGCTGATCCCTGCAACTCTGGTCTACAACAAAAGTCGCGATTCAGGTACAGTTATCGCAAAGACAGGCTAATTACGCCAACTCCTCACAGAAGGTCTCATTAAGTTGCAGGCTCTTTTCAAAATCAAATCCTCGCCATGTCCTCCCTCTATAACCTCGAACCCCAACCAACCGCCTCTTGTATTCTCCATACGACCTCTGGCGACATATCCCTCGAGCTATGGGCGCAACAAGTTCCCCTAACATGTCGCAACTTCCTCCAACTTTGTCTGGATGGGTATTACGATAACACGATATTCCACCGTCTCGTGCCCGGTTTCATTCTACAAGGAGGTGATCCGACAGGCACAGGCAATGGCGGAGAAAGTATTTACGATGGCGGCGCATACTCAGAGGAAAGAGAGAAGGGTGGTATATGGCCGATGGAGGATCGCAAAGGGAAGAATGCTGGTATGAGGGGTGTGGGGTTTAAGGATGAATGGCATAGTCGGATCAAGTATAATCGACGGGGTTTGTTGGGTATGGCGAATGATGGGACGGAGAATTCGAATGGGAGTCAGTTCTTTCTTACGCTGGGGAATACACCGGAGTTACAGGGCAAGAATACTCTGTTTGGCAGGGTGGAGGGCGATACGATCTATAATGTTGCAAAGATGGGTGAGGCGGACGTTGGCGAAGGAGATAGGCCAATTTACCCTACGAAGATTACGAGTGTGGAGGTCCTGGTCAATCCGTTCAAGGATATGGAGAGGAGAACGAGGAGTGCACCAGTTCGCGCAGAGAAGGAGAAACCGGCGGAAAAGAAAAAGAAGAGGAAAGCTGGAAAACAACTCTTGAGCTTTGGAGATGAAGAAGGGGAGGAACCTGCGCAACCGATTGTGAAGAAGGCCAAATTCGATTCGAGGATAGTGACAGATGAGGGAGAGGCACCCCCGGAACCAAAGCCAAAACTGCCCAAGGAGACAAAAAAGAAGGCCGTGAAACCAGTATCAGTAGAGTCCTCTCCTGAACCTATGCCCGCTCCAAAATCGCTACCAAATCGCTCTGTAAAAGTTGAAAGTCGGGAACCTTCATCCTCGCCAGAACCAGTTCAAAAGGTCTCGTCACTTCTGGAGCGAACGAATGCACAAATTGCAGAATTGAAGGCTTCAATGAAGCGAAATGTCCAAACTGCACCCGTCAAAGAAAAGAAAAAGTCAGTTCTGGAAGAAATGATTCCAAAAACGTCAGTCCGAGGCAGGAAAAGAAAGGCTGGTGGAAACAATCCTACGAAAGAGGATCTACGATCGTTGGATATCCTCAAGGCTTTTCAATCAAAATTGGAATCTGCACCTCCAGAGAAAGAAGTCATCAAGGCAGAGCCGAAACTGGAAGAAGACGGGGGAAGCAAAGTCAATGGAGCAGAAGATGACGACGAAGCAGCTCTCTGTGATCTTCATTTTATTGCAGGCTGTGAGTCATGTAAAAAATGGGATGCACAGGACGAAGGAGAAGAGGAAGATAATGACGATGAAAATTGGATGTCACATGCATTGTCCTTCAAAGAGGACAAGCTGGGCAAGGACTTGAGCTACAGGAAAAAGGCAGAGGATGAATTAGTGGTCATCGACCCCAGAGAGAAGGCAAGAACTCTGAAAGAAGAGAAGAAGGCACAGAGGGATGCGCGAAGTGGTGTAACGGGAAGGGAATGGGATCAGGCTCGGAATGAAAAGCTAGCCCGAGCATCTGCATTCTCGGGGAGAGGAGCCAAATAGTGTTTAGATAGGAGAAATTGAAATGTATTTTCTACGGAATTATAGGTTCAACATATAGCCCGGGGTGTTCCTTTGGCCGCTCAAGCGAAGGGAAGAGGCTTGGGGACATCGTTACCCCTATGTCTTTCGCTTGTTGTGACATTGCACAGTACTCGAGTATTGGACTCAAGTTCTCAAGTAGACCCGGACTGAAAGTAGAAACTCAACAGCAATAGTGAACGTGTCCTTTTCCAGAATATAGGTACCTACCGGTTGGTATATGAGTCCTCGTATATGATGATGAGTATTGATAGGGGTTAGTAACATGAAAGAGTCATAACATGGTAAGGCTGCAGCGTTGGCGGCAGTTAGGATCAGCCTTGTTTGGTCCGCTGTCAATTGGTTCGCTAGAGATAACGGGATTGCAAGGGTCAAACCTCGATATCTACTGCCAATGCCACTCTGACGTCTGGGTGGTGTCCATCCTAGAACCCAAATCCCAACCTTGAGCCTTTGACCTGGAGAAACCACTCCGGAACGTACTCAAGTACCACCATCGTCAGAGCCCTAACATAATACTCGTACCTTACCATATTCACCATATTCATTCACCGTGGCATTGCGCATTCTGCACAATCCAAACGAGCAAGAAATCCTCAATCAAATTCACTGCCAGACGCATCCGACTGAAACATTCATTGCGCCGGCCACAGAACGGGAGTTTGGGTTGGAAAAAGAACGGAAGAACCGAAGAACCTCACATCGCCAGCAACGAGCGCAGCTGCAGCTTTCCGAACTCCCCGCACTGAGCCCTACCTCAACCACCACCCTTTCGCGACCAAGCCTCAGATTCCTGCTACGAACAATATAATTGTGTTTAGAACGTAGTTAGGCAATTCGACGTTCACTACACCCTGCCGCTCCTTCATCTATAAAGCGCATCGTCAGAGATTTAAACCAACAACGCCTCGCCAGGCCCCTCCAATTACAACACAACCCAAGCTGTCTCTTGCGCGCGCAAACAGGATCCTCCGCGATTCCATTCGACCTATTCGATACACGTCAAACGAGGACGGAAGTCAACGTAGCCTCGCCATCTGGGGTATCGAAGTGTTTGGCGCAAGTCGCTGAAGGGCTCAGGAAGGCTGCAGCGAGCCTCGAGTCCAACATCAATCTGGAGCAACAATTTGTGCCCACCTGGCCGGTTCCACCGCGACAAATAACCAGCCTCATCTCCCGTCGCATCGTCAACAGCGAGGGCGAATGTACAATCTCATGTCTCCGACGAACACCAAGAAGCGCGCAGCTCCCGGTTCATCGCCAGCACCAGCCATGCAATCCGCCCAGATGCCTCAACAGCCGTACCCTGCATCTACCCATAATCCAGCCTTGAATCCGGAGTTTGCACGGTACAACCAAACACCTGAAAATGCGGTATACCAACAGGACCCACTGGCATACAATATGAATAGCTATGGAGGAAATGGAGTTTCACAGCCTCAGTACGAGCACTCGGCAGCGCAGTCGCACTTGCAATCCACCCAACTCGCTCGTAGACCCATCAGTAGACAGCTCGTACCGACAGGCCCGCGCTTCGAACCAACTGGTGACAACCCGTGGGGTCATATGGGTGGTGACGACGGAGCTCTAGATTCTCAGCAATTACCGCCGGGTATGGAGGAGGCAGATAATATTGAGCTCTTGGAGGAAAAGGCAGTTGTAGCAAAGAGAGACGCGCAATCAAAACGAAAACAAATCCCGCCGTTTGTTCAAAAATTAAGCAGGTAAGCGTCTTGTGTTCCCATGAATTTCTCTCGGTGCTGGCTGCTAACATTCTTTTGGTAGCTTTCTGGACGGGGCAAAAAATACCGAGTTGATACGATGGTCTGATCGAGGGGATTCTTTTGTCGTGTTGGACGAAGACGAATTTGCAAAAACTTTGATACCCGAGCTTTTCAAGCACAATAACTATGCATCTTTCGTTCGACAACTGAATATGTATGGGTTTCATAAACGGGTGGGATTGTCTGACAACTCGATGAAAGCCAGCGAACGCAAGAACAAAAGTCCGAGCGAATATTACAATCCATATTTCAAGCGAGGACATCCAAATCTACTATGGCTTATTAACAAACCTAAGGGGGGTGCAAAAACCAGTAGCACTTCTTCAAAGAAAAAGCCGCCGAAGCCCGGAGAAGCTGAAAATGACAGTGATGATGATGGAAGAGACGGAGCCGTGGAGGAAATTTATCGTGAGAATATGCCTAGCGCATCTCGCGCACTTTCTCAAGCACCAGAACAGCTTGCTGGTCCACTTCAAAGAAGAGAGCTCGTCATGGTACAACACCAGCTCGCAGAACTCGAGGCGAAACAAGGCCAATTAACCAATGCCTTGAGTCGAATACAAAAGAACCACTCACATCTTCTGAACCAATCAATGGGGTTTCAACAATTACATGATAGACATGAAAACTCGATCAACGCCATTCTTACATTTCTTGCGACAGTATACAATAGAAGCTTGGACGGTAGCCCGCCTCAGAACTTTGCACAAATGTTTGCCAATGGTATACCTCATGACCAGCACAATCAAGGCAATGTTGTTGAACTCGCAGAGCCTTCTAGCGAGTCGCAAAACCCCGCGATGCAAAGCCCTCGGAGACGGAGAGAGACCCGCCTTCTTATGGCTCCTCCAGCTTCCACGGGTCGGGCTGAGACCCTTTATCCGGCGGCTTCAACTCCACGAGCCCCCCCTCAGCATGCTAGATCTGGAACTGTTGAGGAACTCTTTGAAAGCTCTCCAGCAGACTCAACCCAAGTGAAGACTGAACAGGAGCAGCAGCAGCAGCCAGATATCATGATGAACATAATCAACAGCACGAATGCGCAAGCCGGTGCAAATATGGGAAGCATGGATTTCCCAGAGATGCTTACACATTACGAGAATTCTAATGGCCAATCACCACTCACTTCCGAGCAACGAAATACTGTTCTCAACATGATGGCAAACAGCACTTCTGCCCCCGGTACTAACAATGCACTTGTAAGTCCAAACCCTCCCGAACCGCCCAGCCTCAATGGCATCAACGGACTCGACGGGCTCGACGGGCTCGACTACACCAACGAAGATCTCGAGCGTTTGCTTCAAGCTCACAACGCAACCGGTGAGCAAATAAACAACATCAAGAACGCAATTTCACAACCTCTCAGTCCTTCGGGAATCTTACCCCTCAGTATGGATGATACATCCTTCTTCAACACAAACGGCCTCGAAACCCATGATGGGTTAAATGGCAACCTTGACATTGATCAGTACCTTGACCCCGGCGCCTTTTATAATGGCGGGAGCCCCGCTGGTGCGGATTTCAACTATGATCAGTTTGGGGATCTGAATGCGGGGATGGATAGCCATTTTGATATGGGGATGGATGGGGCAAACGATGGGGGAAGAGCGATGGAGGGTGAGAGTGAAGCTGTTACGCCGGATACTGGAGCTGATGATCTGAATAATGGGATGAGATCTCCCAGCAAAAAGAGACGGAGGAAGTAAAGGTCAGATTTTATGCAAAGGGAGGTGTCTACTTGAGTGAGGGCGCTAGGTAAATGGTAGGCGTTTTTTTTTGTAATTTTCGGAAGGCTCGAAGGCGGCATATATCACATAACACTTGGGGACTTGGGGGTGAGGGGTACCAACTCGTTTCTACATGGAATCTCGAGACTTTTTGGTTTGAAGAGAGATCTTGGGGGGTTAGCTGGCAGGCAGACAGGCAGGCGTTGTTTTTACGAAGCGAACGATGAAATGATGGAGATGATTAGATGCGCAGCAAGTAGCGAGTCGATGAGTGAGTAAGTGTACGTACTCAAAAACGTATAGCGATATCGCGCAAGGGCTTTTTATCAATCTCTCTTGGATCTAGGACATTTGGGGAAGGACTATTTTCCTATTTTTCCTTTCTTTTTCTTTGGGTTGGCTGGGTGGGTGTGTTCTATAAGGAAAAGAAGATTGGCGATTTGGCTTGGGCTTTGGCTTTTTTTGACAAACATTGCGCACAAAACTAGTGCCACGAACCCAACGAATGCACAAGTGCTGAAGTTGGGAGGTAATGTCATGCCTGCCTGTCACACAAGGATAGAAAGAAAGTAAGCGAGAATTTTGCCAGGGAGTCTCACTCTCACTCTTATTTCATAATGTTGTGTTCAAGTGAGTTAGTGAATCCATGTGAGAACGAAGTGAATAGGCGTAAATCATATACCTCCATAAGTGAATAGTATAAATGACATAGGCAAAGATCTCACAAAATATCAAATTCACCTTGATAGGTAGAACCACTTAACGAGCGAGACACCTTTCACTATCTACCCTTCTAACTTTCTCCATTTTCTCCTTCCAAGCTTCATAAGACATAACCAGCAGTTACCCACATCCCTAACCCAACATCATCTCCCCTTTCCGGCCCTTTCCCCTCACTACTAGACACCAGAAAAACTCCACCAATTTTGTGGCGTTCACACAGTCTAGATACCTCATCATACCCAAAAGACGAATACGAAGATATCACCCATAGACTTCAGCTTGGTGAAAAGGATGTCCGACAGAATCTGTATGTGCTGGTATGGGGTTGTTTGGACATAAGGAGGAGAGGAGAGGGTGTACACTCTATATAAAACATCATCACATCCAAGTCAAATTCAAGCTCAATAGCACGTAAGCAGAAAAGGTTTGAGTTGATAGAGTACATAGATATAGGTTCAATTAAGACAAAACAGCAGAACCAAATTAACGAAGGAGAGAAAAAGAAAAAGAACACAGGGCCGCCTCCAAGCAAATCCCCTTAACCCACCATATCCCTTCTCTAACAGACGGAACGAGTCAATCGCAGTCAATCCCATAATGTCCAAAAAATAAAAACAAAAACCCTCTTCCAACAATCCCAAGCGCAGAGCTGAGAGACGATGGTGGAACTCAAAAAAACGGTAGTTGAGGTCAAAAGACCCAAATTTGACAAGCGGACACATGCAGCGCGTTCACTATATCAGTGGTAACAAATAGACACAAGCAAACAGGCAAACAATCAAACAACAAGCAAAAAGAAGCATTCCAATTCATTTCCACAATCCAAATTTAATCTGCAACCAAAGCGGCTAAACGCCTCGCAACTTTTTCTTTTCAATCGTCTCCTCGTAGAAGGTCGGAAGGGTCCAAAAATGGTGGAAGACTCGACTAGTTTATGTATATATGTTGCAACTGCGTGGTGTTCGCAAGCGGCCTAGAGAAGAGAAAGGTGACAGGTACACCCTATTATTAGTCGGATCGAGCTTCCACCCATCCAGATCCGAAGTCCAGTTCCGTCGCCTTCTGTTGTGTTGTATTCGGTGAATCCAGGTTATCCTCAAGTATCCAATGAACCCCAAACCAAACTTGTATGATGTTGTAGTATTGTAAAGGGGGAGGGTCATAGCAGCGTAAGTCGTGATGATGGTTGCCCAATCGCTGTAATGTTTTGGTTTCACAAATGGTATCCAGTTCATTCGTACTCTCGTACGTATTTTTTATGGTCGTTTTCGTCATCGAGTCGCAGTAGGGTTATTATTAAACTCGATGTGTGTTGCTTTTGATGGCGGTCGAAGTTTTCGTCAAGATTAAAATCGTCCATTCGTCCAGCAGGCATCGCGCAACAATCGCGTAATCAGATGATATGTACTAACGCCAGTTCCGTGATAGTGAGTGTGTGTGTCCAATAGAAGTCAACTCAACGGATGACCTTCAGGGACCGTAATTACAGTACGCAAGACAGTCGAAGAACAAAAAGCAAAATGGACGCCGAAATTCAAGCATGACGAATTGTATGCTTGCAATGAGTACAAAGTCGACGACCGTATCTTCATACAGATAGATTCGCAGATAAATGGCCTATGCAAGAGGCAATTTGGGGTATGCACGCTCACACAACATGTCTAGAGGGGTTTCGTCACTTCATAGCCTCTTCTCCTGAAATATGGAGAGAGGGCTTAGTGGAATCGTCCGTTCGTGTTTCGATCGGAGGAATCTTGTATTCTGTTATCATCCCAGTCTCTTTCGATGCTGTTCAGATCAAGCTCACCACTGCCTTGGTTACGATGGCCATTTTGGCGAGGTCTCGCAAATCCAGAGCCCCACTCACTACCAGGTCCTCGGGGTTGTCTCTCGGGCACAGCTGAGGCTCCATTTCTGGGGTTGTCCTCATAGCTTCCGGTAATGGGACGATGACTTCCAATAGGACCGGCACTTGAACCATGGTTCTCTCTCTCTTGGCCAATTCGACCACTGGATCTGGTAGGGCGATCAATTCCAACAGACATGTTATTCAGACTATGAGCAAGAAAAGACTCATCACGGCTAGTCAACTGTCCGCCGGCCGAGGTTGGTGTCAGATTTGGAGTGCCTGATGCTGCAGATGAGTGACCGTAGTCAGTATATCGTGAAATGTTTTGGGAGGGATTTGCCGGATAACTGGCAACAGACTGGGCGGGCGAGGGTGTATACGAACGCAAGTCAGCGAAGGATTTGGCAGCTCGAAGGTTATGGGCAGCATTGAGTCCCAATCCTGGAGACGCAGGGATATCTAAAAGTCCTGAGCCTTGGCGGCCAAGTGTATGGCCATAGTAACCAGATTCATTCTCTCGAGCGACGGCAAAGTCGATTGTGGCTGCGCGATTCAGCCCACGACGCTCAGTATTGTAATAGTTTTGAGGAATAGATGGAACCGACGGGCTAATAGAACTTTGTTGGCGCGTCTTGTAAATTTGAACACATCTCCCATCTCCGACTCCCTCTGAGCGATGTTCAAGGCCCATGTTATGGGCCAATGTGTGGATGATCTTCCTATGTTGAGGGATAACAGTGCTTGGAAAGACCAATATCTCACGAGTGGTATCATTCTTGAATAACGTAAGCTCAGTGAAGAACTGTAAAGTTTTCATGTCGTTCATGTCCACACCAGCAACATTGATAGCTGAAGCACCAGTTGGTGCAGACTGATAGTCACTCCCCTGAGATCGCATTTGTACTGGTGATGGGGACGCTGGAATTGTATTGGAGTGAAGTGAGTTCATCGAAGTCTGCGAATGAAGAGGTGGCACTGATGCGTTGCCAATGGGACGATGTTGCTCCTCCAACTGTCCACGTCTCTCTCTCTTATCTCGCTCAATTCGTTCTCTTTCAGCAGCGGGCAGCATTTTCTTGTATTCAACTCTTAGCTTTCTTCCCTGTAGATCCATATGGTTCATCGCATCGATAACTTGCGAGGTCTCTTCGGCCGTGGTAAAGTTGGCGAAGGCCAGTCCACGAAAAACGCCGTTATCGAAATGGTAATTGAAAGCGTATGGTAGTGGGAGGTTCATGTCCGTCATGAGAGCTACAAGGGACTCCTTCTTCACTGCAAATGGAATGTTTTTGATAACAATGGCGGTTGGGATGAGCTCGTCATGGTCAGGGGGTGGTGAGATTCGTGCATGATGTGGTTGCATATGAGATTGACTATATTGGCCGTTAAGCTGATGACCATTCAATTGATGAATGCCCACGTTGGGCATGGGTGACTGCATTTGGCCATTTTCCATCCAAGTCTAGGGAGGGAGATGTTAGCCAAAATTTCATTAGACATAGGTGATGGCACAAAACTTACAGGTGGCAGTCCTGTTCTACGGGCGGTGGGTTTTACCCGACCGCTACCTCCTATGGTACTGATGCCGTTAATTCCATTGATGCCAGCCGCCATGTTTGCACCTCCGTAGTTCCATGTCTGATTATCATAGGGGTAGTTGTTGGAATGTTGGAGCGTCCCTGAGGGGATGCGGTCAAATCGTTGAGGCAAGTTCTCGAATCGCCCATTTGAATGTTCATCCTGTGCATAAATGCCCTGCTGCAGTTGCGATGATGCATAACTGTCGAAGTTTCGCGATGGTTGGCGGTTCAAGTTGTTGTTCAACCCGTTGTAGCGGGAATTGTTGGGAGACCGATTGGAGGAAGGAAACTCCTGAGGGTACATTTCCTGGAGGTACGGATGGGTAGCCATTTTGAACCGACGAAGAAATCCTGAGATTAGGAAGTGGTAGCTTTGTTGTTTGGAGACAAGCTTTATGCTGTTCTCACAGTATGCAAGGAGCGGACAGTGGCACGCAGAACAGCTCAAATGGCTGGTTCGCCCCGAACTCCACGCTCGTGCAGTGGAGCGAGCGTGACGATGCCTAGGAAAGAGAATGAAGTACAGCTGTACAGAGAGCAGCCGTCAACGTTTTCAAGCTTGGACGAGCTGTGATGGGACCCTTTGTGCCGTTTGGCGTGGTAGTGAAGTGGTGGGAGGTGTCTTCGGTACTTGGGTAGGGAAACCTTTTTCTCGGTGCAGCTTGGCTGGGGCGGGTGAGGGATGAGGGAGGTTCGCGCCAAAGGTTCGTTGGGCTCGTCTATAATCGTCGTCTTCGGTATATACCAGTCAGCCGTGAGAGAGCGAGCGCGCAGATGCAACAAAGAGTGCGTCGGGAGGGGGCAATGAGGATATAAAGCAGACTCGAAAGGGGCGAAGAAGCTCACTGCTGGGGGGGGCAGAGAGGTAGAAGATCGCGCTGTCAAGGGGAGGAAATGCGATGGGAGTTCGGTTCAATTTTCAGAGGCTTGGGCTTGGGCTTGGGAGGAGCCCGCTTAAGCAACACCAAACCCCTTTCGGCTAATGTGGGCCAGGGAGGTGCGAACGAATCTTGTGCTCCGTGGACCGTGGACCGTGGACCGTAGACCGCAGCTAGTAAGCTACAGTACGGTAGAGAGAGGGTTGCTATGCCAGACCCCGACTAGCAACTCCCCGCAAAAATAGATAACTTTATGACTTCAGTTTCTACGCGAAAAGAATTATTATTTATGACATATTCACTTTCATCAAGAGAAGGTCAGTCAGTCTCGTCGACTCCCTCCAATTCTCTCTCGCTCGCTTCTACTAGCCGAGCGAGCAACATACACCTGCTGTCTGCTCTTGTTGTCATCGTTTTCTTTTTCTTATTTTCTCTGTGTTGTTCGCAAGTTCGTTGGTAGGGAGGAGGGAATACCCTGACGCAGATGGCCGTGGTCCGTCTGCAGTGAAATGAATTCGATGTTGCTAGGTATCGACACACTGAACGTGGTGGAACGGTAGCTGCAAATCTCCTATCACCATGGCAGAGTTTCTCCTGAAGCTTTTCCGGGCACTAGGTCCTAGAGGGGGAGGCAGAGCAATCACGGTTGACAGAGCGATCAGAGTGACCAGAATGCGCCCAACTGTGAAAACCCCACGATGGAGGCACATCACCTCCTCAGGTGCACACCACCCACCACCAACACCACCTGCACACAAAAAAAAGCAAGCTGGAACCCCTCGGTATGGTATGCTGCATGCCGTTGTATAGCTGGCTGGCCGCCGGGGCCTGACCTTGGGCCTTTGGGCCTCTCGGCAGGCCTGGAAAGGGGAACTCGCCAGCCTCCACGCAGAACCCGGTCACTTACCAAGTCGCTCAAATTGGAGGCGGCAGTGGATGTCCCCAAAAACGACCTCAACGTCGATCATGAGAGGAGGCAAGGCGTAATTTCAACACGGAGTATTCACGAGAGAGCCGGACAATGACAATAATGTCCCGGAAGCTCCAATCATCCGTTGTGTCTTGAGTGACGTGACTCTAGCTGGTTTTGGTTTGGGAGCAGCATACCCGCGTGGGGTTTTCAACAATTCCAGGCCCAGGATGGATGGATGGATGGATGGATGGGTAGATGGAGAATGAAGCAATTCTGAAGATTGTTTTGCGCTTTGTTGTTGCTGGATGCCATTCAGAGTTCAAGATATTCAGGGGTATTGGCGGCAACCTTAGATGAAGGCACATCTCCTGCCAATCTGTGGGGAAGTTAATATGTTTATCATTCGTGTTGGCCGTCATCGCTCCCGTAACACTCTAGGCGCCCCTAACTTCCTTTCCTGATGTCTCGCAGGCTGCTCGTTGTGTGTCACGATCTTCCCCAAATCCTACGACATGACACCCACAACCCTCTCGCTAACGACGATCCACACAGATATCGAGTTCAACTCGAGGGTCTTCTACTTGGTAAGGGTGCATAGTCGCCTGCATCACCAGCCAGCCAATCGATTACCGGTAGTGCGACGTGACCGACGGAGAGGCCATCAGTGTGCATCCTGCAGCAAATCCGTTGGTCAAGGACGGCATGGTTTCTCAACCTCTGGTCTTCTTGGTCCGATGACTCGGGGTTCTCGACTCATCTTCAAATACGACGGGTAGTGGCAATTGCCTCTCTTGAAGCCCATCTTGCCGCGGGCGAAGGAAGAATGGGATTTCACCCGACGGCCAGCAGGAATATGTTCTGCAGTTCAGGTCAATCTTTTGACCCTACGAAATTCCTTACGAAGTAAACTATGATATAATTGTCTCCTCTTTTTAATATATTCTCCAGCGCTGAAGGAACCTAAAAGAAACCTCTTTATATACTTCACGGCCCGAATCTGAGTCGACTTTCCTTGAGAAAAAGAAGAAGAAACTCAATACGCAACTTTGTAGAGTCCAGATTTTTGGATAACGCTGTCTATCTGCTTTCTTTTACCATTCATTCATTCATTAGTTCAGACGAAAAGAAGTGATGCAACTTCCTTCTAGAAGCAGATGACGATTCACAAAACTTCCCCGACGTCGCACTATGAATATATACGTACATCTAGTGTGCGACCGAAGCCTCCCGATCTCCAGACTCCAGTCCAATATTCTGGGTTCTGATGGTCTCTGATGGCGTCAAAGGAAGCCTTCTCAAAGGGGGAGGTGTTCCTTTAGAATTTCGGCACACGTGGGTGTGGGGTTCCTAACTGTTTTTTGCCGACCGGCACCTTGAGACGCCACAACTTGCACTTCCTCTTTGGGGCTGATTTTGTGGTTTGTATAATTTCAACTAAACTCAAAATTATTTTCCCGCCCTTCTGATATTATTACGAAGTATTATCACAGACCAAGCCAAGCTACGAGTTGGAAGGTGTTCAATGTCTCTTTTTCCGGTCACGGATTTGTTGAATAAATGACATGTCGAATTCTCTCCATTAACACCCTGTTAGCCCAACTCGCCGGGATGGGGTTTTGGGGTTCTCGCGAGTAGCAGTCGAAAGTCCGGATTCTTTTGCTTCTACGGAGTACTTCGTATGGTATGTTCTCAGGAGTACGGAGTATGTACCCTCATAACCCTCATAACCCTCATAACCAACCAGACAAAAATCATAAAATTATACCGAGTACAGGAAATTCAGGAATACTCTGTAATGGCAAACCTCTGTTGAGAAAAAAGAGATTGAGATCCCGTCTCCGAGGAACTTCAACCTTCGATCTTCGAATCTATCCCACAAAAACCCCAAAAACCACAAAAACCCTCTTCTATTAATATAACACAAGATCACAATCGAAGTACCAAATCTTGAGGCTCGCCTTCCATGTTCTGGGTCGTCTCCATCCCGGAAACAAGAAGTTCGAGAAAAGGGGCTCAATTCAAACCCACGCTCATCACCCTAGAAATGATGCGTTCCGACTCCCGTCAGGTTCCGTCACCTACCGGAAGCCTTCCACGATAGGGCGATCATTGGATTCGAAAACTTCCATGCAGCTCGTCTCCCGACGAATCCATCGAACAATAAAACTCCACTTTACCAGAAAGGCATATGAATTCCTCGATAATAAGGCCGCAAGAAGGAAGGACTCCATCGACTCCTGGACTTCATCTAGCAGATTGGCACGGAATACTCCTTCAGTGATCGCACCAGATGATCCAGATCGTGAGCCGGAAACTTCGAATCTACTCCGTACTCTACTTCGTAAAGCAGGGTGTGAAATACTTCCAAGTAATCTTACTACGAAGTCATAGGGTGATATTCTGGGTGCCTGTGCGTAGAGAAGGAGTGCATTGCAGTCTGCAGAACGCAGTCCTGTTATTGTTATCAATGGTCTGGAGATGCATTATCACAATCACTATTCATACATGACCAACCCCCTTCCCCCTTACCCCCTCGCTTTGCTTTCGTATAAGTCCAACTTCTCTGGTAGGAGGATAAAGTATACGCCGCCCCTTTTGAAATTCGACTTCTGCATGCAGGGCAGTTGGAATGCACTGTACATACTCACAGCGAAGTACCGCTGGAACTTGAAATCCACGTTCTTTCGGTCAATTCGTTTCCCGCAACACACTCGGTAACGGAAGCCTCACACCATTGCAGGCGCTTCCAACCCAACAACATTTCCCCCCTATCCGATTCGCTCAGAAGGCGGCCGCAGATTACGGCGTACTTTTACTCGAGTACATTATTTTCGGGCTCAACCCTAACCCTAACCTTGAGAACGCTTACATTTTGAGTTTTACAACAAGTTGCTACCTATTGTCATATGCCACAACGCATGTTATTTCATGTACTTGTGTACATTTCTAATCATTAATCAAAACCTTCCCCCTCCCCCTTCCATCACTCCAAGCTGAACCACACTACTACCCCAAGGGCCCCATTTCAAGATTCGGATACTGCTCTCTTAGCACTTACATCCGTACTGACCTGGACTTGTATCACAGCAGTTATACTTTCCATTGCACTGGCTTCAACAACTGGTAGAAGCGAACCTATCGAACAATTTCGGACAAGAAATGATAGTTTTTAGGAAATCCGGTGCCTAACCGAGAGTATTGGACATAGAAATGGGTCTTCCCTAAAGAAGGTACTTACCTCTGGGCAGCAGTGCTAACGACAAGGAGGAAGAGAGCGCTCGCTGGTTGTAAGACTGAGACGCATGCTGCTAATATTACTACCAGCCGGTAGACAATAGAAGAAATGCTCGTAGATCTAAATGTAGGTATTTGAGATGATGTTTTTTGTATGTGAATCTGTGTAAGCGATAGAGTAGATTGATTCTCTCTCCTAAGTGCTGGGGTTTTATCTTGCTATATAGCCAGCTGCTGTTACCAAGAAGCAAAGATATCTAAGTACGAGTAATTGGATTACAGAAACCAGTATAAACTCGCATATAAACAGCCTTCGGTGGTGATATCCACGCAAGAATACGGGTTGAAAACGGTGTCCAGACAGTAAATTGCCATTTTATAGTATATAAGTAGTTACAGTAATTAAAAGTTAACGGTTGATTGGCTTGAACCAAGGTCGGTAGCGGGACGACTAGGAATGCCCTCACTGAGAAATGCATTAATGTACCAAGATAGCATGCCCTCACAGCCTCACATGCGCAACCATGCCACCATGTACTAGGCAGAGACCGACCTACGTTTCACACCGGTGACATTTATCTACTTGTAAATCAAGCGATTCTAGAACCTGAATTTATGTCCCCCTCGTCGCCGCAGATATACATCTACAATTTTAAGTTTGCGACCTACCAATTAAGGGAAAACTGCCCAAAACACGCATCTATTTAAGCATACAGACATTAAAAAGTCAAAAATGAGGCTATAACCTATCCCGAGAAATGATAAAATATGTGAGAATGGCTACTACGCTATACTAATCTGAGTCCCTACTGTTACTCGAGTCCCTGGTTTTGCTTATATTATTAGACCTATGATTATCCTTCCTAATCACACTAGTATTACTATCATACTTGTGCTCTAGAAGAAAAACCTGCGAGCCAAACGCAATATCGTAAATAGTACGGTCTTTTAGGAGGTAGGTGTACTCGCAGAAGACAAGATACAATCTTTGGTAAGTAAACAAGCAAGTTGTTGATGTTGGTTTTTCTAGTTCTTAGCTCCAGATATCACTATATTTTTACACCTATTTTTACCCCATTTCTCACTCGTTTCCACCCCTCTTTCGGCTATTTTAGGATACTAAATTTACGAACGAATACTATGTCGTATAACGAGTTTTCAACTGGTTCCAACGAACTTAGATCGTTCATGTATTTATACGGTGACGAGGGGATAGTGTTTTAGCTGAGCCTTTAGGAGTAGTACCGAGTAATTGCGGTTGTCTGTGTAGCCCCATACTGTAAAGAATCTAGGACGAAATACCCGAAGTACAATTGAGCCTGACCATATCCTTCTGTTATAATTCTGTCCAATCAACCGTTTCTAAACCGCTAACTTATTCTTAACTCTTCAACAATTCTAACTGTTATAAACATTTTTTTTATTGCGAATACTAACAATTGATATGCCGAAAATATAATTTTGCAATTAGAAATCCTTGACTACAAATAGTCGGTCAGTCCTTTCTCCGTGACTTTTTTGTGGTCTCTGCCTTTTCCTGATTGTCGTGATTGTTGCTTTTGAGTCTTTATAAACTTCTTAAAATCAGGCAACCAACCGTCTCTCAGCCAAACTATAGATCTACTTTGTTTGCAATAGCCTATGATATTTACCATTACGAGACATCACCTATCATATGTTTTTTTTTGGGACAGACGGCGGAAGACATCGGATTGAATCTCTGAGAGAGGGGTTATTTTTATGAATATATGTAGCTCAATGACATGTACAGGTACGGATAGATTTGCCAAGAGCTGGGTGTCAAAATGCACTTGAAACCTGCGATGGTTTTCGGAGAGGAAACATGCAATCGATGGTATCGAATAGCCCAAGGCTACCCCAAACAGTGACTGCTTTAGAACCTGTCATTTCAGCAACGCTCGAAACTTAGTTCCGATGTATTCTCTCTCGCTAGCGTGTGATCTAAATTGGAGAACTTTTCAAACTTGATACGTGATACATACATGGAGCGATACTCACTTCAAGTTGTTCATCAAGGGGCCCTACTTCTCTGTTACCGGTACCGAAAGTACCGGTGGGTCTTGCTCAAGGGCCCTGTCCCTGAATTATTTTAAGGTTAAGCGAGTTTTCATAACATATCAAGTACCGTAGAAGTACTAGTAACAGTACTCGCAGTGGACATAAAAAGCGGCAGCAAAAGAGAAACTCAAATATTGCAAGATAATCAAGATTTTGGGACTTAAAAGCACAGCTTAGCGACTGTGGTGTATCCAAAAAACCAGAACAGTGAGTGCACAAGAAAGCTATTTACCGCCGCTTCCAATTCTCTAGCGAGCCTCCCTGAACGTCTCACTATCACATCCAGACGTACACACCCAAACATTCGCAGCAATATCCCCGCATTCCATCCCCCAATCCCATCCTAGCTCCGATCTTTCGACTCGGAATCTCATACAGCCCGAGTCGGAAGATCGTCTACGATCACGCTGTGTCTTGGTAATAACGCTTGAAGAACCATTTTTGATACCATGAATAGAAATATTGTATTGGCTGAGACAGCCAACCAACGAGTTGTTGTACTTTGTAGCCTAAAGTACCTTGTATAGGTGCGAAGCACTCCGTGCAGTGCAGTTGAGGTCAATATCTTTTTATATTTTTAAAGTTGCGGGTGCTCAGCTAAGCTTGAAGAAATGAGACGTGTCCAATAGCCGAAAATCTTGCCTACCTCTAGATCTTTCCTTTTACCACATTGAGCAAGTTGTCGAGGGTATACAATTTTTATGAGTTGATCTTCGATAAAGCTGCTGTATTTGGAGCCAGAGTAATCGAATTCTCAGTTGTGGGAATTGTGTCCCTTTCAGCCTCATTCATGACTTTCCTTGTAATTTTTAGGGGTACAGGGCTTATACGCCTCAACCGAGCGTTTTTGCTTCCACACGGTCTCCCGCAAGCTCCAGAACCATGTCAAGTACCGCATAAAGTTGCCATTCTTTTTTTTCAACCACGTCCCCAAGACGAATCAAAACATGTCATCAAAATTCCACCAGTCCTCGTCTTGGAAACATAAATCAAACCCGACAAGCAGGTGCATAGCAACGATTACCCTCTTCAACCCAAGGTAGGCTCTACTTTAAATAGATTACGATCTTCTGATCGTAGTTTCATACTCAGCATATCTTTACTTCAAGGCAAGAGTGTACATGGATGTGATGTTCCCGTCCCTGTAACTTTGATACTACCCAGTCTATTTTACAAGCGAGTTCTTAGACATGGTGACCCATAGTATAATTCCAAATTTCGTGGAGCAAGGCGTAAGTTTTAGTCAAGCATTAGCTCAAACGTCAAAGTTGATACAGTCTGGAGTACTTCGCATATAAGCCATGCTGTTCCACGGTCCAAACACTTTTGTGCTTGAGGCCCAGGAGAATTTATTTCTAAATTCTTTTCTTGTGGTCGTTTGTTTGATTTGACATCAACACGACTTTTCATTTTGATTTTTTATTCGTTGCGTTGTATTCAAAATGCGTTCTTCCATTCTTTTGTCATATGCGCTAGTCGCTTTTTGGTCTTCATTTGTCATTGCTGGTTCAATCGATGGCAATCTACCGTAAGTTCAAACTATGCCTTTGAAATCCCAAGCTAATTGAGATACAGACCTACTCGAGTTGAAAGACGGCAAAAAAACAAGATTGATCCAGCAAAGGAGGCAGCCAAAGCCAATTTTCCACCAGGAACAACCCCACGGCCTATTTATAAACAGCTCAACGAAGAAGCACCTAATTCTAAAGCCAACTTGCTAGCTGCTAAGAAGAAAGCTGCAGTTGGCGGTGGCAATGGTCCACCTCCTAAGAATGGTACAGAAACTACTCCAAAGAAAGCGGCAGGGTCTAATGCTCCTCCCCCAGCCAAAAATAATAAGAACAAGATTGTCAATGGACTAGCATCTAAAGCTCTCGCTTCAGCAATCCCTAAACCCATGAATGGTACAGATACACCCCCGAAAAAGAAAGCTAAAGGTCAAGGTCCAACCGGGAATGGTCCAGAGATGGAACCTGGGAAAAAGGCGGGCGAATCCAAGGCACCTCCTCCACCGCCTGGGAATGGCACAGCCCCAGCTCCTCCTCCACCGCCGCCTGGAGGGCCTCCTCCTCCACCACCTGGAAATGGCACTGCTCCTCCTCCCCCACCGCCGCCTGGAGGGCCTCCTCCTCCGCCACCTGGGAATGGGACCGCTCCTCCTCCGCCACCGCCGCCTGGGGGTCCTCCTCCACCACCACCTGCGAACGGCACAGCTCCTCCTCCTCCGACCAGTACAGTGCCTCTTCCACCGCCAGCCGCAGAACAAACTGCCCTTCTTCGACGGGAAGCGCCTGCGCCTGCTGTCTTTCCCCCAACAGTATGTTACACTTCTCGATATCCCCTTTCAACACTTGAATATCATGCTATTTTGAAATTTGTGAAGCATTCTTGCGGTAGACAAGAAAAGTGTATTGGAAACATTTCTCTCCTTGATCTGCGTTTCCAGATTACTTTTAAAAGTTCGACTTGGAAATTTGGTTATTACTTCAATGATCCTGGAATATTCGGCTAATCGTTTTAGCTGTTCTAAATATCTGGAATAATCAGGAATTATTTCAGAGTTTGAACAATAAGGCTCTGTACTGCCAGTTTTCTTGTCTACCGCGAGACAATCTACTCTTCAAACATAACATTCTGACGGGACCATTAGGATCGGTTATTAGACCGAGAGATAAATTGACTCGCTTAACTAACTCTTCAAACAGGTACCCCTGACACTAGCGAAAGATACAGAAACAGAGCCTGTACCTGCTACTACTCCAGCACCCGGTAGCAAAGGGGAAGCCGGAGAGACAAATGGATATACAGGATATGAAGGGAATGTATATGATATTCGTGCGGAAGAGCCCAAGCCTGGTGAAGGTGAACCAAAGCCAGCCGAGCCTCCAAAGCCTGGTGAAGGTGAACCAAAGCCAGCCGAGCCCCCAAAGCCTGGTGAAGGTGAACCAAAGCCCGCCGAGCCCCCAAAGTCCGAAGAACCAAAACCCGCCGAGCCCCAGCCAGTCCAGCCACCAAAGACTGATGCTGAAGATCGTCCAATTCCAAAGCCTGTTGTTGCAATGAATCCTGCCGATGATCGTCCAATTCCAAAACCCACAAACGGGGGGGCCACTCAAATAGTGCCCGACAACCCCCCGCCACCCGATCCCCAGCCAGACGAATCCAACCAGCAAGGTCAGATAACATTGCCGGTTGTTTTCGCTGTTGACGATGATCGTCCAATTCCAAGACCTGCCGCAGCTGAACTACCCATGGTCGTTGGCAGCACTGCTCCAGCGGAAAAGAAGAAACGATATGGCAAGCAAGATAGGCGTGGCAAGCTGAGAACCAGGGGCAAGGAGACCGGCGAAAGTAACGCACCCCCTCCACCACCAGATTTTGACGCTACTAATTTACTGGCAAAGAAGAAGGGAACATCGAAGGCTCCACCACCAGATCCCTCGACGGGCGGCATTGATTCGGATCCTGCTAAGAAGAAGGGAGGATCAAAGGCGCCACCGCCGGATCCCGGGAAGAATGGCATCGACTCGGATGCTACTAAGAAAAAGGGAGGATCAAAGGTGCCTGCGACAAATGGCATAGACTCAGATGCTTCTAAGAAGAAAGCAGGGGCAAAAGGTCCGACCAATTCACTGACTTCTGCGGCAACCCCTACTCTAGGGGGGAGGCGGTGGGCGGAAGGGAATATTCTCAAGTAGGTCACCTAGCTCTGAGATAAGAAATTATCACTAACATGTTCGATTTAGGGGCGACGGAGCAATTTTTGTTTGTTTCTTCCTGAGCTGGGCTCTCAGATTTGCAATGTAAATATGGGTTTCTGTGAATATTTTCGTTGTACATATATTTCGTTGTAGAAGCTTTCTCTTCTTGCGTTCCTTTCTTTTACACCTTTGGGGTGTAGAGTGTGGAGGGCTCATAGGATTACAGTATTGATATTGTACCTATTTTCAGAATAAGAATTTTAATTCTTACCCCTAATTTTGCTTCGGAATTATTTACTTATTTATGGGCGCCGATATAATATACTCTTATCGTTCTTAGAAGCTTCGTTACTTTTAATGAAAGGATTCAGCATTGTATTCTCAATTTCTCACGTGAAGTGCGGTCCTGAGCGTCTCGCTTATTTACTGAACCTCTTAATGGAAGGATCTTAGTAAATAGTTACCATTCTTTCTCACAAGCTTGTGGATTATATTTTATCATACAAAATCCGCATCATAGGTTTTCCCTAGCCAGTATATTACACTGTGTCGGTTTATCTCGTCTGAGATAATGGTGCGGTACAAGTGGATGGTTATACCTTAGTATTAACTATCTACTTGTAATGTTGCACACCGAGTCAAAGGTGTGGAAGTGGTGCCAGAATAGTATAGGCAGGACTAGGTGGTCCGTGCAGGACCAGCCTAGTCAGGTGATCTGCCCCCTCGAGTGAATATACTCAGTATATTCACTCGAATACTATAACGACACACTGATTAGAATACATTTTAGATACAATGATCTTGAGGTATTTATCCTTATTGTTTTCATACCGCAGTGAATTTTGACAGGGGTCGGTAAATTTGTTCATTTACATAAACCTCACTCAATTGTTTCAACGTCCACAGTTAATGAATGCAACCAAATCAGAAAACATGTTAGATCAAGAAAGAAGGTGAAGCTTATTGGAACTGTCAAATTATTTATAACAAAAATCAGGAGAGGACTTGCTACATCGCCAGTAGCGGAAGCTTGATACGCACTTCACGTCAATATCTTTTTTTCAAGAACCTTTCACATCAACAATAAATCACTTTTCCAAAGGTTAGTTTAAAAGAGTAAAACATTCACCAAAATTATCTGGTTATGGTGGTGAACTGGGGTTTGCTTGCCAGGCATGTTAGGGTCTTTGTAAAAACCCCTTTGTAGGCTTCTATATCAAAGGTAGTGAAATACCCAGGTGTGATCACATGACAAGACTCAGCTTTCTAGGTGAAAACCTTGTCAAATCTTGCTCCTTACCATTTTAAGAGAGACCAAAAACATGTCAAAACTTTACGTTCTATAAAGTTTCTAGTAAAAACTAGTCTGAAGGGCTGAGACCAGGGAGCAAGCATCTCATTATTATTTCTCACTAGAAACTACAGAATACTACAGAAACTGCGGTGCCCAGTAGAATGTTTCCAATTATTACTGTAAATTCACTCAATTAGCCCCTAAATAATATCGGATGACCTTCCAGCATGACCAACTCTAGCGCCAACCCCCTATGTTGGGTCTCATTGGCCCAGATGGATCCTCAAAATCAACACCTCATTTCATTGGCTCCAACCAGCCTCCTTCCTCCATGAAATTCTGCCCATACTCAATTGCTTCTTGAACTTGAACTGAAGTACGTTCTCTTTAAGTACATTATTCTCCCATCACGCAGATAAGCCTGCAGAGAGGAACAAAAGACAACACACTGATCCAGGTTCACCACAGCTCCTTTTAGGGATTCACTTCTGCCCCCAATATCGCTTTTTTCAAGATGAAGGCTACATTCATGGGAAGCATGCTGCTAGCAGCTTTGCCTACAATTAGTGCAATGGTATCAACAGCTTGAAATCTTGATACTGCTTATCTTCATGCTAACCATACTTAGGTCTGGCCCACCTTACCCATCTCAGCCAGCATGCAGAAGAATTGTGCCACCCCTGATGGAATGATCTGTAAGGAGGCTGGTGACATTCTTACTGACTGCTACAAATATCGTGGCAAGTACGCAGGAGATATGCATGAGTGCTTGTGCGGTGTACCAGAGTAAGCTTTCCCCTATACTCAACTAATAGTTGGATCTAACACGAATTCAGTTGGAAGAAATCAGTTTATACCTGTGCCTCTTGCATTGCGAAGGAGCTGCCAGCTGGTGTACCTGAAGACCCAAAGAACTTGGTTGAGGATACAAAATCTGTCATCGAAGAATACTGCAAGCTTCCACCAAACCTTAAGAACCCACTTGAGGAGATTGCTTTCTATGGCGACATCTTGACTACTCGTTACCAATCGCCCTTCCGATTCTTCAACTTTGAAATTCTCACAAAGCCAATCTCCTCCGCAGACTCCGTCCACCGTCATGATAGCCTCAAAAGAGAGAGCATTAAGAGAGATAATCTTGATGACTGGCCGGAATTGCAAGCTTGTTACAGTAAGTACTATCTAGAAAATCAACCCATATCCTTGCTAACCAAGAGATAGCGTCTGCCGAATGTAACGCTGCTCGTGGTTTCTGGGATACTTGTTTCCACCATTTCCCACAACAAGATAGTCCATACGACCCCGAGCACACATGGAACTGCTTTTGTAGAAATCAAGGCCCAGAAACTGGTCCAGCTGGAGGAATCGATGGCCCGCAAGTTTCTCCTTCTAAATTTCTTATTCACTATAGTATAAACTAATATGCTGTTAGATGGGGAAGAAATGCTACAGCCTGCAATAAATGTATCAACAACGTAATCGCACCTTCCAAGCTCGACTCTTTCGCTATCGTCAGCGAGTATTGCTACATCCAGATTGGACGTTTCGAGGCAGCAGCTGAGGCGATGGTCTCTCGAGCCACCCAACAAACAGTTGAACAAGATTCTCCAATTCAGTTGTTGAACTATACCCTTGTATTGTAGAATGAACAGACCCTCTCCTCTCTCCATATCAAATGCAGCACGATATTTCTTGGGGCACGAACGAGGATGGCATTCTGGAATAATTGGAAATGCCATTGCAGGGTTGTTGAAAATTGGACGGGGAGAAGATTTACATACTTTTCATTTGGGTTGGACGGTAATCTTGATTCTTTGTGTTGGAGTCGGATTGCTTAGCTAGATGCTTGATGGCTTTGTCTATCTCTAGAGGGAATCAGACTCTAAACACGCTTCAATAGGGATAGTATTACGACAATTTCATCGTTACAAGCACACGAAGTCGTGGTCGACATTGTCACAATAGTGAAATGACCTAACTCCTATGGTACCTATGCAAAGTAGTATGAAATACGAGCCGAGAAATGACAGCGAAATTAAGCAAGCCACGATGCACGAGATTCAAATAGGCTTACGAAAACCAATCGACTTCGTCAGACCGCGGGGAACTCTCCTAGATACGGCAGCAACCGATGTGGGCGTAATATGCCGCAATAACGCCCGCGGATCTTCGGCTATACGTTGCTACAGTCTTTCATTTACTCGAGTACAAATAGAGAGACATCCGACGATCAAGACTCCTGATTGAAAAAGAAGGAGGACGAGGGAAATCACGTGCCACAACACAATGCAAAGCAATTGCCCTCCAATTCTCAACACCAAAAAGAATCAAAAATGGCACCGATAACCAGCAGTATTGAAATAAATGCCTCACCAGAAGTAGTCAGAGAGAAAGTAATTCCCACATACCCTCACACCCTCACCCCACGACATCAGCACAACCCAACCGAGGAATCCAAAAAATCACCAACGTCAGAAGAGGAAATCACTAACAGAAAGAAAAAGTTCCTAGATTTCAAATCCATATCCTACTACCACAAAACCTTCATAATATCCCTCACCCCCCTCCCACTAGGGAAGAACGGCATCGACCTAAAACCAGGCGATAAAATGTCGAACTCTCTGGGTGGAATAAACGTTATACCGACCGTCGAAGTACTCTTCTCCACATGCCTCTTCAAATCTCTCTCCCTTTTCCCTCCCATCAAATCGCACTCACTCATAACTCCCCTCTCACAGCCCGATCCCCTCTCCTTCCTGACAATTATTAGGAAAATAGCACCCTCGAATTCCGTTGGCGCGGACCCTGGCCATATCCATACTTGAATCTCTTGGAAGGAATCCACATCTTCCGTTTCCTGCCCTCGGAAAAGACACCAGGTGGCTGTACATTTATACAGGAAGAGGATTTTGGGGGATTTTTGTGGTGGGTTATGGGGTTTCAAAGTGCGAGGGAGGGGATGAGGGGGAAGTTTTTGGGGTTCAATGAAGATTTTAGGAGGTGGGTTGAGAGTGGAGATTGAGTAAGACGGGAAAAGGAGAAGATTGGGAATTTGACTGATGCTTCTTACTTATTTATTTTTTATAGCAAATTCCACGGCCCTTTAGTTTCATCAAGACATAAACGTACGTCTGACCCAGACCAAACCTGAACGCCAAAGCTAGATGCAAGAACATATTTCATACACACAATGCCAACCCCCCTATTTCTTATCCATGAGTTCCACGCCATTTCGTACAACCCCGACTACTGCACCTGTTTGAACTACTTCTCCACCTCCTCCACTTAATCGGTATTCGACCTCTGCCAGTCCATCTAGCCATGTAATCATTACAGGCGCTGGAGCATCCAGCTTCATCAGCTCTTCGCTAAGCGCTGTGATGATATCTGCCAAAGCTAGGCCCTGTGATGCTTTCAGGGTGTTAATGAGTTGTAAACATGATGTAACATCTGTTGTTTTGAGAAGTGTGTTCATAATGGTCTTGATGTCGTCTGGATGTGGGGAGGCGATACATTCGTATATGGTTGTTTCGGTAATGAGGTCTCGCTTTATATCCTTTTCAGCGATCTTGGGAGTGCCCTTGATGTGGATTGGTGTACCTGAACATTCAATTAGTCGACTGGGGCATAATATCGCGTGTAATTGACTTACTGCTTGCATGACACGCCTGTAGCACATTCAATGCCCTTCTCATATCACCCTTACTCAATCTCACCAATGCATCTGTTGCTTGTGGATCAATCTGCACGTTCTCCTCCGTAATAACTTTGTCAACCAGTACCCGAATATCCTTCTCCTTTAATGGACTGAATCTAAATCTCGTACATCGACTCAACAATGCCGGACTAAGTTTATGTGTGTAATTTGCAATCACACAAAATCTAGTATTCGCCGTGTATTTCTCCATGATTCGTCTCAGGGCCATCTGTGCAGTGGATGTCATGGCATCTGCCTCGTCCAATATGATGAGTTTATATGTTGCCATTGAGGTATTTGTGTCGGAGTTTTTGTTCATTGTGAAGATTTGTTTTGTGCTTGCGAAGGTCTTGATTTGTTCCCGCACAACATCGATACCTCGATCGTCTGAAGCATTCAATTCGAGGACCATTTGGCGTACATTCTTTGCTCCATATATCCGTCTCGCGAGCGCCAGAATTGTCGATGTTTTCCCGGTTCCGGGGGGGCCGTAAAGGAGAAGATGGGGTAGTCGCTGGATTCATTAGCTTGTGCGTTGGTTGCCATGACCAGTTGAACTTACATTTGTATCTACGAATTTGTTGATTGTTGCCAGAATATCTTGGTGACCGGAGACATCATCCAATGTATCTGGACGATATTTCTCTACCCTTATTGTTGGTTAGCATATATACGGACCAATTGGTGTCAGGACATACCAAGGTAGACTATCTTCAGCTTCTACGGGAAGATTTGCAGCACTTCGTTTGCCTTTTGAGGTTGTATCAGAGCTGAATAATACTGGATTGTCCACTGCAGGCGTATCAATGTCCATTCCATCCTCGTAGTCTGACATTGTGGCGTGTTGTGATAGGGTTCTGTTGGAAAGATTGATGTTCTGAGATGCGGAGCGGAGTTATGGGAGACGCGACCAAACACGAGCCCCCAAAAAGTTCGCGTTGAGTGCACCAGCATGGCTGCACTCAACGTGACTGATTACGTAATTCATACCTAAGACCTCAATTCAGAATCTATATACCTCGACCACACCTGTCGCTCTCCGTGGTTTAGATTTTTCAACAAACATACCTTTTGTATCCCCCATGATAATACTGCCTCTACAAGCCATACCAGTAATCCTTCTTGCGCTTAGGACGAAATGAGTCAGGCTACTCAGGTGCGGAGGATCCTTCGCTATCGCGAACGACCTTTCCAAAGCCTTAGAGCAATTATTATCGCTTTCTTTCAATGACGAGATATACAACCTATAGAGGACTACTATACACATATATGTTACAATAATTCCACATCTCATATATATCTGGTTCTCGATCTCTACTTCAAAACATATCCAAATATGGATCTCCACAAACTTGACCTCAAAGTCTTCAAAGTCTCAGGATATGATTCATCATTGTGCGTAACCTCCTTAACGACATAACTAAACTAACTATACTCAGCAAATTTCAGGATCTCGGAGAGGTAGCTCAGAAGCAGGCTTACCAACGATCCGTTTCTCTGCAAAGGGGACGAGACAGCTAATCTAGTCAGAGGAATTTGTCGGTGTTTCTCCAGCACAAAGAGAACAGGATCCCGGAATATCCGTGTCTTGCGTATCGAGAGATAACGGGAGATCTTTCAGATACCCGGAAGTAGTTGGGCATGGGATATCTGCACGCTTTCTACCTTCTGTACAGTGTATAATATGATCTCGACGCACGTGTTTGGGAGTACGCCTACAGGCTGCGAATTTCCGGTAAGCCCATTCACACATTGCGTGAGATTGGGGGAAGCCGGTTGGAGTTGAATAATGTCGCAGAGAGAATATTCACACGAAGCGGATCGTGATGCGAGAGACGTAGCTTTGGAAGGAAAGTTGATTCGAAGAGGAGACGATCTCTATTTAGAGAATTAATGGTCTATTCTGCAGCTCTAAACACCGTTCGAAAAGATAACTCACTTCGTTCTGAATTATACGGAGACTTCTGCGGGGCTGTTGGATCGAATTTGTGAAGGTATACTGCTGTTTTGATGAAGGGGGCAACGGAAGTAGATATTGCCCGTACAGCGAGAGACGTACACACGTAATAAGAAGCTGGAGCGGGCACGCAGATTTATAGTCATTGCGCAGTTTGATCCGGATCCTTTATCGCTTGATTGGGAGGTACCAACTCAAGTGGCAATGTTGCATGAAAAAGTACTTCCTGATTGCCACGAGGCTGGTCACGACTGTTCAGCATCGTAGTGGGGCTTAGAAACCTAATTCTCTCGTTTTTGTATAACAAGGGCTCGCGTGTACGATCAAGGTCGTGATGCGAGAAGTGGTGGGGCTTAGAAACCTAGATTAAACAATTTTGCGACGTAAATTGGCGTGAAGAGCTCGTGGGGGTGCTGTAGATCAGAAGTCCTACTTTACTCTGAATCAAAAACATCCGTAACTAGGCGTGACGGCGACGACGCGATCATAGTTATCCAGAGCTTGGATTGTTCAGAAATGGTCACACAATATAATTGATACAAAAACACGGAAATTTTCAGCGGTTTCACAAGCTTAGTATTGTCTGAGTGTAAAGTACCGCTGGTCTGTCTCGCTCGACAGTACTACGTACTCCGTACCGTAGGGCATACTTCCTACGGACCATTTTCCCCCCTCCAAGGGACTCTTCCCACCAAATTCAGAACAACTAATTCCCCCCTTCCCAGAGAGACCGATTCCCGATTCCAGGACCACTTTAGGGGGAAATCAGCCCCCTTTTGGACACGCGTATCACCGCCTATGGAGTAGGTCCACTTTTACCTTGTCCGAGGGACATTTTCCTGGCCTCTCGTTCCAACTTCCAACTGTTCCTTACCAAGCACCTTTGCCGGACAACCGAGACCCACAAATATCCTTTACGGCACAGCAATTGGAACTCAAACTCGAGTACTACTGTTTTGAACCTGTACACGCTCACAGATCAAACAGAGAGAGAGAGAGAGACTCTCACCCGCCCCCCCCTCTGTCGAATACACTAAGGGCCCCACTATTGAGCATAAAAAAGAAATCTCCGCCCCTGCCATCATTAGCTGGAAGAAAAGCTTTACAAGGGTTAGAAGCCTCTAGTACTCCGCCAATCATGTGCCCCCCTTTTTGTCAGGCGCGACAAGCGAAGGGACAAGAGAGGGACAAGGACGGGTAGATGGAGCAGGACAGAAAAGAAAGAGCACTGTGATTGGTCAGACAGACAAATGGACTGGCCGACAGACAGGTCCTAGATAAACAGATAGAAGGATCGATGGACTGCTGATGGACATGTGATTGGACGGACAAACAGACAGTGTGGTTGGTTAAGGAGCTAGAGGAGCATATTACTGCTGTTGTTCTGTAGTCTCTTTTTGGTATCTTCGATTACTTTCAAAGTATTGCCAGTGTCGCGATGTATTATACTCATTCAATCACGTTAGTTGTAGACCCACTTCGCCCAAGTACTTAAGGACTAAAGAGCTCACACTCCTTAACAATAGACAATAATCAAATCACTACACAACTACACTTTACTTGTTTACAATATTACCCTGTCGATGAACCCTTAGGTATTAACAGATATGGAGCGTGGTCGAATTCGTAAGCAAACCTCCTCTACTTTAAACCGCGTGCTCACTCACACTCCATCCCACTATATTACCAAAAATTCCAACACTGATTTCCCACGCTTTCCTAGATATGGGTGGCTATCTCTCGAATGCCGATGCAACCCTCGGGCCTCCTGGCGACCCAGAATAGGAAAGAGCGAAAAAGAAGGGAAATAGAGCTTTATGTCGAATGCTTGATGACCTCTTCGATGCGTATCACTGTAGAGATGCTGCTACTAGACTGTCGCGGAAATCTCGGGAAATCGGTCTCCTTAGATTTGGAGTCTGGTTTTGTTTTTGGATGATGAAAATTGCTTGGGGGAGTTAAGCGAGGTTACGCGAAAAAGGGGAGAGTTGGGGTTTTTTTAACGGCCGTAATGGTCTTTGGGAATTATTCCATGAGAGTTTTACAGATATTATGTTTTCTCTTCTCCATTACTCTTCTAGGTTTACAATATAGATGATTTCCTGATTATAAACCACGTTTACAAAAACTCGCTTGATAATGATAGTATCCTTCAGATGCAAAATCTCTTCTTCACCCTTACCCTATTATCCAAACTTGATATAGCATGTGTTGGAACCAATTTTCAAGAGTGGCTCGTAAACATATAAGACAGACATCTTCTACTATCGCCATTATCCCCAAACTTGTTCAAGGTATAGTCAACAGAGAAAAGATTTAGGACGTAGAAGAGTAAATATATCATAAAGTGTTTGACTTGAAATTTGGTGGTATTTTAGGGTTTATGCAGTAGCAGTGGCACATGACCGTATAGAACTGGTTTCAAGTTTTTCGTTACATCAATCTTTTGAAGAGCGTTGACAATCGCCCGTCAGCGGATTGCGCAGGAACAATATCCAGGTTGTCAACAGATGACAACTGCACATCGCCATATGTCGAGAGGCTCTTCGCTTAATTATTAGATATCTCATATGATGAGACATGAGAGTTCACAGACTGAGCTTAAGGGTTGACTGGAGTTATTGCTTCAGTTAGCACGAAATTGTTTCGTTCCTGGAAGTAATGAGCATGAGAATGGGGTTGCAGTTGTCAATAGTACGCTAAAAGTTGAATAAGTAGGCGAGACGGTTTCAATTTTTCACAAATTGAACAGCCACCGTCTTATATAATTGAGGATACTCTGGTCCAGGGCTGGGATAACCAGGCTCGTACTAACTTAGACTTCGAAACGTCCTAAATTACTCATCAGATTCTGTTCTTGAGGTTGGTCGAGCTTCTGATTCTGGGCCGTGTTCTCCTGGAGGCAACACTTTGGTAAACTGGGAGCTTGATTATGAAAGTTGAGTTGACTACTTGAGCCTCAGCCCGTTGCCCACACTAACGCGAAAACGAAGATTTTGAAGGAGAAAGTCACAAGGAGTGTTTGACCCAAAGTTCGGTCTTTCTAATTACATTATTAAGTAGTTGAGATCTACATCCAGTCAGGAGAAAGACAAGGATTCTCCGTCTGGTATTTCTCAATCTTTTCTAAATTCCACCCAGATTTATACACAATATCGGACTCCCGTGGACGCCTTTCCCCCAATCTATAAGAATAAGAAAACCCGCAAGTTTTATCGAAATATACATATTGAAAACACCTAGCTTCCTCCTCGCAGGCTTTCCTGCAATTCTCGAATGAAATGTGAGCATCTTTTTCCACCTGTGACATTTCATCGGGGTTCTTCTGCGATCCTCCTTCTACTCCTGGGGCTTTGAAAATCAAGTCATCGGAGAGGTTGTACCAGTCCTCCTTCTCTGCGCTAATATATGGCTTTGTAAGATGTTGATATAGGTCTCCGAGTAATAGAGGTTTCTAGTAAACGAGTTAGCGATTTCACTGGGAGCATGAAGATAGTGATAATAACCTTAACATCCGGTCTTTGTGATTCGTAAGACCAAATACTGTTAGCAACTTCTGAGTTCACATGGTGCATGGTAACAATTGGCTGACACCAGTGCCTGACTCCATTATCTGGTCCAGGGCCATATGGTATCGTGGAAGGCTTCTCCCCCTGGAGAATTGGCCATTTATGAGTAAATTCGACACCTTTCTCCTTCAAAGCCTTCATAAGAATAAAGTCTCCATACTGCGCGTTCTTTGCAACGGAGTCATAACGTGCAACTATTTCTGAACTGTTGTACGAGAATTTTGAGAGCGCCGCTCCAGATAAAATGAAACCACTCCCACCATGTGAGAATGAGGTGTCGTCGTAATATGTTGGAGATCCAAGGTACAGAAGATCGCCCGACTCGAGACGGTCCAGCCATAGTAACAAATTGGTCCACACGAGATACGTATCTGCTTCTATGAATACATACCACTTTTTACCTGGCTTCATTCTCCATGTTTCTTCCAGCATTCTAATGAATTTGTATTTGTCCAGATTCCAACCCGCATCATGGTGGGTTTCTTTCAGTTTCCCAATGTCTTCGCCATTTTTCTTGTGTTCTTGGAGAGTTCGATAGTAGTCGAAATCGGGGTTGTTCAGCTTGACTTCCTCGGCAACGTTCTTCAAAACATCATGTATATGATGAGTACCCAGATCTTGTTCCAGATCAGAAAAAAGAAGGAGGTCGTCGACGCACTGGAGCATTGTTAATAGCTGTGTAGGAAGCTTATCGAAAACTTCATTTGCGCCAGTTTTAAGCACCACCAGAACCTCTGAAGAATCGCCGAAAGAAGCGCAGTAACCTTTCGGTGCCGGAACCTCGGTTTTATTACTGAGTACTGCCTGATATTGCCGTGGTTCAAAGTAGGGTAGTGGTTGCGGTGGAGGCAAGGCCGATTTTCTGAAAGGAGTGTAATCTAGAAGACAAAGAATGAAAATCTCTAACAATATAAGAATACAAATTTTAGAAGATAGCAGCCGAGGAAATGCTGAAAAGAAACACATGGTGAAGAATATACAGTAAGATTTTACGTAAGTAGATACTTGACGTCTACCCGTAAGAGAAAGAAAAGAAGGTAGGTAGGAGTGGTTTTGAAATTTTTTGTGACTGCCTAGGTCATAGTAACCACGCACTACTAAGATGGAGATTCTATTTTTGTAGCTTATTGTTTGCGTCCGTTGGGCATTTGCCGCAGGTGTTTTGGGCTGAGGCGGCAGGGTCGCTTTGTAGGATTGCAGGGGATACGAAGGATGCTGATGCATGGCCATCCTAACAAAACGTTTCACTTTTGGGTTCAACAAAATCTATAATTCAGTGTCTTAATATCGTGAGAATATAAAAATAATAGGAACTGGCTCTTGCGAGGTTGTTCTAGTTTTTACTAGATTGTTAGAACATTAAGACGTGTGGTTCTGGTTCTATCACTTGTTTAGGCGATGTTCTTCAAATCAGTCTTATTCATCCCCCTGGACAAGCCCTGTAGGTAAGCACCTGGTGTCAATAGTTTTCTATAAATCTACTCGACCGCACGTGATCTACAGGTAGAGTAAAGTTTGAGTTTCCTGGGAGAGTCATATAACTAAAACAAACTTACTCGGGCAATTAGGGCAAAAGTCCCAACAGAAGTACCTAGTAGATTGGTGACTCAATTCATCCTAAGGATGTAGAATAGCAAGGCTGGTGCCCCTTGCAGTAATGTCTACCGCACGAGGCCCCCACGTTGTGACGCAAGTTAGTACTGTCCGTCATCCCATTACTGTAGGAGAACCAACCACAGATCAGTTGATATGTCGTTTCAAGATGTAGATGGCTTTGTATCAGGTCACGACTCACGTTGATATGCGCTACTCTACATCTACAAAGTACTACGATGGGTAGTGAATATATATATACGCGTACCGGTTTGTTGGTGGCTTCATCAGACATAAGTGTAGTTTTTCATTTTGACTCAGTGACCGTACTGAGCACTGCTTCAGGATTAGCTTCCATGGACCCAAGGGCAGGCACAATAGCCCCATGGGATACCACTGATGCAGCGTTATCTACTGCATCACCGATCCTTCGTAATAACCTCAGCACTAGAGGACTCCCGAGTTTATAAGAAACGAAGATTGACTTAGAGAGTGTTAATAACGATCTAAAATGTTTGAAGTAATAGTGGGAGACATATATCGACACATATTTAATCCCAAAAAGATCTGATTTTCCAATTATCCTTGAACAATATTGTTAGATAAAATTTGTTTGATAAATCTTAATTCGGAATCTTCTAAATACTATATTTCTAATACTATTACACTAGGGGCTTTGAAGATATTTATTAGGTAAACTCGGTCTAGATGCAGCGATGAATCTCGGAATTAACGCGGTAACCGCGTATGTCTTTAATCAATTCTACTTTTATTGTTGGTGAATAAAATACACTAGTAGCTGGATTGATTACTTGAATCAAAATACGTGGCAGCCACTAAGAGAAGAAATATCACGCAGTTGTTAGCTATAATGTGACTTTTTCATTTCATTCGCTATTCATGATAATAAGTAAATATTAGGGTGTATTAATAATTAATAGCACAATGAACCTACATCAAAAGCATCACGACTCCAAAGACCGCACTCATGATTACCATTGAACCACCTGAGCACGAAGGTGTCGATGCTGAACCTTTAGCAGAAGTAGATGTAGTAGCTGCACTTTTGATCACCGTTGCGACTGCCGGTGAGACTTCGGAGCTGGAACCGCTACCAGAGACAATAGATGTCGAAATGGATCGAGAAATTGACCCAAAAGAACTCATGGCTAGTTGTGAGGATCTTACCTGATTGGTAGAGGCTGAAGAAGTGGCTTGAATTATGGATGTCGATGAAGTGGCCCAACTTACGATTGACGATGACGACGATGAAGCCAACAGTGCCAGGGATGATGAAGAGAGGTTTGATATGACTGACGGCCGGGATGCCTGTAAACTTGTTATAGAAGGTACAACTTCCCCGCCAGATTTTGTCAAGCCCATTACTGCAGCTCTGGTTAGACTATCCCTTTATACGGGGTTTTGGTTCAACTTACTGGAAGCAATTAATTCCGCTTTTATCAAAGCACCATTAGGAGTCGGAACAGGTGCCAGAGGTAATGAATTTACACCACCACCTGGCGCTTGTACTATTATTCCACTAGTCCCAAGACTTATCACCTCATTGTTTGTCAAAGTGATGGGCGAACCACCGATTTTCAACATCTCGCTTCCAAGAATAACCGAACTCGCTCCAAGGGCGGCAGTGATCACATTCCCATTAACTGTCCCTATTACTAAAGGCGCGGTAATTGCAGGTTGAAGTGGGGATACAGGCGTAGGCAGGGCATATGATGAAACTGATCCACCAGCACTTTGAACATGTCGAGACAGCTGACTTGCTTTCTCTGGTAGAAAGATGCGGTGCTTCGTCTGCTGATGAAGTTGAGCTTACTGAATGAATACCTGGACGACTTGCTGCAGAAATCGATACTGGAGGTTTGGTAGAACTGGAGGATTTGACCACAGTTGAGGGCGACGGGGACTGCGATGACGACAGTTCCGTGAATGATTTGACCGGGATAACACTCTCAGTTCTTTTTTGAATCGAAGTCGAAGATGCTGAACTGGATGTGATTTGTGAACTAGACGAAGTAGGTGTACTTGCTGTACTTAATGTACTCGAGGTGCTAGACTTGGATGAACTAGATGATAGCACTAAAGACACTAACGACAGTGACGACGAGCCGGAAGCTGTATCACTCCGTTGGTAAATTCCTTCATTTTGTTAGAAATGAAGGAATGATCTTTTAGACCTGAACTGACTTGATCCATAACCCCGCTCTAGCCAAATAGCGAGCGAAAGGGTTGTGCACACTTGTCCGACCTTGTTGAGGCGCATTGTTACTGAGGTTGAGCAAAACAACAAGAATTATAACAGGCAAAGCGTGGAACAAATTTAGGAAACAAAACTCTAGGAGGCCGTGACAAAATTTCGAGTGTTCAAGCCTGAGGGTGAGGGAGAAGAAAGAGAGGAAAAGAGAGAGGTTGGTATTGATTCTTTGATTCTGCGGCTCCCCTATCTCAAGCACTGTTTTTGTGCCAAGTTGCTTATAGTACTACAAGCAGAGTTGCATTGTGGAGAAGAGACAACCGTTTGAAAACAACTTTTCATTCATTGCTCCAATTTCCAGATTCAGATTGGAACGATTGTGCGAGTACATAACTGCAGGAACACAGCCCTGTTCTCTGCAACATGGTGACCCTCCTCGATCCAAGAAAACAGAGCAAGCCATGTGGATGGCAATATGCGTGGATAATAGCCGAAAGGGGTGGTCCAACCAAAATCTTCAACCAGTAAGGCACAGTCTCGCCGATACTAGGCTTCGATTGGACAAAAAGTCCGCAGTTAACATTGAATAGATAAGTAACCAGGGAAAGCCGGTTGGTTGTTCCGGTGGAGAGCAGATCCTACTGCAAGTGTTTTTCTCTCCGAATGTTGATTTGTCGAGAATGGACTGGCTGTTGATGTAGGGCGCAAGAAGGATCGAGGTCATGTAACGGAAAGGGGAGAAAGGCCGAGCGACACCCCCCCAGGCAGGGGTGCTGTTGGTGCCGCTGCAGATAAAATAAACCAACCACAATTAAATATTCACACCACTTTCCCAATTCATCAAATCACAAACCAAGACACCATGTTGGTGTATACTGACTGTCCAAATGCACAAGTTCAAGTTCAAGAGCACCCAATACAGTGCGAATCGTTAGAATTTAGAGGTGGCACAGTCTGCCAACCTACTGCTCAAGAAAGGGCTCCGCCTCGTCCGCTACCTTATCTAAACTAGAGTATCGCCTATCTATAATCTAAATTCGGACGAGCGAGAGACACTATGTGGACGAGCACGATGGCGACCAGGTCGCGGTGTTGACATAGTATCGCTTAAATTTGCGGGACAAACTTTTCAGTCCCTCAAAAAGGCTCAATAAGCACGGTTGATGCCCGGAATTAGAACCCGTGGCAATGCTTTTCAAATCGTGGAGTTTAGGGGTGCAAACCCGGGGGATATTATGTTTTCCGGGGCCAAAAAAACAATATAGGCTTGCAGTCATCCAGACCCTGGAGATCGTCCTCCACCGGCACAAGGGGACTGCTGCGGCGATTTGGTTCTATCTGCATGGCATGAAAATGTGACATATATTACTATCTCGCCTACAGTCTATTGTAGCCTGCTCTCAATTCTTTCTTCCTTCCCAACTCAACCGCGTGGGCGCACACGAGAGGGCCAGCCGATCAAACGTTTTGAATCCTCAGGGAAAATGCAGAGTCGAAGACGCGATGCGTACTTAGCAGTATATTCTCTCAATATTTGTTTCAGGTTTAATATCTGAGACTTCTGCCTCGCTGTTGCAAAGAGAACATACGAAAGCGGACGAATTCTCCAAACACCATAGTCGTCTACCCACAGGGCTGCTCAAAGGAAGCTATAGATCCTCTGCCTGACAATTGCGCTATTTCAATAGGAGTGCTGTTCAACCCGAAAGCTTCCTCGACCTGGCATCCTCAAGGTCTATTCGGGATAAACAACAACCATGTAGGATATGAAGCAAATCTTAGATATGAAGCAAATGCAGAGTATGGGCTAGAGACAGTGGGATTAAGTCATGTTTCCGGAGACGAAAATGAGCCGACTCTTGTCAATCAAACAATTGCCGGAATTGCGACAGCATCCTCTTTTTATGTGTTGGTATTCTATCAAAAACTTATCTTGAAAAGCACTAATTGTGGAGCAACAGAGGAATATTTGGCTTGGGTACACAACCAGTCAACTATACAGACCTTGGAAACTCCTCCGCACCTTCGTTTTTCTCTTCTCTCAAAGCGCAAAACCTGATACCCTCTCTAAGTTGGAGTTACACGGCAGGGGCAAAATATCGTAAATTATTTAAATACAGTTAGTTGTTTGAGTCGCATATTGACATCGACCAGAACTAAAAGGGGGCCAATTCTCTCAATTAATCTTCGGAGGATATGACTCTTCGAGGTTTACTCGTAAGGCTGCAAATTTCACCCTCAGTCCAGATATCACTCGAGATATTGTGGTCGCCCTGTAACGGATTTCATTCAGTGGCACTACACAAGAGGTTCTCCTTCCTAAGCCCATTTACGCTTTTGTCGAGTCAATAGATCCAAATTTCTGGCTTCCTGCTGAATCATGCAGGTATGTCACCTCCAATTTCCACTATGTGGCTTCTCCATTTGCTAAGTAATTAGGGCTTTTGAGAAGGCATTTGGCATCTCGGTTGACAACAGCACGGGACTTTATTTATTGAACGCGACACAATATGCCAGACTTCATGCAACCAACCCTTCGGTTACATTTACGTTATCAAATAGCCTTTCGAGTGGAAAGAGTGTTGATATCGTTCTACCATTAGATTCCTTTGCATTATCCGCAACCCCGCCCTTTGTGCCGAATGCCACTTATTATTTCCCCCTTAAGCAAGCTTCCAACGATACACAATACACGCTGGGCAGAACATTTCTTCAGGAAGCGTAGGTCATCACTATAATTGGATTCGTTCTTTATGCTTACTGTGATATAGTTATTTGACTGTCAATTATGAAAGGGGGAACTTCTCGGTTAGCCAATGCACTTTCGACGATGGCTCAACCCCTGAAATAGCAACAATACAATCAATTACTTTGGATGGAACCGGGAAGAAGTCGAATGGCATTGGTATCGGAGCTTTAGTGGGCATTGTAATTGCTATAATAGCCGTGATTATCCTCATAGGAGGATTAATCTTCCTTTATTTACGAAAGAAGAAACGAAGGGATGTAATCGAACCTAGAGACGTCATATCATCACCGATACCCGAACCTTCACACACTTTTTGCTCTCCAAACCAGTCACCCCACCCGTCAATCCGAAGTCCAGAACAACAAACGATTAGCTCTCCGAGCGAAAATGACACCGGTGCCTCGACCTATTCCACTGAAATGGAAAGCAAGCCCATCATTATCCCCATGAATAAACTTCACCGACAAAGATCAGAACTCTCCGATACATCACAACTCCGCTCCGAACTTTCCGCAGGTAATAACCTAACCGCGAGGGGACCTATTTCGAAGAAGATCAGCGCATCCAGTCTTTCAGAAAAGCAAATAGAACAGCTGAGTTGGATGGTTTCGGAGTTTTGTACGAATTGGATGCTGCCCCCCAAGATCTAAGGCCGAGACAAAGTTCAGGGTTAAGTCCTAGTCCGACTGAACCGGTTGATCGATCGTCGTCAGCTGGAGGTTTCCATAGCCAAGTTAGTCCAGTCACGGATTCAGAGGTGCAAAGACCTGTTCAGCCGACTTCCTGGCTTGACATGAGTGAAAGAATAGCGGGGACTAGAAGAATCGAAAGCTCTCCTGTATCACCACTACGTCGGGAGGATAGAGGAAGGGACTCCTCAACCTCGGCACCAAGTAGTAGATTTGGTTCGAGGTTCAGCACGCGTGGCTGAGCCCATCGAACGAAAGTCTTTACAAAGAATCACCAGGTACCAGCTCCTTCTGACAATATATAAATCCCAAGTCGCTGATTTCGCATGCTCATAAAGTCAGCAGCGGCACAAAACAGCCCCGAGATGTCACACAAGGTCTGCGCCATCCTCGCGTCGATCCTGTACTGTAAGGCTTACAGGGCGGAAACTATCATACGAGTTTGCTACTTTTGTCACCGGGGTCCAGATGGGAATTGAAACATTCCAGTTCGTGATAAACACTCTGCCGTTGACGCCACTCAGTAATTTATAGTCACGATAATACGCTCGGGTTCACTTTTTATGGCATGGCTGACAATTACCATCGTACCTACCACGTCAAAGCCTATCATCTGTATATATTTCACATACCGAGACTCGTATTCATAGGACGTATAGGTATCCAAGAATAATAATAATTTTCGATTCTTCCAATTGACCAATCATGTCTGGTCAAGCTTGCTGCCTCATACCCGCCAAGTCTCTTACAGCCTTATTAGGACTCGTTCTATTTTTCTCTCTCCACCATTAAAAACCCAGAAGCCCCATTACTTGTGTGTCTTCCGATGGGCTGAAATCGTCGCATTAAGTCGGGTTTTCGGGGTTGTACTGTAACTCTGTTCGTGATTTAAAATTGTTCTCCTTATTTCGAGAAATTAAGATAATTAACCGAACATCCGACCAAGACCCAAGTAAACGTCCTCAAACTTTATGTTAACCACCTAGAATAGCTCAGAAAGATCAAATGCACAACGGAGGTGATTTATTGCTGATCTCCCATCTACTGGTCGTCTATATACCTCGTCAGCACGTCTCGTTCTCCCGCAATCGCCTGACTCTCATCTCCCCTACTACGCCTCTAAGAAATACGAAGAGACATCACCATTACACAAAAAGGGCAAACGAGCTGAGCGGCTCGCGAGCAAGAATAAAACAGTCAGCTGACATTGCGAAAGCTTGTACCCAGGTATTGCCAATCAATCATTCGGAGAGCTGGAAGAGGCTCACTCATTCCATTCCTCACAAAAGAGTGACATCTTGGCAAACAGCCACTTCCCATTCCTCGTTAATTTGACACTGTAATTGGAGTGAATTGTCGGCCGTATTTTCTGTACCGTCTTGTATTATGCTGTTGCCCTGTTTCTGAAGAATTGAAGGTATATAAGAAGGGAGGTGGTACTGTACTTTTTGTTTAATTAGTACCTACTCTTCTAACTACCTACTTGCACCTTATACCTCAACAACACGTTAGAATTCTTCGCACTTCTACAACACATTTTCAAAATGCAGTTTACTTCTCTCATCCTCCCTGTTCTTCTCGCTGTCAGCAGCACTGTCATCGCTGCTCCTTCGACTTGTAAGTATCTTATTTCTTCCATCTCACCCACAAGGGACCATAGAACTGACAATAACAAAATAGCTGCACATGCATTGTTCTCCCGAGGATCTTGCAAGAGCCCATCTTGTACTACAAAATGTAAGTCACCTTCTCACCCCTTCCAATAGCAAAGATACTAACAGGTCACAGGTCCTGATGGAACGTACGTGCTCTCTTCATCCTTCACCACACAATACACAAAACTAACACCGAAAACTAGACCTTACGACTGCTGCGTAGACTACTTCCGCGACCCCTGCTGGGACCACCATAAATGCGAGGAAGCCGATTGTCTCTGCAAATGTGAAGGTAGCGCGTAAGTCCCATTCCATTGCCACTTTTCCATCTTCCAGCTTCTTCCAAAACCTGAGCCAGAAAAAACTAATTTCCAATCAACCATAGAACGACGTACTTGTGTAATGCCCAGTATCTCGTTGACCCTTGCAAGTCCCATGACGGTAAGTCCATCACTGCCTAAGATATTGCAAATATCATGGATGGCTGAGGATTTGGAGCATGTCGACTTTGAAGAGTCATGTGTAACAGACTGAAAATTGATGGCTGCTATTTGGCGTATGGGATTGTGGTGAACGGTTTTTATGGGACATCTATGATTGGAGGGCGTTTGGTTGAGGTCGTTGGATTCAGTGAATTGATAATAAGGAATAGATTTTAACAATTCATTCATTAATAAAAGCACTGTACTGTCGCATCTTGCCCCTCACCCCCCACCCCCTCCCATTTTTTAGGATCCGTAGAAAATATGATGGGTAATGATAACTTCTCATACTCGTAAATAGTCATGGAATCCTATCCTTACTGTATGATACCTCACCTGGTAATTTGGAAAATGGTGAAAGGGAGCGAGGAAACAACTGATTCTCGCTAAATCCCGACTCCTCGAGATATTCTCGATCACCGCTCATTGGCTGAAAGGGGTACTACTAGCACTGGCTTGCTTATTTTCTCACTGTCCCCATGATATATAAAACGTAATTCTTTGGAATCAACCAAATCATAAGCGCAAATGGATTTTGTGAAGGTTCTTGCCGATTGTGGCATCGAGGTAGTAAACTTCCATCTTAGGACTCTTCTCACCTATTTCCTCGGAAATGGCTCCAGGCTACCATGGCTATCATACCGTTATATCTTGTTGACCTGATATTTGTGATTGTCTCCATAGCGAGCTTTTGACAAATATTCTCCCGGGACACGAGGCGGAAGGGGGTTATAAACCATACCTTTATTGATTACTTTGTGGATTTATACAGCTTGTGAAAAAGAGGTTGAGTATAGTATGAGTCTTGAATCAGGTAGGTCGGCAAGAGATGGGAGAAAGTTGTGCATGGAATTAACTTATTTGCCTGACTTGAAGAGGACTTATGGTCTTTCTTGGCCATAATTCTCTGCTTGAGGCTACCCGTCGCCTGTTGGTATCACTGGATCGTTATGAAGAATTGAGGAATGGTTGATGGACTACTGCACAGTGGTTTTATGAACACGGGTAACAAAGGAAATTGTAAAGCCCCTCAGCAACACCATCTACTGTCGCTTTGCGGCCACGATTCCTATACGAGTGATTAGTCAACGAACATGACATTGGGCCTAGAAAAATTCCTTACTCTCAACATCGGTAACACTTTGTGCCAAAATTTGTTGAAGGACCTTGGGGTTCTCAAGCTCTTTCTGGATCTTGGCGATAATGCTCTCAGAGAGCTCCTTCTGCTGGCGGATCTTCACCTGTCCCTCATATCTAACCCACGAATCCAGGACAGTCTTGGCCTCAGCGGCAAGAGCAGTGGTTTGCTCAAGCTCGTAGGCTTGTGCCTCAAGTCTGGCAGTCTCCTATGGATAGTGAGCAAGCTGTCCTATAATGATACCCACTCCTATTGCGTACCTTGGAGACTTCGAACAATGTCTTGGTAACATCGACAACACTTCCCAATTGCTGGACGCTATCAATTCGTGTCTTCACAGCCTCGGTGTGATCGGCACGGGCAGCATTCAAAACGCCCTTGATCTTGTTGACTTGTCCATCCGCCCACTCCTGGTACATTGGTCCACCGAATTTGAAAACTGCGGTCCATACACTCAACAGGCAGAGCGCAACAATGGTCTCCTCGTTTACGACATAGTACTCGTTGCTAATGGCGTAAATCGCGGCACCAGCCGACGAGGAAAGGATGGCAGTTTTCGAGACCAGTGAGTTACCTGGCAGAGAATCTAGGATAGATTGTGCCTTCTTCTTTGGGTCCTCCACTGCTGTAGTCGAAGCTGATCGGTGGCTTGCGATAGATGTGGTGAGGGCTGGGATGGAACGAAGAGGGACAGTTGGTCGGATTCGAGCTGCGCCTGGAGCTGCTGTCAGTATTATGGTGCCATAATTGATCCCTGCCAATCGATTGGTACCCCAATTACATACCTATGGCGCTTCTTGCCAAACGTGATGCCATTGTGATTTGAGAGGATATGATGTTGAGCTCGACGTCGTTCTTGAGGGAGCGAAGAATTGAGGTCGGGATGCGGAAGTCAATTTGACAAAACACGTGACTGGGCTAGTCTTGAAATCGGGCCAAAAAATTCCATATCCCGGCGAAAGTTTCCGAGCATTTGAAGATTATGAGGACTCAAGTTTTTGCGCCCCGCAACAATCGATTAACAATGCCTACAGCTATAGCGACGGCGGGCAAGTCTGTGAAACGCAAGAGAGTTTCTTCGGAAAAGAAACCAATAAAGCGGGCACGGTCAGAAAGCAGCGACGACGGAGAGGAAGATACCCAGGCGCAAATACTCCTACTGGAAAACGAGATATTCGAGTCGAAAAAGAACTACAACAATATCGCAAAGTTAATCAAAATATTCACGTCGGACAAAGAAGATCCGGATGATTCAGTGGTTGCTGCCATTTCGCTATGCCGAGTTTTCACGAGATTGTTAGTCGCGGGGGACTTGGAATCCAAGGCCAAAGCTAGCGACAAGGAGTTGATTGTTGCGAAATGGCTGAGAGAGCGTTACTCGGAATACAAAGGGGCATTGCTTGATCTTTTGGGAGAAGAAGGAATTAGTGCTACGGCATTGACTCTGTGTATGCGTTTATTGAAGACTGACGGTGAGACTATTCGAAATAATCAGGATTACCAGTTCCCCGGCACTTTTCTTACAGGAATCGTGCGAACTTTGCTTAGACCAGAGAGTGAAGCAAGTACGCGGAAAGAATTCAGTGAGAAATTTGTCGAGGAGTATGACGATATTCGGTTCTATACTTTTGAAGCAATCCAGTAAGTAACAAAAGTCATTTTTAACTAGCCATTCCTAACCAGTTTACAGAAAGATTTCGGCAGATTCCTCAATTGCAACCTCGAGCCAGTTATTCGATAATATTCTCGAAATCCTGACGACGATCGAATCCGTTCCTGAATCAAACGATGAACTCGAGGACTTCTACATACCCGCTCCCCAAAAGAAGACGCACCCCCTCTATTCTCTCTCGCAGCATAAGAAACGGGCACAAGCAGCGTGGCTTGCCTTGATGAATATGGAAATGGACAAGGAACAGAGAAAATCAATATTAAGAATAATGTCCGAGTCAATCGCGCCCTGGTTCCTCAAACCAGAACTTCTGATGGATTTCTTGTCGGATTGCTATGATGCTGGCGGGTCGACCTCATTGCTGGCGCTGTCTGGAGTTTTTTACTTGATTCAAGAGAAGAATCTGGACTACCCCTCCTTCTACCGCAAGCTATATTCTTTGCTTGACTCTGAGATTTTACATTCGAAGCACCGATCGAGGTTCTTCCGACTCATGGATACTTTCCTAGGATCAACCCATCTTCCAGCTGTTCTGGTTGCAAGCTTTATCAAAAGACTCGCGAGGCTGACACTTTACGCCCCGCCATCAGGGATTGTGGCAGTTGTTCCCTGGATTTACAATTTATTCAAGAAGCACCCTTCATGCACGTTCATGATACATCGGGTCCCCAGAACGAATGAAGAGAAGGAGAATTTCGAGACCATAGGTGCCGTGGATCCGTTTGACATGGACGAGGAGGATCCAATGGAGACAAACGCCATTCAAAGTAGTATTTGGGAGATCGTGACTCTGCAGTCTCACTATCATGCAAATGTTGCAACGCTGGCAAAGATCATCTCCGAGCAATTCACTAAGCATGCTTACAACCTGGAGGACTTTCTCGATCACTCGTATGGAAGTGTACGTTGCCCATTTTCGTGAGGAACAGTGAACTGCCTGCTAACAATGAATAGATGATCGAATCAGAGTTGGGCAAGGACGTTAAGAAGGTGCCAGTTGTAGAATATGAGATACCCAAAAGAATATTTCTGGAGCAAAATGCGGAGTCGGGGTTGGAGGATAGCTTGTTGGTGAAGCTATGGGACTTTAGTTGAAGTAATATAATGCCTAACGGCCATAACCATAAAATGAAAACATTCTTTGTTGAGTAATACCATTCTGGTCTTTTCCGAGGTCGCGATACTATAATTGTTTTGTTGAATGGCTGCCTGGGGTTGTGAGATTGGTTGGAGGGCGTCCTTGGAACTCAAAACGACCCCCCTTTAACCCTTTCTGCCCTCTCCCTTCACTGCGCCTTCCAAGCCCCCGAAATGTGACTGTAGGAGCAACCGCGAACGACCTTCCCCTTCACGCCACCACCTGCACATATTTTGACGACCGATCCGTTGGAACTCAGGTTTATTAAATGCATCCACTTTCCCTCGAGAAGCTCCGACATTGCAAGGCCAACCTACGCATCTATTGAAGGGGGGCAAATTGATTGAATTGATTGCTTATTTCCACACTACATTCCAAAGTGTAAGTTAAGTATTCACCGAGCTGACAACGTGAATCACTTCAGCCCCTTCAGCAAGATGCCAGCGCTAAATACTCCCGTAGCATCCATAATCAAAGATATACCTGCACAAAATGCCTCTCCGCGATTTCCTCAAGAAGAAAGATAAGATTGCGCAGAGTAGCGCGCATGCGCCAGAACCAGACCATGACGCCCTAGCACCCCCGGGATTTACATTTATGAGGAGCGACACCCATACGCAGGAAATCATAACTCCCCCATCGTTTCACTCCGAAAAGGCCTCGAAGAAATCTTCGGAAGCACCTCCCGAGTCAAGATCACCAAAGTTGTTTGGGCGAGGTCGGAGTGCCTCTATGAAGTCCAATAACTCCCGCGACAGCGAGAAGTCCAAGGGCAAATCTTCACCCAAAAGGATATCACAACTCTTGCATTTGGGGAAGAAGGAAACCACCTCGGCCAGTGTGCCAAAGGATTTACCAGCGATCAGCGGGGATGACAACACACCTGGTGGAGGGGGAGCAGAAGCCCAGTGGGAGTTACGGGCAACGATGCTGGCGAGACAGAATGAGAGAAGCAGACCCGGCAGTCCAACTGGAGAGACAGCAGACTCTGCGTTCGGGAATATGTCATTGGGAGCAGGGAAGGGGACGCCGTTGACGCAACAGGCAGATGACAATATCCAAGAAGCTATCAGACTTCACGAAGCGGGAGATTTGGTGACGGCTACGAAGATGTTCGGGCGACTGGCAGATCCCAAGGGGGAGAATAATGCTCTGAGCCAGGTTCTGTACGGCCTTGCTTTACGGTATGTCTATAGGATGTCATTTAAGCAAGCCCGGATGACTCCAAATGAAGTCCCGTTGATTCAGATATCCCACACGGTTCAATTATGGTCGTTCTAACTTGTCTGTTAGGCATGGTTGGGGTTGTGAGCCAGATCATACCCAAGCTGTAAAGTATCTGTCGGCAGCCGCGTCAAACGCTGCTGCAATCGAGGATCTTGCTCTCAAGGCCGGAATGAAGAAAGGGGGGACGGCCAAGGGAGAGCTTGTCCTCGCTATATTCGAACTTGCGAACTGCTTCCGTCATGGCTGGGGCGTGGCTGTGGACAAAGTGGCGGCCAAACAGGTAAGTTATCTGGAAAGGATTGGATCGGGTAGAAGCCTGAAAGACTCGATCTGATAATTCGGGAATAGTACTACGAAACGGCTGCAAACCTAGGCGACACTGGTATGTGCTTTCCATTCACGCCCAACTCAATGTTCTAGATTTACTAAACTCAATGGGTAGATGCGATGAACGAAGTCGGTTGGTGTTACATCGAAGGGTTTGGCTGCAAGAAAGACAAGGTAAGCTTCCAAAACATGGGATCAGCCGAGCTTCCGAATAGCTTCATGGTGCTATAACCACTGAAGTATCAGCCTCGCATCGATGTGTGGCTTGCGTGCGCATGCGTCCTGCCCCTTTGATGACTGCATTTGGGCAGCAATGGGGCTTCTCAACTTACATATCTTGTCACACCACACGAAGGGTTCGCCCGTCCATTCAGACGGCCATGAGGCTAACATATCTATCCACAGTGGGCAGCAGCGAAATACTATAGGCGGGCGGAGAAAGCTGGGAGTAAGACACTGGGTAACTCTTGGTAAGTTCGTGGTTACATGTCACGTTTTTCTCTTCCCTCGTTCCATTCTCCTGTGGGTAGATGGTGGTGTTGGTGTTGCATTGGCGGGCCTCGAAAGTGGCCATCCCGTGCAGCAACGTTCCAAAATGACTCGAGCCACACCAAACTATTCGCTGTGCCCCTCCCCATTTTGTCTACCTCCTTCCTTTTCTCTATACGTGGATAAAGTCACCTGCTGATCCATTTTCCCTCGCGTGCGTGTAGGATCTGGAAGGAAAAGTACAATGCCCCGAAGAAGTGAGATTGGTTCACCGTGGGCTTTATTGTGGTTCTTGGAGGCGACTCATAATTTGTTTTCCTTTTTTATATTTCGTTTCCTGGAGTTGTTCAATTTTTTTTTATCGTGGGGTAGAAAGCGATCTGAAGCGTTACCCACTCGGCAGCATATGGTTTTTTTCCCTTCAAGCGCGTGTGCGGGGCATAGGTTAATTTTTTTTCTCTGGGTACCTTTTTTCTTACATGAACTGTTTTTGTTGTTGTTGAGCTTTCTGGGTCATGCAGGAGTGGTTTTGGTTTTTTTTTTGTTAGTGAACTTGAATGGACATCAGCTCGAGGTCGAGGTTCAGGGGGGTGGTTATCTTGAATGCACACACAACTACGTACCTACCATTCTTTGTTTCTCCCCTTGATGCATTCCTAATTAGGGCAAGAAGGTAAATGAGTTTGAATTTTGTTTGTTTGTTTACCATACCCATGCCATACCCATACCATACGTATTTGGACGGAAGGGGGATCTGAGGCATCTGATACTGTCTTCGGGTCTCTTCTCCGTCCCTGTCAGATGGGCTTCTTTACGAGTTTTATCTGTTTCGGCCGTTCTATTCTTTTTTCATTTTTGACATATGGGCCTAATACGCTCGGTATAACTTACCTTGCTCGGTTTGGGGGAGAGGGGAGGGGGGCTTAGGGGGGTTTCTCTCGCGTGATGGGTGAGCAGCATGTTCTTTGGAAGTATGGATCTCTAGTTCCCTTTTACCTTTTTACTTTCGGATGAACTAGTGAGGTACAGTACGAGTAGTGAGGTAGTGAGGCGAGACGAGGAAACTAAACTAAACTGGAACGCACGCAACGCGGTGTGCTAGTGCTACAGTAGTGCTAGTGCTAGTGATCGTGCTAGTGCTAGTGCTAGTGTTAGTGCTAACTGGTGTACCCGTCGGAGCTTTGAGCCTTGAGCTTGGTAGGCGGCGGTGTAAGGGCTTGTGGTCTTGGATTTTTACCTTTCTTGTGTTTATTTTTGGATGCGGGATTGGATTGGACTGCGGATTTTATCTTTCGTTTTGTGGTTTTTTTTTGGTTTCGTAATGAGGTTGGAAATATGGGGATGAGGTTGTTCGGGAATCGGGAGGGGGGAGTTGTTGATGTCAGCTGGGTTGGGTTGGGTTTGGTGGGTGGGTGGTGGGTATACGTATACGGGGTCCCTACGGAATAACATGTTAAGAGCATTCATTATTTTTTGTAACGGAGTGGAATTTGGTAGTTTTCCGGGAACTATGAAGTACGGTACGGGGTTTTGTAGGTTATTTGGAAGCGAGATGTACGGTACGGTACGGTACGTACGGTGCGGTGCGGATTTCTCTTTACTTGTTTATTAATCTGTTTCTTGTTGTGGTATCCGGTTTTTTGGACTTTTTCAAAAGTTTGGTCCCGGATGCAGTTTTGGGCTCCCGATGCAGCCAGTTCATTTACAGTACACTATTTACCAGCTGATCTGGGGGACGGAAGGGAAAAGCCTGAATAGAGGGTGGTGATCCCTCGCGAGAAGGGGTGTCGTGAACGGGAAGAGGGTTGGTAATTGAATTTAGTTTGGGAGCATGGTTTGTTACCTGTTTTTCACCTAGAGGGCGTGAAGGGGGTCTGGTGAGGAGGAAGGGGGTGAGATTTATTTGCTCATTTGGGGGGGTACTCGAGTACATAGGAACATAGGATAGGGACTTGGCTTGGTATCTGGTATACGAGTACCGATAACCTCTCACTTTCATCCGATACTCATCCTCATACGAGTACAAACCCCCTTTGAAATATTGTATTTCCTGTTTCCTGGAGATCTCATAATGATTAAATCAATAGAATAACAATGGAACACGCATTATTCCGTTCCATGCTGTGTGTGTGCACTACGATATAATATATCTCCCTCTCTCCTCTCTCCCTCTCTTACACCGAACCGAACCCCCCTCAACCAAACACACCCACGCGATCTCCCTCCTCCCATATGACGACTAAAGTCGTCCCACCACCTAAATTCATATAACAAACACAAGATGAGGGGTAATAGATAAGAGAACCAACCAGGTTGATAGTAATTTACTTGATCCAATAACCAACCAATAAAAATATCGGATTTGTAATCTTCAGGGAACGGGGATTGCGATATTGGTTGTTTGTTAGGAAATAAATAGATTAGATGGGTGATAGATAGGATAGGGATGTATGGGGGGGGGGAATATGTAGGGGAGTGAAGGATGGAGGTAGGGATGGAGTTGGAGAGGTAGGTACTAGAAACATCACCTGCAATGATCTACAACAGATAACAAAGGAACCCTTATCTTCACTTCCAGAATCATACATTCTACCCTCTCCATTCTACATTCTACATACCCCCCATACCCACCCACCATGCCTCAATTTACTCCGTCCACTCAATTCACTACCTTCACTCATCTACCTCCCGTACACTCCCGTACATGAAATATACATGAAATATACATTACCGTCTCTGTACGACTCCCACCCACATATCCCTGCATATCCCTGCATTTCAGTCAAAGAAATGGTAAGGGAGGGGGTATTAAATATGAATCAGGGAAAAGAAAAGAAAAGGAGGGGAATATGTTGTAGAATATGTTGTAGAACACTCGCTCGACGCTCGCGCCGGCTAGCGCCAGTGGGCGTGAGTCGAAGTCGTTACACTGTTGATGTTGTGGATGCTTAGCTAGTCTGGTGTGGTGGGGCGTTTTAATTTATTTGTTTTCGGTGTATGGTATGGGTGTATGGGTGTATGGGTGTATGGAGTGATGATCATGGTGATCATGGTGATCGTGGCTTGGAGGGGTACGGTACTTTGATACTTCCAATTATGTTAGTTACTTTTCATGGGTAGGGAGAGAGGAAAGGTCACAGATACCGTATCAAAGAAATCACATAGTCAAGAATCAAAGAGTTTTTCAAATATGAGTAAATATTTTCATCCATTTTGCAGCTCATTTCTGTGCATGGTATCCAGTAAATACAAGTTCTCCCCCTTCAAGTATGCAGCCCAGCAAGTAAAGTAATCCTCCACAATTCGTCAATTGAGATAGATACAACGAAGCCAAAAAAAGAAAAGAAAAAACAAGAATTTTCATCGCCAAATGTTCACCTCCTTTTCGTCCGCTTCACCCTTCACCCCTTTTTGTCTAGTCCAAACCCAAAAGTTCAAATACTAACAATTAACAAGAAAAAAACAGAAAAAGAAAACATTTGCAAGGAAAGATTTCAAGGGGTATTGTGAGCCACAATGCTCATGTAACTGTGAATACAATCTTGCTCCAAATATCCATTTCCAGGAATTTTCCACAAAGACCATAATCCACCATCTTCCCCAAAACTCTCCGACTCTCCGTATCCCGTCATCCAAAGTTCTCATTCGAATAGAGGGGGTATCGTATCGAAATAAATCCCAATTTGTTGTTGTTGTTCGGCCGTGATATGCAAGCTTCATATGTATGTTTGATTGTCTTCGTGAGAAAGTGTTCGTTCGTGAGACCGTTGTAAGTAGTAGTGCGAAAAAATTCGAGGTTCGATTTATATTAACAGAACAAATAAATTTGTAAATAAGTAAAAGTCGCGATTCAGAAAAAAGCTTTATATTCAGAAGCGAAGCGATGTCATAATAAGGGAATTCATAATAAGGGAATGCAAAAATCGTCGTTGGTATCTTCAAGTCGTAAATAGTTATCGTTAAAGAGGATGATCGGGTTTGTGTGACATAAAAAACATTGATTGGTAGGTAGGTAGGTATGGTAGGTACGTAGTAGTAGTGTAGTATTGTTCGCTCGTATGTATTGTGTGTGTTTCGACCGACGGGTGACGTTGAGGTAATATTCCATATCATCGACTCGTGAGGATCGTATTTTTTTTTCTCCTTTCTTATAATCTTCGTCTCCGTCCTTCTTTCCCCTTCCTCCCTCCCACAAATCCACAGAATAAACATTTCCTCCAGTTGAAAAGTTGAAAAAAGAAACAAAGCAAACCAGGCATAAAAACAATAAAACATAAAGCATAAAACATAAAACATAAAATCAGAAGCAGAAGGAAAGATAACAAAAGTGCCAAACAAAAAAACTGTCAAAGTACTGTACTGATGCCAAATAGGGACAAACCCCAAAACAATCTCGTTGTTACCCGAAAAATGTTCCAGCCAAAAAGAAATAAAAAAACACTGTGTTCAATTTACATGTTAATAATCCCAATTTGTTTGCCGCCCCTCCCGACCTCCCCGACCCCCTTATCCGGTTTCCGATCCCCCTTTCCGATAGTTCCAGAGTCATCATGATAATCGTGATCAAATGATGTTCCTGTCTGTGCTCAAGGGCAGTTGTTTGCAACTGGTTTGTTGCATGACGAATAAGAAAATATGAATGCTGTCAGCTTGCGCTGTGATTCCCCGTTTCCCTAGAGGTGATGTCGTGTCCCTTCCTTCCCTCCCTTTCCCACCCGTTAATGCTATGGAGTAAAAGGAAAGAAAATGCTGTAGAGATGAAAAAAGGAAAACAAAGTACCAAAGACAAAAACAATAAAAACAACGCTCGCTCGCTCGCTTGCTAGATATGACTGGACAAGATAAAAGAATCAAAGAAAATCTGCTAGTTAAGGTTCGTGGAGCTGGAGGATATGTTTCTCTCCAATGCCCAGATGATAAGCCTGACCGGTCATGGAGACGGAAATTAGTCCGTCCCCAACACACAACATATATATACTCTCTTCACACCACCCGGGCGGGTAAATTGTTTCAACCAACTGGAGTGGTGTGATCCTCCTCGTGCTGATCGGCCAGCGATACCATCTTGGCAAAATTGCGAACTACCTCACTTGGTACTTGATCCCAGAGTAACGACCGCGTGTAGACCTCAGCCGCCGATTTCTTGCTGTTACTACGCATGGCTGCTAGCGTTTCACCGAGATTTCTTCGTCCTTGCGAGGTTGATGGCTGGGGAGTGTTCTGGAGGAAGTCATGCGAGTTAAGACCGTTGTACTGAGCTGCCGAAAGAGAGAAGAGCTGTTCGTTGTTCTGCTCCTCGGTTGGTTGAGAGAGCGAGTCGGCGAGGTCTCCAAGAGCCGAAGGCGTGACGCCGAGCATTTCGGTCCCACCCATCGATACCATCGATGATTGCGACCAGGTGTTGGAGGCGGCGGAAGTCATAGGACCCATAGCAGAAGCACAAGTGCCAGTTTGTGACACACCAGCATCGTTGAAGATATCCTCGAGAAGAGTGGTGGAAGCAGCACGAACATCGTCGGACAACTGAGGAATAGTTGGGGAGGATCCCTTAGATGCGACGAAAGCACCAACAAGGAGGAGCATGAGAAGGAGACCTTGTGCAGCAGGTTTCTCCGGTTCGTTGAGAAGAGTGTTCTCGGTCTTCTTCATTGGAACGAGGGCATTGTTCTCGACCTTGACTTCGCCATCATTGGAGAAGTCATTGAGGAAAGAAATGTTATCCCATGCACCATCCATAGCAAGGCTGTCGATATCGGCGTAATCGGACGAGAAACCATTTGAGCTTGGGACAGTAGTCATGGCGTTGCTTTCCAGGCGTTGAACATGTTCAGTAAGAACACTGACCTTTTTTCGTAGCTCGCCAGTCTCAATGGTGTGGTTGCTGACCATCTCTTCCTTTTCCATGTGCATGTTCTCAAACACGTGTTGCCAGTGTTGCTCCTTGCGAGCAAATTCATCGAGAGCAAGATTCTTTTCAGCAAGCTCCTCTTCAAGGTCGTTGATGAGACCAGTGTAGTGCTTCTTCTCATCCTCCAAACGCTCAGTATGTTGCTTCTTGCGTTGGCGTGAGTCGAGACTGAGATCAGTTAGTCATTTGAGATTGAGAGAGAAAAATATAAGAATGATAATACGTACGCGGCTTGTCGATTTCTCAATAGTCTCTTCTGTTGCTTCAGCTCCTTGATCTCTTGCTCATCCGTAGATTGGGCGATGAGTTGATCGATGTTGGTGAGGTTTCGCTCGGCTGGGATATCGAAACGAGCGTTCTTCTTTCGGATACCATCTCCTCTCCTCGACATTTCTGGATGAGATCTAAGGGTTGGGCTGTGAGGTCTCATACGTTTTGGCATGCGGTGGTCCATGGGGTCTGCTACAGACCATTCCTTTTGAGGTGAAGTTGGTATCGAGCCATTGCTGGCGTTGCCGGAGGAGAATAGTGGAAGTGGTTGGGCTCCAGAGTTGCTGAATGGAGTTTGCATGGGTCTTTGAAAGATAGGTTGGTTGACCTCGAACTCAGAAGGAAGTCCGTCATGACCATGCATAGGCGTCGACATGCCCGAGGCGTTATTCATGGCCCACCCATGATTTGGTTGCCCGTAACCCGATTGTGCATCGATGCGCATGAATGGATTGTTGCTGTGCTCAACAAATGGGTTGTTCGATGACATGGGCTGGTGCTGCTGGTGCTGCAAGTCTACATGTTGCCATTCATCTGTCTTTGGGGAGAACAATGATGATGAGACGGCAAAAGAATCCCGCCGACTGCCGGCCATGGGTGGTGACATCTCCAATCCTGAGTCTAATGCACTTTGGTCGAGAATGTTCTCGTCTAGAATGCTGCCTTCGTCCTCCTCAAAGTAGTTTTGTGGTGCGTGTGTATCGACGGTCAGAGGTGAGGGCCGATAAAAGTTGTGCATTGAATAAGTAGCTGCCATGGTAGAATTTTGGTGGGTGTTGGAGGGGAAGAAGCGAGGGCAGGATGGCGGTGAGTGAGGCGATGATAATGGGGTTTTAAGTAATAAAAAAAAGCTATGAATCACTGGCAGCGGAGCGAGTGACTTCGATTTTTGCTTTCTGAATTTTGTGTAATAGCAAAGGTCGTCAATGTCTTCCGGCAAAGAAGACAGACAAACGTGGTGTGTTGTAAATAAGTACCGTTGGTAGGTACAAAAACAGATAACAAGTTCTATGAGGTGAGATCAAGCGGATCGGGGAACGGGCCCTCCTGGTTCTTATCCATCCCACGAGCCTCCTGCATTCCTGGCGGTGGGAGCGGAAGAGAGGCAGGTGGGGAGTGGGAGGGGGGGGGAAAGTGATGGGTGACGGGGTTGGCAGACAGGGGCACTCGGTAGCAACCAAGACTGAGGGGGGGGCAGAGTGGGAAGTCATAAAAGTGGGCTCGAATCGGTTGATACTTGGTTGACCTTGAGACGGCCTTCAACCTCTAATTTTGCTCTAATTCTGTTATTTGTCTGACCATCTTCTCCTTGTTCTCCTTATCCGTCCCACTTGGCAGCTTCAAGTCGCAGCGTCAAGTCGAATAGGAATAGGAGGCCGGAGAAAGATGTGCTCTTGCTTCCCTAAGCAGACTAAGCAGCTCTATGCTACTCTAGACGCTGCTTGGTATCTGCTCATACGGTAGCATAGCGGAAGCGTCGCATAGGGGCAACGAGGACGAAAGTGGGCAGAGGTAGCAGCAGGCATACTCTCGAGCAAATCAACGGCTATCTTTGAGAAACACCTGCTCACTCCACGGCCGTGGCCCAAGATGCGGCCTATCAACAGTGTCAAGTTGCGAGAGGCACGCTGGAGCAAAGGGCCGCGAGAGGCAACCAGGAGACGCAGCAAGCGGCAGATAACTCTGCAGCGGCGCCCTTGTGTAATTGTGGTAGTGCCCGTCGTGCTCACGGGCATGCGCCATGTACTCCCAACGAGGGAAAACGGGAGAGGAAAAGCACGAAATCAAGGCGGGTGCGGATGCAGCAAGCGAGGCTGTTAGCGAACGAATTCTATCCGATTATCCTGTTCTCTGCCCCTTCGCCAGCTTAGGCCGCTAGAAGTTCAACACCTACACCTCGCATCAGGACATTATCACCAGGCCGATGGTTCAGATGGTGGTTCGGATAGTCCAGATGTCCAGATGAGGACTGGTTGGCGTTGGTCAGTCAGTCAGCAGCAGCCTCGCACAGCACGGTAATTCTGACCACGATGCCACCAACAGAGGCACCTTGAGGACCTTGGGAAGCTTGGAATCTTCGGACGGCCTCTTCCCACACACCCTCTTCATTCTCTAGCGTACCTTCAAGAACTCAACAACCCCTCCATGGGCCTCCAAGAACCGCTGGATGAACCTGTAAATGAACCTCTCCCCTCATCTCCCCTCCTCTGGCTCCCCTCCATTCGAAAGCGTCAGGTTGGGCATCGATGGGGTTCCCATGCTTGCTCAAATCACTGCCGCCGACTGGCTGTCCACGGTTCCGGTGCATGAAAAACGTCTGGGGACAAGCTTGATTGCGCATCCTGCCCCTGTCCCCCGCCTTCTCATTGGCGTCAAGATCCGTCCTCCCGCCAGAAGTTCCCAAAACTGCCTTTGAGTGCTGAGCGATAGGCTGACCCTTCTGGAAGCCCCAGAAGCTCGTTGCCCAAGATGGAGCCCAGCACGCTCGAGGCCAATCGTTGGACAGTGAGGCAATCCACCGGTGCAGGCCCTGGAACTCCACCGTCCTCGTGGAGAGCCACCATCAACAGAGCTCGCTTGATTAGGGCACTGCCGTGCAGCAGGAGCAGCAGTAGCGCAGTATCAGCAGCAGCAGCGGCAGCATTAGCAACAGTTGAGATGCAGTAGGTTCGAGGTTACTGTACGGAAACAGTGCAGGTCGTCAATGCTGTGGCTCTGTGGTCTGTGGTGTCCCACTGCCTCGTACGTAGGCTGGTGTCTACCTACGCTTCAGTACTCCGTACGGAGGACTGGGAGTCTGGGAGTCTGGGAGGACTGGTTACGAGACGAAGGGTTCTTTTCTCCGGATGGCGCTCCTGGGTCCTTGTCACGCGGCATTGCACGCCAGGAATAGCCTTTTGTCTCTGATTTGCTTTCTTGCGCCGAACCCGTTGCCGTCGCTGTCGTGATCAGGCGGCGTCTGATCTGATTATTGATGGGCAGAGCAGGAGCCGCGGAGGAGGAGCCAGAGCAGGGAGCGGCTTCGAGATGGAGATGATGTGATGATGGCGAGGGGTGGTGACGGGGAAGATGGGGGATGGGGATGGGGATGGCATGGCTAGACTGGACGGACTGATACTGGGCTCACTGGATGAATGGGAATGCCGTCATGTTCCCCGAACCAACCCGACCCCCAACCCCGAATCCCATGAGTCTGGAGCGGGAGGCAGAGGCAGCAGAGGCAACCAGAGGGAGCACCTGCCATGGATTGACTTTCTGGTTGAATGAGCTCGAATGAAGCTTCAAGCCCTATCTGATACATGACAGGTTCGATTGATGAAGCACCTGCAACACAACAGTAGTCCTACCTAAGCAATAAAGCTGTGGTGCCCAACGCTGTTAACGGGTAAGAGGTAAAGAGGGTGTTGCTGTTTTCCAAGCTTGTGAGTGAGCACCGCGAGCACCGCACGGCACCTGATCCTCGACATGATTGCCATGGTACGGTACCGGAACCGCGATACCGCGATAACATACGGTATAATGACTACTGTATGCGGCGTTTCTGCCCTTATCGACTCATCGACTTATCACGGGTTATCAGAGTTTATCAGGGTAGTGCCAGTGCAGTGGTAGTGACAGTGCAGTGACATTGAGAGTACCAGTACCAGTCTAGTGCCAGTGCAGTGCCATTGAGAGTACCAGTACCATTAATAGAACCAGTAACCGTGCCATAGTGATAGATACCTAGGTACCACTGATACTGATACTACTGTAAATACCTAGATACACTGATACCACTACCTATCAAGGTCCTTCAAGGTCCCTCAATCCTTCAAGCCATCAAGCCATCAAGCCATCAAGCCCTCAAGCCCTCAAGCCCCCTCAAGGTGCCGAGCTGATCTCCCTTCTCCCTCCACCCCCCACCCCCCGTGCCCCCCAATTCTCTCGTCTCCCACTTGCTGGAGATCGCTGAAGACTAGGCGGCGGGAGAAAGGCAAAAAAAGGTAACGGGATACCCCTGATGCGGACTAGTTTACCCCAGTTTGATGAGCTTAATTGGACGAGATATACCAAGAGTCCAAGAGTACGGGGGGGGTGTACTGGTACATCTTATTTTGACCGACTTTCGCAGGATCATTTATTTTCCGAGCACCCACCCGCCAAAAATCCATCCTAGCCTCCCGAGGTCCCAGGGCTGTCTATCCTGTCTACTGAAAGCCTGTTAAGCCTGTAGCCTGTCGTCTATCGCCTGTTAAGCCTGTAGCCTGTCGTCTATCGCCTGTAAAGCCTGTCACGCCTGTCTCCAGCCCGGCAGCCAGTCCAGCCCAACGACATCGACGTTCATGGACAGGCTACCGCTGTGATAATCATATCAAATATTATAATGGGCGCATGAAAAGACTCGGATCAAATCGATTCGAGATTTCGCCATTGCGCGTATGACGGCATCGAATCTGATTGACTTTTTCTTCTCCCAGCCGTCTCTCGCAAGAGCCATGATGTGATTTTGTAGAGTTTTTCCTTTTCAAAAACTTGCGAAAGTGATGTACGGAGGTGCTCCGGAATCCATGGCCATTATCCCACGATGCCTCCGATGCCTCCGATGTTCCCTCCCCAAACTTCAGATGAGGGGGGGCATTGTACATCGGTACCGCACTTCAGGTCCTCAGCAGACGCCCGGATAGCATAGCCGACCGGCCCCATACTGGCCATACTGGGCTAGCCAGCCAACCTTCTCCCACTTCCACCATCCCATAAACGCGTATCAAATTCAAATTTCAAAAATTCAAAAATTCAAAAAATAAAAATAAATCGAGAAAGGGAAAAAAAATGAGGGAAGAAGAGCGGTGAACCCTGCACTCGGAAGATTTTGACTAGACAAAGTGGAGAATCCCCGAGAAAGGATTTTCCGTATCGCTTCCCCATTGAGTGGTAGTGAGTGGTAGATGGTTGGTACCAAGGGCTAAACATGGAAAATGATGGAGATGCGATGCGAACCACTGTCGAGAATCCACCAAAAACCCACCACAAATCCACTATATCAACTCCACTATTCCGTAAACATCAAACGCGCAAGCTGGAGCAGTGGAGCTGGAGCCTTCCCACGATCACGACCTTCTCACCTCCACCTCCCCCTCCATACGGAATCCATTGTTCACTTCCCCCTCCATCACGCTTTGCACGTCCGTCGTCCGCTTTGCACGCTTGAACGCTTTTCACCCCTCTCTCAGCTCAGACCGCAAGATTGTCCGCCACGCCCCCGTTCGTACAGCAACGAGCGATGAATGGACGAGGATGGACGAGGAGCAGCGATCATCGAGCAACCGCTTCGTACTTCTTCGTACTGTTACCAAGTTAAGAAAGTGTCAAACTCACCGCCAGGTCCGCCAGGCGCTATTTCGGGAGTAGGCGTCTAGAAGGGAACGACCAACCCCAATCCAGTCCAATCCAGTCCAATGGAATCCAATTGGAAAGCCATCCAATCCCCTCGCAAACTTGGAAGGGAAGGTTAGGGAAGGGAAGGGAACGTACCGTACCGGACCAGACCAGACCAGACTTGGGGTTGGTGCTGGTGTTGGTGCTGGTGTTGGTGCTGGTGCTGGGTGAAAGGGAACTGGAAGGAAAAAACCGAACCGCCATCCTCCGTACCATCCGTACTATACTGTACGTACAATCAAACAAACAAACACCACCTACTCCGTACCCTTCGTACTTCGTACTTCGTAAACAAACATTCATCCCCTCCCGCCAAACCCAAAAAAAGGGATTTTACGCCGCCTGGCCCGGGTTCAAACAATTGGATTGTCCGTTCTTTGTCAAACCCAGAGAGGAAAAAAACCCTAAACTGTGGCGGGTTGGGGTTACGTTTGGGTTGGTGGTGGTGGCTCCTGCTCTGCTGCTTTTCCCTGGTATGACTGGTACCAACAACCCAACACCCATCATTCCCTCATGCTCCGGCCTGTCTTGCCTGTCTTGCCTGGCCTTGTAATGTGAATCCACAAAATCCCATCCCATCGCATCGCATAGCATCCATCGCATATGTCTGTTCGTTGGTATTGCAGGAAAAGTCCATCAAAAACCCCATTGGAAATTCAATGGAATTAAAAATAACCGCAAGTAAAAGAGAAAATTGGATATCAATTTACTCCTCCGCTCCGGTAACACACGACAAACGACCACAAATGAACTTACTAACAAACCTACCTAAGCACAAAATATACCTCCGGGAACGGTGGATATGCCATTTACCTTTTGTCTTTGCATCCGAACCCATTTCTATCCGTCCGTACGTACTAACGTCCGTCTGTCTGTCCCACTACACAACACAAGCCTCCGTCCAGCCTGTCCAGCCTCAAGCATCCAGTCCAGACTGTCCAGTCCAGTCCAGCCTCAAACAGTCCAACCTAAAATGCTGCCATGAAAATCACCATGGGCAGTCTTAGCCTTTCCTTTCCCTCTGTCTTCCGTCACGCAGCCGCATCGACGGAAAGCCGCAGAATGGCTACTTCGTATGTTCCAACTCGCATGAATAACAAAAATGCAAGGTCAATCATCAAGGTCGCATCGCATCCGTATTCGCAGTCTACCTATCAGTTCAGCCATCAGTTCAGCTCAGATCATCATTCCAAAATCAAAAAAAACCAAGAAGATCAGGTAAAAAAAAAGGTCTTTTCCTTCGATAAACAAAAACTAAACTCCTTCGTCTCTTTTCCTCCGTCTCTCCCTCCATGATCATCATTCTCCCCATATTCATAACCAGAGAACCCATACCTAAGCTAAGGTAGCTAGAACCATAGAACCATGAAAACCCCCAAAGCATAAATCCCATAAACCCTAAATCCAAAATCAAGTAATCAAGAATCAAGAAATTCAAGAATCCATCCCCCCAAAAAAAAATGATCATCATGAGACTTCCCATCCCACCTCCATACATACATACATACCAGGCCAAATCCAAATCCCCCATGCGGAAAACCGAGAAATGAGCAAGATTACGAAAAAAAAAAAAAAATGAAAAAAAGAGAAGAAGCTAAATGCAAACAACCACCTACCATCTTTGTAATAGCTTGGCCCCTCCGTACCCATCCGCGGGATAGCGGAAACCATCAAGCGGTACCGTACTTTGTCACAAGCTAGCTTTGTAATCCAACCGAAGCCTCTCTCTTTCGGTATTCCCCCAAGTTTTAGTTTTTGGGCAGACCAAGTTAATCCAAGTAGGGAACCAAGTTCCCCAAAGTTTTCAAGATTTTTCCTCGAGCTGGATAGCGAGCGGTGTGGAAATACCAACTCTACCAACTAACCAACTAACCAACTATCCCTCTAAACCCAAAGAAAACCAAAGAAAATAAAAATTCATGACCTACTATAGTACTAGTCGGTAGCAACTAGCTACTCCAGTCCTAGCCTCCATCCTTCTACTCCCTCACGAATATCTTTTCCCAAGTCCCTCCCCATCCCCATCCCCATCCCCATCCCATCCACACTAACAACGCAGTTGAGGGTAGAGGGTTGAGGTCCCTCCCTCAATCAAGCCGCAGACTCCCCTCCCTTCCCTCCAAAGCCAAAGCCAAAGCCAAAGGGAAGGGGAAGGGGACAAAAAAAATAATACCGGGGCCACCGCCCATGTGGCGGTGACGAGATCCAAAGGTTCCCTCTCTCCCCTCCCTCTCTCCCCTCTCCCCCATCCAACACTTTCTTGGGGGGGGCCCTGAAACATTTTTGGTGGTGTTCCTCTTTCCTGCTTCTGCTTCTCAACTACATTTCCCTACATTTTCCCTACGTGAGAGAAGCGTGTAGATGGGCGTACCAAGTGTGGGCAGCCGTACGTACGAAATGTAGGTGAGAGGTGTAGGGAGGTGTAGGAGGTGTAGGGGTAGGTGTACCAAGTGTAGGTGAGAGGTGTACTGTACATGACAGGAGGTGTAGGGGCAGGAGGTGTATGTAACGCGTATGTAAGAGGTGTATGTAAGAGGTGTATGTGCGTAGGAGAGAGGAGAGGGACCAGACCAGGTATGGTTTGAGTTTGATGTGTTGCTGCGCTTGCTGCAACAGATTCTGACTCATAGCCTGCTTTACTTACTCCGTACAACCAGACCCAAAACCAGACCCCGACCCAGCCCAAAAAAAAACGAAACCACAATTGGGAAAACTTGCTGTAAAAACTACTTGACCGCAAGTCCTCTAATTTGCAAAAGAGAAAGAAAAACTTGAACGAAAATAACTGAGGGGGGGCTACTTACCCCGGAAATGAAAAAAAAATCAAACGGTAAAATAATAGGAAAGTAATGAAAATAAGACGTAATGAAAAAAGAGAGAAATGAAAAATTATTCCAGACGTCATTTGGAGAAACCCAAACCAGAATTTGAAAGTTCTTATCTATTAATAATACTTCTTGGTCTATTCTCCCCCTGTTTTCTTTCTTTCTTCCTTCACCATCTTGCCATCGAGCTTGCGAGCTCCGATGCCGGGTATTTCCTCCAATATCACCATAACACCAAGCAAAAACCTTGCAACGGAGTAAAATTGAGATTCCTTTCCAATCCCGTAGGATAGCAATCATTCATGAGAAAAACAAAAACAAAGAAATCTGATGGCGTATATGCGCTATCCGGACGCCTAAGATATACTGTCTCAGGTATCAAAATCGCAAAGGTGAAGGATGAAGCAAAGGCTCCATGGTTAGTAATTATGCCAATTGGACATAGTCTTGCTGCATAGCATCCACATCTGGTCCGTCCTCATCCCCCAAAAACTCCTCAAACTCATCAGAATCAACGTCATCGCTGTCAATTGCGTCTTCATCGTCATCACTCGATAAGTCGCTGCTTCCATCCTCCCCTGAAGCTTCCCCGCGATTTGTATTACCGCGCATAACGCTCGCCTTGTATCGATGGGGAAGCTTGCATCCCTTCGTAGTACATGTGCCAGTGTTGCTGAAGTCGGGGCATTCATGAACATGGCGTTCCTCACAACCAGTTCCCTTTTCACAATATCCGTAAATTCCGAAGGATCGGCAGACAAGTGCATTAGGGGAGACTCGAACATGAGTATAACGACAATTGGGGTTAGAACAATTGCCTTTGGCAAAATGCAAGCAAGCAGGTGTTCGCTCAGGGGTGAAATCATGTGATAAATCACAAGCCTCTCCACTTGGACATACCCCTTTCAAAAGAAATTCTTTGCAGACTGCAGTTTTGGAAGGATCGTGAATGTACCGACATCTGGGACCCTTGGAACACGAACCTATATACATGTATTGTCAGCTGAAAACCAAGTCTCCTACCCGTCTACTTATATTATGAGAACCAAAGGACTAAAGAAATGGAGGTACCCGTAGTAGTGAACATCTTGCATGGTTCATCGATCTTCTTGACGACGACATTTTTCCTAGTAGTTAATAAATTAGTACTGCGCCGTGGGTTTGGCCTCGGTGATAAAGCGATTGACGGGTGTTCGTACCGCTGTGCCTTGATGATTGCTGAACGATACATATTGCCGTTTTTACTCCGATGAAATTTAACCCCGCCTACGAATGCAGACTTGGGGGTGGCTTTGGCAGCATTGAGGTCGCCTTTGCACGGTAAGCTCCAAACTAGCACAGAAAACTTATCTTGTTCATAAGCCATCAGCGAGGGCGAGGGCAATGTCTCACCAGGGGTCTTGATTAATTTGCTGCCGTTCTTTGCAACACGAAATTGTATTCCTTGGATATTGATCTCATACGTCGAAGGAGCAGAGACAGAAGGGCGAGAATAAGAACCGGCACCACTATGATGGCCTGTAGCAACACGCTGCAGGTGCCGACTTAGCTTCGCCTTTTCTCGTGCATCGCGTTCCATAATCTTTTGCTTTCGTGTTTCCTCCATAGCCTTGGCTCTGTTCTGACTGTCCTTTTCGAAAATGGATGTATTGATGAGTTGAAGATGTCGGTCCTGTTTGGTAACCCACGAGGGAGCAGTACTGGCCGTGTTTGAGACAGTATTGGAAACATATTGGGTATCCATATCATTCGCATCTTGGGTTGGGGGGGTCAATGAGCCAGAATTAAGGACGAGGGTACGGTTTCTATGGACTGTAGGCGGCTTTCCACCTCGGTAACCTCTCGAAGAGTGGCCTCCTCGACTTGGTCTCCATCCTGGGTTTGCTTGAGGGTAACCTCGTGTTTTATCAGTTGTGGTAATCGCGATTCCCGGGACGAGATCCTCACTTGGATAACTGTTAATTCTCGCGGGTGGCATGGGCCGTCCATGAGAGTCTGGTGTTTGGTCGTTCTTATGCCGATTGATTTTACCTTTGCGGCGCATTAGTTGGTGGTCACAAAGAGAAATGGGTGGTAGTGGCGGACGAACCTGCGAGCTGGCTGATCCTCGCAAGGATATCTTGATTTTCTGAAGCCATAGTGGCTGGTGGTTGTTCTGCGTATTACGAGTTAGTAGTATATTGGCGTTGAGATCAAATAATCATCCAAGACGTGTTGATCGAATAATTTGGTGAAGAGTTGTGAGTTGAGTGGGAAGTTGAGTTGAGGTTTGCGCTTGAGGTTGCGCAGCTGGTTGCCTTTTGAGCGCGGCTGCTGCTGCCAGTGCCAGAATTTGGGGCGGGACGCTAGTCGGTAGCGCCTTACAGCCCTTACTGGTGGGGAATGCGCTGAGGTCATATCCCTGCGAGTTCACTGCGATTAAGCTCTGAGGCTGGCGTGAAGGTTACACTCGACCCGTTGAGCATTCACGTTCACGTTCACTCAAAGAAAGCAACAGAGAGCACCAGAGACCCAGACTCGGGCACAATTCAACTAGACAAAGAAGCAACCCCCCTCACACCCCGTCGCACCCCCCTACCCCCACCACTGTTTTAAATATCAGCAATACCGTGAAGAGTCTGGATGGGATTCTTTTGATAATCACCATCACGACCACCCATAGCTATGTCGGAACTCCTCATTAAAACCGATCCTGATGCGCCTGGCGCATCGCCAGCTGCCTTCAGCGAGGAAGATATCTACGAAGATGCTGGCGACCTCGAGTTCAACCCTGACGACAAGTACCAGCGACTCTACCTTGCGCGCATACCGAAATACGTCTGGGAGGCGTGGTCCAAACTCGACGACAACGAGGAGATTCGAATTGGCACCATTAGGCAGTCCTTCGAGACAGATGCGAACGGCGTGGAGAAAGTAGGCGCGCCCACACGGGCTTTTTGATATGCAAATTTACTTATAATACTGGCAGACATCCCTCTCCATGCTACTCTCGTCAGAAATTGGCGAGCACCAGATGGTACCAAAAGAGTATTTACTGGATGTGACGGAGGAGAATGTCAAGAATACCTTTGTCTTCACCGAACAAGACCTGCCTGGCTTCAAATCTAAGTCCAAGCAAAAGTTTGACCTCGCCAGCGCGAATATGCCAGGCAGACTTACTATGGCAAAGAAAAACAACGAAAAGGCGAAGACACCATACGATCCCAACAAGAGATTTCAGCCATATTATAGAAAAGCCATACCGAGTCAGTATTTGCAGGCAGTGGATTGGAGCTGCTTGACTGACTTTGATATTTAGAACGTACTACTCTTACTGGAAGGGTTGCTCATGAGGTAAACTGTGTTGCAGTGGAAAATGAGGAATCAGAACGGTTACTTGCCCAACGAACTATTGAAGCCATGCAGCCCAAGGTCTCGACTATGTATATTGCGGACCAGGATCTCAACGATATGCCCAGTGGTTTCATCCAACCAGGAACAGTCGCAGCAGGCCAAAAATGGGGCAGTTTCATCGTTCGTCCGACCCAATTATTTGATATGCTGCTCGTACTAACACATATGATAGAAAACAAGTGGTCCAGTGGCTGGCAAGAAATCACAGCTTCAAAAGACTGCCCGTATGCCTCAAAACGAACTTTTGGACAGACTTTTCGGTTGCTTCAGTCGGCATAGGTATTGGCCCATGAAGGCATTACGTCAAGAGCTTCAACAACCAGAAGCCTATCTTCGCGAAACTCTGGATCGCATTGCTATTCTCCACAAAAGTGGTCCCTTTGCCACGAATTGGGGATTGAAGCCAGAGAACAGACAAGAGAACTACTCGGAAATTGCTGATACGATAGCGCCAGCAGAAGATGCCGAATTGATGGAAGATGAAGAGGACGATGACGTTGATATGAAATTCGAGGATGTGTGAGAATCCTTATTTCAGATTTCTGCCTGAAAGAATCAATAGCATAATCGGCGTTTGGGGGCACTATAGTGGAGATTCGACAGGGCTGCATTTTCGAGGTTTTATTAAGCATATACAGGTAAGGGGAAGCAAGATACTCCGGGATAGCCAGTCAGACACGAGGGTTTACTTTTGAACTTTGTTTTTTCACCTAGCGTAATTTAAGAATAATGCGCCTTCTTTTTTATTAGAGAATAAGCAAAAGATACAATACCCTTCCTTGAGCATGGGCATTTCAGTTTTCATGAGGGGCATTCTATATGTTTTTGCGCGAACCACCTTGGTATCTGTGCTCTATGAGTCCAAATCCAATTTTGAGATCACAATGTGATCCTAGTTTTGGAGTTTGTTGAGTTACTATTTTGGTGCTCGGAAAATTTGATAAGCGAGACGTTGAGCTGGAATGATCCCTTCATTGAGCTCTTGACATCTCGGTAGTTTTTGATTTCATATTTAAAGGGCTGGTTAGATCGACGATCTAGAATCTTAAGGGAATATTTCCCGTTCATGCTCTTCGCATGAAACGAATATTTCCGAGGTTGGGAAAGTGTATTTACATGAATATGGCTAGAACGGACCGAGTTTTCTCGGTGTGTTTGAAACAAACTTGTTTACGAAAAGGACAGAAATATGTCGTCATGTCATAGATGTAGAAGATTCCTAAATTGGTAATGTCAAAATACAAACATAAAGCACAAATGTGCAGCTCGCTTCCAAGGAAACGAATAATTCAACTTGGAAGATGAGAAGAATTGAGAAAAAAGAAATTGAGAAAATTAAGAGTTACCACCCGCAACAACCTCCCTAACAAACCCTTCCACCTCCCCCCGACCCCCCTTAACCGCCCATCGTACTCCCTTCTGCATCCCACTCTCCCTAAAATCCACCTTCCTCAATCCCCGATTCGCACCAACCATCAACCTCTCCACACGGGAAGTAGTAAGCCACATACAAGCCCTAGCCTTTAAACCTTCCAACTCATTTAATTCAATAATCCTTTTGACGATATCATCCGCATAAACGGGTCTTAAATCGTCAGATGCCCACGTCCAACTCTTTGGTACCTCGGAGACGAATACCATTTTTGTTGTGCTGGTTGGTGGGAAGAGAGGCGAGGAAACTAGGAAATCGCCCGCTAGTTGGACGCGTGAGAGATTTAACTTTTTGAGTGAGGTGCAGGCTGTTAGGACGTGACAGAGGGCTCCGATTGGGATGTCTCTTGTTCTGTGGTAGGATTTTAGGAAGGGGCTTGGGGCGGGATGTGAGGAGTTACGTCCGAAATGTGAGGTTTGGAGGAAGGGAGTGGAGCGTTGCCAATGTGTGTCTTGATCTCTGTATTTGAATTCTCGCCATCCTGCTAAGGGGAGGAGTTCCTGGTTCTCGGGGTTTTGGCAGAGTTTGTGGAAAGAAGAAAGATCTAGGGTTCGGACTAGCTTTGCGTAATGGGGGTGGTGGGAGACTTCGAAGCAGAATTGTGCGAAGCGGTAGGTGGAGGCGAATGTTGGGCGGGAATAGAGGAATATTGCTGCGATTTCTATGGTGTTTGAGTTGGTGAGGATGAGGGCGTGTAAGCTTCTTTGGTCTAGGTAGGTGAATATTGCGGTTAGGAGTTCAGAGGGCATGGTAGCCAGTGATGGGGACGTCATGGTGGATTTTCGGCGGCGTGATAGAAGGGATGAGGTTACGGATTGGATGGAGGAGGAGGTTGAGTTCCTTCGTTTGAGAAGTGAGAGATGGTAAGGGCTGGGTTTTAGACGGCATGGAATAACGGGTGGGATGAGAGAGCGGATGGTTTGTTTTTGGCGCGAGGTGGGAATGAATTGTGTGTCATCTTTAGAGATGGAGATCAGAGCCTCTGACACTGGTTTTAATGATGGGAAAGCCATATTTTCTCTTGGACGAGCAGGTGCGTTTCCGTCGATTTGAGAGAGGATGTTGAAGTGTCGCGTTTGAACGGATGTAGATGAACCTGGGAGAGAATGATGATGGCTGAAGAGAAGACTATTAGATTTCTGAGATAGCAAAAAAGAATTTGAATCTTTTCTTCTCCGTGAGACCCTATTTCAAATGTCAGCCATGTCCCAAATAAGCGATAAATAAAGGGGTGTAGAAGTTCAAAAATCTAACATCTTGTCGGCTAAATGGAAGTATCCAAAGACTTCGGAATGATGTAATGTCTGTGTATAAGTAACTCAAAACACCCGAGAATGATACGTAGTATGGTCGACTGTCAAAAGAAGTACAACGATTGCAAAGGAATATCCCAAAAGCGCTTCAGTCGTGAATTCACACTAACCTCAAAAGTTCACGAGGTATCTAAAATACCTCAGCGCGGCTGACAAGCGATATTTATTCACTCGAGGGATTGCGGGAGGTCGGGTCCCTGCGTCGGGATGCGTCTTTAGGGCGATTGAGAAACAAGGAATTTGACTGGAACGATATGCAGCTCACATGCGGCAGAAGATGGGACGAGCATGCATCTACCGTATGTGCTGGGTAGTCAATTCTCCTAATTCTCTTCCAAATTGAAATAAGAACGACCAAAATACGAGTCTCATTCTCGGTAAAATTTTGAGGCTACAGAGGCTCTCTTTTATCTCCCCCCGGAACTCTAGATCCTTCACGTTTGGTTCCAACAAGTATTGGTGGGGGCTGTGAACAATAGTCAATGAGAGAATCCGAGACCCAAACCTAACAAGTTTAGTTTTAGTTAGTTGCTCCGGCTCCGGCTCGTACCTAGGTCCTAGGCTAGGTACTCGCTATGAGTAGGTAAGTTCCAGCTCGGCGCATCATCGACAGTAGCGAGCTTAGCGACATTCTACATTCCAATCACATATCCCGAAATCCAAGCAAGACCCAACGAAAATCCCTCAAAAAAAGCCAAGGTGGTAGGTACTCAATTTGACAACCCACCAGCATTCATCCTAAAGACTGGACCTACTGTACATGGAGCAAGATTCCAATAATCTCCAGCAGCCGTGCGGCCCAGCAGAAAGGGCCCGAAAGCGATCGCGTGAGAGACTTGGTACCTAGTCTAGTTTCGTACTTACCTAGCATCTAGCCCATGATCGGTCAGATGGCAATCCTAGCCTGTCTCTGAGACAAATATACTTGTAAAAGAAGTGTGACACACTTCAAGACATAGTTCATTCGTCTTTTTCTTGTGATCAACATCCCGCGTTTCCCCACGTTATTCCCATGTTGTTGCGTGGAACCGTCGTGTACTTGCCTTGCTCGAGTCCACGGGTAGCTACTTACTGGTGGATGGTGGGGTAGTGATATCGGTTAATGACGAAATCCGGGGAGATTCTAAGAAGGACCGAAGTACTAGAAAGGGGGGAAAGCTTATGTAAACAGAAAAGACAGTAGAGAAGTATAAAGTGATTAGCGTAGAGTTGAAATTATTCTTCCTTAATATCGATGGGTTTGTATTTCTACCCATCCCACTCCATTCGTTTATCACACTTATCTATCTGTCTTTCCTTCATCCCTAATAAACACAGGTAAGGGTACAACGACCCGCCAAAAAACCTATCTCAAAAATGGTATATCGATCATAAGCAATGCTGCCATGCTACCATGCTACCAAAAAGGTAGAATCGTGATCCCTTTTCAACGCCCGAACCCCAATAAAACCCCCCTACAAATGAAAAAAGAAGGATGGAAACACCCGGTGACTAAATCTACCAACTCGCTCAAAAACAACATCAACAACAACAGGATGCTTCTCCTCCCTTGAAACATATGAAACAACAAACCAGGTATGCCAATACACCCCCTCCTCACTATCCAACAACAACATCCCCATGAATGAAGCACCAGCCAATCCTAAAGCGGCCTTCCCTCCTTCATATTCTTCCTTAGCCGATCAAAATAGCCTTGCGGCCAGAGACTAAGCAACTCTGCCTCCGTCGGAGTTTTATCCTTCATCTTACTCGCAACATTCAATAGAATCCTACCCAAAAGCTCCTCGGTAATAGGCAGGGCGTCATCATCAATCTCCACTGGATTCAGGAACGGATCCGAGTCCAAAAGGAGGACCGAAGCCGTTGGTCGCTTAAACTGATTTCTCTCCAAACACTTTTTCATTGTCTTGATGAGTCCCGGTGGGACAGGAACGTTACCACTTCCTTTGGAAGGAAACTCGATAGCGTAATTTTTGTTAATGATTGCTTGACAGCGGGGGAGCATGCCTTGGATGTGGTCGAATGGGGGTCGGCCGTAGGTAAGTTGGTATAGGATGCAGCCTAGACTCCAGATGTCGCTAGGCTTGCCTAGTTTCATGAGTCTTGGAGCGTTGCTTTGGATATGCCCTCGGTGATCGGGAGTGGCATTAAAATCAATGAGAGATTCGGGAGACATATAATTTGGCGTTCCAATCTGGTTTTCTCGATGAACATTGACGGTCTCATCAGTTTCAATGGCGTTGGCGATACCAAAATCAATCAACTTCAGTCTTCCCCTTACCAGAACGAAATTTGCTGGCTTTAAATCCGAGTGGACCACATCATGTCGATGAAGGGCCTGGATACACTCCAGCATTTCCTTCCAGTAGTACCTCACGAAGCTGGCGTCGAATTTTTGAGGTTCGTTTTTATTCCGGATATCCAACATCTTCTTCAAATCCAATTCACCGAGTTCCATAAGCTATGCTTTGTTAATGAAGTGAACAGTAGATTTTGAATACATGTGTCACTTACCACACTGAGAACCCCCTTATCATCATTCACCTCATAATCAATGAGTTGAATTACCCGATCTTCACCCGTCAGTTTCTCTAGCAGCTTGATCTCCCCCTTAAAACCCATGACAGCTGATTCATCGGCGTCCTCTAAATTGACTTTCTTAAGCGCAAACATTGCCGAATTTTCTGCCATCACTCGGTATACACGCGCACTACCTCCACGACCAACAACATCTAACCTTGTGAATATCTTCCCATTGATTTTTATACGGTTCCTCCTCGCACCAGCACCTGAAGTGGTAGCCGCTCCAGCAGTCCTGGTGGCTGTATCAAGAATTGACATTTTGGGAGGGGGTGGTGCTGCTCTCCGTGGTGTATTTTGACTTCGATGAGCTAATACATGTCTAGATGGAGATGTAGCAACTGGTTTGGCTATGATTTCCGAGTCCCTACTTTCAGGTCGCGCAGGCTTCTCAGTAACTATTATAGGTTCCTGCTTATTCCTTTTGAACGTTGGCGGGGCTTCATTTTCCTGGTCATGTGTTGAAGGAAGATCTGGCCGTAGTGCTGGGACTTTGAAGGCGGGCTGAACAGGGTGTTGAATAGGCTTTAGTGGAGGCCTTTCATCTGAACTTTCTCTCTCACTACCCATCGTTGGTGGAGGAGATCTGGATTTGAGTACGGACCCAATTATGTCCTTGTCCTTGGAGTCCTGTCGACTTGAAGCTACAGGGCTTCCCGAAGCAAAGTCTCTGTAGGTTGATGAATATAAGGAAGCACGGTTTGGTTCAGCATCTTGAGTGAATGATGGCTCTTGGCTCTGTGACTCTTGTTGTGATTCCTGGCTTTGAGGTTCATGACTCAACCCAGACTCCTCCACTGGACTTTGTTCATCATCGTCCGTTCGACGTTTTCCCCTTCGTACTGGACCGCGCAACAGCATTCCCGTCACTTGTCTACTGCGCATAGAGCTTTGTAGCCCAGCCTCCTCTCCTATTCTCCTTCGCCCGATTGTGGAAGATCCATACCTCGACACGCTCCCTTGACTAACAGCGAATTGTGATCTTGCCACCGTTGTTGGGTTTTCATGCGACGCAGAGCCCTCCCGCTCACTGCGACCAGCCGAGTCTGTCCTACTCGAGATTTTACTCGAAGAGCCTCTGAAGGAGGAGCCATGGCTGCCATTCGCGGTCGCGGGTAGTCGAACTGTTCTTACAGCCGGCGCTGGTGTTTCTAGGTCGATTGGACTTTCAGCCTTTACAATCGATGGCTGTTCGCTATTAGATCTCGAGTGAAGTTGGTGGGAACCTGATCTGCGAAAGGAAGAAGGTGTTCCGCCGCTCAATCGCACAACTCTTCGTGGATATGCACCAGGCGAGCCCGAACCTCGTTCATGAGCAATACTTCCTGATCTTCTAAATCTGTGCTCCTCGCTGGGAGACGCGCTTCTTCGCGAAGGCCTAGAAGGCGATTGTGCCTCTGACGGTCCCCCATCATTGAGCAACGCATTTGTTAACGCGCTTAGCACCATAGGAACTGGAATCTCGTCGTCGGAACTGTCCATGGAGTAGGTTCGCGCATGACTTTCAGCAGCCGCCGTAGGCTCCAGCCTCGATGTCTGTATGCGCGAGGGCTGCTTCCAGGAAGGCGCCTGTCGAGTGGAGGGTCGTCGAGCGAGAGAACCAAAATGGGAGGAGCCCATGGGGGTTGGGGATGCGGCAGCCATAGCAAATTAATTGGGGGGGTTGGGGGATTGGGGATTAGGTAGGTTGTAGGTGTAGGTTAGAAATAGTGCAAATTATTGTCGTACTGTGTGGCCGTGGTGGGTGATGCGTAATTCCATGCTCTGGACCTCGATATTAAGCAGCAATGCGAGCAATTGCGCGTGGTTGAGAAAATTCGTCGCGTTATGAAAGTTGGAGGTTGGCAGTACAGCGCAGCGGCCGGGCAGGGGAGCTTTTTCAGGCCCCTTGACGTGGGCCAATGGGTGAGATTGTTGTTGTCCCCGCTGTTGCCGGGCAACCTGGTCAGTGTCCACTCCCACCCACTTCCAAGAACCCTACAGGGTCTCGTCTCCGCTACGGTAGGCTACGGTAGGCTACATACAGTAGGCTACACCGAGCTCGGCTAGTCAACTCTCCCCTCCAGAACTCTCTCCTATCCTGCAGACGAGGCGAGGTTCATAGCGGTGCAAGTAACGTCTCAGATCTTCAGATGAACTGAAAATCGACTGCATCTCGTCATCAACCTAGAAGTCCGTTGTAAGGAGTACGGAGTATCTTCAGAATAAACCAATTCTCATCTCTGTGTGATACTATTTGATCTTCATCCCTGATCCATAGCAACAATTCTCCTTCACTAACGGCTTCTCCCTGTGAGAATATCAACAAACAAAACCTAACAAAATGATTATACCTCCAGCCCTTCATATACTCTGCTTCGGCGATAGTCTCACAGCTGGATTCTCCTTCTGGGAACCAAAGGACCATCCGTATTCTATTTCGCTGGAAGCGACATTAAAGGAGGCATTTCCAACTATCAATATTACAACAGATATGCAAGGTCTTGGTGGTGATCGTAAGGATATTCACATTTTTACACTCATCCTATCTCTTCTCACCCGAGTTTAATTTATCCCAAATATAAGATTCAGTTTATCTCTTTAATAGTTCCAGAAGCTGATTCGTTGGTGCTCGTTTAGAAGTCATTACTCCTCCAGGCGGATTCTTAACGAGAATGGATATTCTATGTAAGTCATTTTACAACCTCAAGTTTCTTAATGTTTCTTGAAGTTTGAAGACTTTACTCTATCAAACTCCTTGCAAATTATCCGGTGCTGCAATTCTATATTTAGACTTCTTTGTCGAAAACTCTGTATCTCATCTGAATCTCTTATCTCGGCAGCGAGACTCAATAAACAAATAAATACAGTGAATACTTATTAAACTCTCATTTCATTCAAGAAGGAAAAAGGACATTTTGAGAAAATGAAAGCTACAATACCTCACTAACATCCCATCCAGACCAAAAAACCCACCCCAAAAATCCCTACACCCACGCCATAATCCTCGGCGGAACAAACGACCTCTTCCAACACGCCGCCTCAACAAATATCTACCAGGCCCTACAAGACGTCTGGGAAATCCCTCTCACAAACTCCACCGACGTCCTCGCACTAACCATCCCCGAATGTCCAACCTGTGAACCAGCCTTGATTCCAAAACGTCTCAAAATCAACAAGGCAATCTTGGAACGTGGCTCGCAACAAGCCGAAGAGCGACGAATATCACCAGAACAACAGGTACTAGATGAAGAGGGAGAAGGAGAAGGAAATTTCTACACCTTCGATTTGTACAAGGAGATGCCGTATGAGAGTTTAAGTGGGGAGAAGAAGAAAGAGTTGTGGAGTGATGGGGTGCATTATTCTAGTAAGGGCTATGAGCTTATGGGGAAGTTGTTGGCGGGGAGGATTATTGAGTTGCTTGGTGAGGCTGAGAGTGAGAGTAATGGGGTGGGAGGAGAGAACTTAGAGGAAAATGTAGAGATGAGGAAGACGGAGTTGAAGAAGAGGGGGGGTGAGGGTAGTAGAGAGCGGCTCGGTCAAGTGATGTTGTAAGATATAAGAGGCGAGGTGGAGACGGAGATTTGCACTTGAGAATTAGGGCTTTTGGCATGAAGAGATTCGCTCCTACATAGTTCGGTAAATTAGTTAATTGTAAGATTCTAGGATAATTTTTAAAATTCAATAGGTGTGTACAGAGCGGGGTAATACTCAGATATTTTACTTTCTTCATTCGCGTGGTACTTGACTGTATTGTACTTATCATTTTGTTCTCACGCTATTCATTTCTTCATTAACTCCATTACTATGCCCAAGTCATGTTTTCATGGCTGCATCATGATATTCCCCAACTCCGTAAACAATGTATCGTCATCAAACTACTAAATGAGCCGCAACAAAGTCCTATCATCACCGTATCAGCATTCTGTCTCGCGGCATGATTTGTGAATACTCACGGGATATCGTAATTGTAGTTCCGAGGTTACCTTCTCGACCTCTTCCGCCAAACCTTGAACATTTGCATCCCATCGTCTCAGCTCTTTCCCAACGACGCCTTCTGCTCGTCCACTGCCCTTCTCGCCGGTAGCTTCGCCACCCTCAAACCAAATGACTCTCTCAACCTGATCAATCCGACCAACCAAACGACCTTGCTCAATCATACGAGCGGTGGTCTCTTCCGCCTTGTCCCCATCTAAACCAAGCAACAACCCAAGAGCGTCAAACCCAATATTGTTGTACATCCTGGATGCACCTCTCAAATTGTGTTCAACCACAGCCTTTGCCAACACAGTGCTACCATCGGAAGTTTTAGCAAGTTGATGTGGTGCTAATCCCTCAGCGAACTTTGCAACTTCCTCCGACGACAACAATCTATCCAGAAACATTTTCTCGAGTATTGGGTATTCCTCCAAGGTAGCCGCTCGCTCATCCTTGTACAGTCTTCCCAACGCACGACTTCGAAGTGGTCCGGCCGGTGCCAGAACAGCACATTTGATAGCCATACTTAAAGTATGCAAACGCTCCTCCTCAGCAACAACCGGCATAATACTAATATCTTGATAACCTTGAGCCGCAGCCAAAAAGTTGCGTCTCGCATCTTGAATTCGTGCCTGACACAGCTTGAAATGTAAATTGAGATCACGGTCGTCGACGGTATAGATAAGATTCTTGGCTTTATTTAGATATTGCTCCGCCAAAGTCGTATCATCGACCTCTAGGTAGTTGCGTGTAATTCGGATCCAGAACTTGACTTTATCCTCGTTTGTCCATTTACGCTGCGACGATTCGAGGGGGATACCAGCTAAGACCCTGGCAGCGGCTTCGTTGTTTTCATCATCTTCGTAGGCGGATGCCATAAGATCTCTGATTTGCGCATTTTGTTCTTCGAAGGAGGACGCTTGGGCTTGGATGATTTCGAGGGCGTGGCTACCAACTGTGACTTTCGTATCGTTGCTGGAAACCGTCTGGAGCTTTTGTACAAAGGTTCCGCAGAGCGACCGCGTTGCTACTATTCCTAATGAATCTGCGAATATGGAGTCGATAATGGCGATTAGGTCTCCTGGAAGCTGTTCGGGTGTGGATGCTAGGTGGACTTGGGAGAGGAGAGTTTCGTAGCCTTGTGGTTTATCTGGTGATGCAGAGATCTGCTTCAGAGCGTCGGCAATCTTTGGGGAGGCCATCTTGAGTTTAAGGATTGGCGATGTAGTGTGGTACAATCGGATTTCTCAAAGGTGGTCTGGCGGGCTTTTGAGTTCAAGAAAGTGATAAGGCTGAAGCTATGAAGCTCCGTACCTATGGCGGGGGAGGAGTTCAGAGGCAGATGCCAAGACCAAGACTAAGCTACCCCTGTACCTGTAACTCCAAGATGAAGTCCAACCTAACCTGGACTATATAAATTCACCAGCACCACCGCGTAACTTTGACAGAAATTTCAGTTCACCTTACTCGGTAAAACAGCTTCATGAACCTGTTCCAACGGTATATACGGCCGATGACGTATTAAACGGTCACATATAAGCCCCCCTTCACCTAAATCTTCGAGTGCAATCATCTGCTTAGCAGCAATCTTAGGTCTTTTCTTATGGGTTTTTGAGTTCCAATTTGTTCTTACTTTTGGCTTTGATTTCGATTCTTGATATATGAGAAGGTTTTCTTGAAAGGTAGTAGCTGTTGATGGTTTCGTATACACTCGAAAGGGGGGGCGGCTTATTATATTATTACAAGTGCACGTATGGTATATTTATTTGTCTCGGGATGTTCTTGATATTCGACTTTATTACGATGCGATTTTTTACCTTGTTGCTTTGCTACTAATCAGTTATCATGTTTATTTTTGGAATCTCACTGACATTACGAGTTCTGGATGCCACTTCAGATGATTCTGTTTTGTGTTCATGGCGGTTTCATTCGAAATTTTATTCGAGTATGCTATTTGTGATATTAAAGTGAGAGATAGAATAATTGGGGAATGAATATGATTGTATTGATTGTCCCAGAGCCGCAATATCTAAGGAATACAGGCCACTGCTCCTGGGTGTAGGCTTTCGTTCTTTGTCCTTTGGGCACACCATCTAGCCCATCGTGTTTAGTCGAACGATCGGAAACCCTGCTTCGCTTAGGCACACTCCCAAGTGAATATGAATTATTTCTCGTGGTCTTTGTTGATGGAAGTATTATGCAAGACATCTAAGTGGCCTTGTAATCCCCACACAAAGAGTTTGTGAATCTTCAACGGCCTCCAACATATTGAACTTAGGTATATGAAGGGTGGTAAAAGCCTTGAATATATTAGAATGGAATCTAGCTAGATTATATATTCCATGGAACAAAGAGAACCTTATGCTTTGGTGTGGAAGACAGATCACGTAATACGTGATCTTCAACACAACAAAGACCAGAAGAAATACAATAGAACAATGCAGCCTCACTCAACATGTACAGAACAACTCAGTCCCAGTAGCTATAAAAATGAGGAGATTTCCATGAAGCGGAAAATCAGCCACCGGCTTCCTCTCATTTGAATTTCTATTCACTAAGGACATTACCATATCAATATCAGGACCAGAATTTAATAATGTGTACCTTCAAGCGATATTTATTTTCCTGCTCCCACCACTCCAGTTGGGGAGTTGAAATGCGAACATGCCCCCTTCAACAGGCTTTCCGTGAAGGTAATTATGAAGAGGAATGTACGGTGAAATGGGCTCATCCCTGTTTGACCTACATCCTCTGGGAACCTTGCCCCAAATGCGCAAATAAACGTGCTGCAGAAGACGCAGAGAACAAGGCCCGCATTGAAGAGTGGAAGAAGAAGGATGATGAAGCGAAGGAGCGCCGCGAGAAGCTTGATCAAAAGAGAGAGGCTACCCTCAAGGATTTGCATGGCCAGTTCAGCGAGGCCCGGCAAAAGATGAAGAAGTGGGAGAAATTTGAGAAGAACGGGTTTGAGAAGGAAGAGAAAAGTATTAAGAAGAATGAGAGTTGGGATGTTGAAGTTGGTCCTCGTCGCTCACCTACTCGCTCACTTACTATCTCGAAGACGAAGAAGTTGGAGAAGCCTAAGAAGAATGGGTTTGAGGATGACGAGGAGAGTATTAAGGATAATGAGAGATGGGATGTTGAGGTCGAGACTTTGAGTTCTCGCGCCAAATCAACCAGTTCGCCTTGAACTACGTCCCTATCCGTTTTCGTTTTCTGCTCACCATCAACTTCTTAACGTTCTTCTTGTTCTGATGATAATTTCTTCTGCCAGCTTTGTTTAAATGGCCCCAAATGGAGGATCAAGAACTGTTTACTTAAGACTCAAGTGAGTACATTTTCCCCATTTCTATTCTTGATAGAAAATCAATTTACTATATACAATACCTAACCCAAAATATAATTATTTACTAATCTAAAACGTTTGACTGTACCTATACGCAAGTTACTTTAATGCCCAGTAGAACCCACGAGCAAAATACCGACGTGATTGAAAATTGACATGCTAATGATTCGTTTAGGACACGCAGGGAAACAACAACTCGCCTCCTCGCCGCAATCTTTCAATGTTACCATGTACCAGCTTGAATGGCGATTGGCTTGTTCGCGAAGGAATTCACCAAGAATCTTGAAACTTATTGGGCCCAGAAGAATCCAAATTAATCCAATATCATGCTTTCACATAGTTCTCCTGCGTCCATTTAGGACACGAGAGTTTAGGCAGCTTATCATGTTTCGTCAAGCAGCGGCCGAAATTGGCAAACTTCACAGCCAAGGATATTATTTACTTGGTCGTATTGTGGCTCTACCAATTGTAGCGCAACAACGCATCCAAATCATGACGATGTACATCCCCTTCGCATTTACTAGTGTGTTGCAGGGTATTTTACATGGCAACTTGTGTGTGAATTTCTTACTCCGCGCGTCCATGGTGTTGGTGGTGGAGTTATCCCGTGCTGCGCCTTCTCAGCTGGCAACCGTGGAGTCTGTATTGTACTTTGTAAGGAGAACTCTACAGAAGAAGTTTGTATGACGGAGATTCTGAGAACTTTTGTTTGACGTACATAATGAACGATTCCATACGATCGTCGTTGGGATTCGTTGGAAAAGCAGGCGCAGCATGCCGATTTTGGACTGAATAAAATCCTTCCAGACTAGTAGGTAATTTGCCATACATCTGGATATTTTCCACGGCAAATGAGAAACTCGGAGGTGCTATTTTCTGAAAATATTCTCATAGTTTCCCTCTCTTTCACGTTCGCGGCGTTTGGTGTTCTGTCTTTTCTTGTTTTTATTTTGTCTCTCTCTTTCCTAACTCAGCCCTCCCTCCAATGGCGCACCCCAGATCACAATATGGGGATGATTTGGAGTTGGCTCACTATCCAAACACAGAGGGTATCTATAATTCGAACGGGACAAATAAAAACTATGGAGGAACAGCAGGAAACAATTATGCGGGCATGCCAGTCAACGAATATGGAGGCATGGAAGTCCACGAATATGAGGGAAATACTCGGGCAATATCACCGGATGGTGGATATCTATACCCTGAGGATAGCCGTTTGCTTCGAAAGGCTACGATGATGGGATGAATCAAAACTACACAGAGATCTCAAAACGAGGCAGATGTGCATTGATAGCACTGGGTGGTGCTTTGGGTACCGGACTTCTTATCAATACGTGGGTTCGGCAATGCTTTAAAGGCAAATTGGGTTTCGCTAATACATAAGTTATAGTGGTCCTTATCTTGCACAATCGTGCCCTGCTTCTATGCTTCTGGGTTATGGTCTAGTGGGAGTTTTATGTTTCTCTGTTATGGCAGGAATGGGAGAAATGGCTGCTTGGCTTCTACTGGCGTCTGGCTTTACGGGCTTTGCGACTCAATTTGTTGATCCCGCTTTGGGATTTGCAACTGGTCAGTTCTCTTACTACCTCAGTTACGACTGAACTAATGATATCTAGGATGGACTTATTGGTTCGAAGTCAGCATTCCCACTATTCTGTCTTGGATTTATGCTAAAAATCTATCCAACACCAAACAATCTTATCGCATCCACGCTTATTATTAGATATTGGCTAGGAAGAATATAATAGACCGGGCTCGAATCCCGCGATATATGTCGCTCTTTTTCTGGTCGCCATCGTGGCAATCAACTATTTCGGCGTTGGGATCTTTGGCGAATTTGAGTTCTGGTTGAGCTCCTCAAAAGTTCTCATCATGCTTGTTCTTATTGTATTCACGTTCATTATGGCAGTTACTGGTGGATCTGAAGCGAAAGCTCCAGGATTTAAATACTGGAAAGAACCTGGCGCATTTGCACCATACGTAGCGAGTTAGTATGGCCAAACCAACTTCTAAAAGCCCCCAACTAACGAGCATTTTAGCTGGAAGCTGGGGGGAATTTCTCGGCTTTTAGAACGTCTTATCCTCAGCAGTCTTTTCCTTTCTTGGTTGCCGAGCTCGTTAGAGTAACTGTTGGGGAAGCACAGAACCCGCGCAAAGCAGTGCCAAAGGCCGTCAAGTTGACTTTTTTTTCGAATTGTCTTCTTTTATATTGTACTCATCTTTCTGTTGGGATTAAACATTCCTTACGACTCTCCTCTTCTGCTTTCTGCAAACAGAGATGGAGACCGAACAGTCCCAGCAAACGCAAGCCCCTTCGTAGTGGCAGCCACCCTTGTAGGCTACAAAGCCATACCGGACCTAATAAACGTTTGTCTCCTAATCTTCACATTTTCCGCCGCAGATTCAGATCTCTACATTTCGACACGAACCCTCTATTCCCTAGCAATTGATGGAAACGCGCCCCAAATATTCGCAAGAACCAACGACCGCGGTGTCCCAGTCTACGCACTTCAGCGGCACTTGGACTGTCTTCTTGCTTAGCTCTACTAGCATTTATTTCCGTTTACGTTAGGTCCTTCGCCACATTCCAATACTTCGTCTCTCTCGTCACCATCTTTGGGATCTTGACCTGGGTATCTATCCTCATATCCCACATCTTCTTCGTTCGAGCGTGCTATGCGCAAATTGTTCCAGATACAGCATTAGCACATGTCTCGCCCTTCGGAATAAAAGGCTCCCGCATCTCTCTCGTATTCGCACTCGTGATCTTACTCTTCAACGGGTTTGCGTGTTTTTCTCCTGACCCCGTTACGGGCGAGAAATTCCGCTGGCGTACGTTTGTTGTGAATTATATTGGTGTTTTTATTTTTCTGGGGATGGTTGCTGGATATAAGATCTTCATGAAATCCAAGATTTTGAGCGCAAATGAGGCGGATTTGTGGAGGGGAAAGGACAAGATTGATGCGGATGAGAATGAGTACCTTGCGAGGGAGGAGATGAAGATGAAGGGTCAGAAGCAGAACAAGTGGAAGAAACTGTATAAAGTCACTCTGGGGGACTTCTTTTGAGAGTTTACATCTGGTTTTATGGAGTTGAATGGTAAATTGGTAATGGTGATTGGGGGTCAAGTTCATCTTTGCGAATAATGATGAGTTATGACGAAATGAAAGTTAAAAAACTTGTCTAATGATCCACTTGCAGTTGATGACATTATCATAGAAGTCCTAGAAAACTTGAGGTATTTGTCTCAGGAGATACGCAATATTTAGACTTTCACATTTCATTTATTCTAAACTATTGCCATCCATACTGGCGGATCGGTCCTGTAGTTGAAAGGGGGATCCCCGCTTCGCTAAAACAGTCTCGCTTATCTGATCCGCGTGGACCACTTGTAACTGGCGCGGATAATCTTCAGTCCATTGTTCATCACTTAACCATTGACAGTGGTATCTTATACTCGAGTACAAATTGTCCTACTTTTTGCTTTCTAGTCCATTGCTGCCACTGTTGCGCTACTGCTTCCTGAACGGAAACCACGTCAAATGCAACAAATATTTTAATAGATGAGCATATGAGTAAGATCCGAGGCCATCAGAAACTACAAGAAGTCATTCGTACGAGTCTCCCGCGTGCTTTTGTTGCGACAGTAGTCAATTAGTCTTTCTTTGCCTGTCCTGGACAGAGAGTTTTGCCTTGATCACAACAAGCTCGTAGCTCGGCTTGGCATGCCGTCCGAAAGCACTGTTTCTATAATAAGAATCTAGGGTCCAGCCTGAAAGTTTCATTACTTATCAAGAAAGATCCGCCCCTTGGAAAAATAAACTTGTTTGGAGGTGGGTGAGAGGTGTATATCTGCCAGGGTTCCCCACATGGTTGATACTCATCGCCTTACTCTCACCTACAACAACTGTAGCGCTAAACTGAACACTTGTTTTAGACGTCACAAATATTCGACAAAATGTTATTACGAAGTTTCTTTGGCCTCGCTGTTTTAACAACAGGGTAATTCTCCGGTACAGGGGGAGAATATCAGAAGCTAACGCTTGTCAATAGAACACTCTCACAAAATATAAGAACGTTTACAGCTGCAACCTGCCTGTGCCCGGACAAGGACAAAGGAGTAAGTCTCTGAATCAAGCCGGAGATGATCAAACCCCGATTCTTCTCTCCCTTGACACACGCAAAGAAGTCCGTTTCTTCAGTATCCCCTCTCAAAACAAGACTTGGGCAAATGACCTGACAAATTATGATAGTTGGTATTCGATAGAGACGCAACTACCAAAGCATGCGAGGGAGCCAAAAAGCATTGTGGCGATTGTAGAATGGTAACATTAAAGGAGGGAGAGGAATATTGCGAGAGCTTGAAGGCGAATATTGCCGTCAATGAGGTAAATACTTCATTCTCAAATACTAATCAAGGAGATGGGGTTCACAGAAGCTAACTACGACTTTCTTCTACTATAGTGGGATATGTTTTGTATTGCTGCGGGTGCCACAAATTCAGATGGCAAAAAAGTAATAAGCTTCAATCTGAAAGGCTACGAAGATAATGGAAATCATTAGCCATTGATTGCTGGACCAAGTACAGAATCTACTCTCTTATTACTGTCTAAACCGAATAATACCACCATTGCCGTGCCGAATTGCGAGCATTTTGCGTGATTGATCAAAGAAAATGGAATGCAAATCATGATTTCCACTTTAGCCACATCAACGTATTTCAGAAATAAATGCTCTTCTGTAGTGACCTAATCGTAAAGTACTACTGTGTCTTGCCACCCTAATCCACTCTCGCGCCACCTTTAGAGCCTCGCTTAAGCCCCAGACCTATTTATACTTCCTTCTCAAAGAAGCGAGAGAAAACGCATGTGCACCAATAAACACCTTTAGCTCAGTCGCTAGCCTAAGCGAGGTTGTAGCAGCGATGATAGGATATTACGATAGGTGGGGTTATCTCAAAGTCTTGAAGGAGCTGCTGATGGAGAATGTATCATATTCCCCCTGATGCTAATACATAAACCAGAGGAGCATGACAATAGTATAATTAGTACTTAGATTATCGAATACTGCTAAAATTAAGTATATCGATATAGCGTACTACTATATAGTCGATAAGGTAAATAAAGGACAAGTCAAGGTAAGTTAGATACTAGGCGACAGGTAACTAGCGGATAGATTAACTAAAGTACTTAATAAGGTAAAGTTTAAGGTAAATCGATACGCGATTAGAGTTAAAAGTATAGTTTAAGAGATCTCTAAATAGCTTTACTTTTACCGCTTTAAGAGATCTAGGAGAGTGTTAAACAGAATTACTATTAAATAGAGTTACTATATCTACTACCTTTATATAGAATGTCTAGAAGTCTATAACTCGGCGGACACAGCGAGCGGTAGTCCGTATAAAGAATTCTCACTAGTACTTAAGCTGGTGCTTTCTATACTCCTTCTATCTTTAGTTAATAAACAATGTTATCATTTAACAGAAGTACCAGTTTCGAAACCAGGATTTGTAGTATCAGCCTCAACAACATATCACTGAACAATATGATATCTAGCAGCAAGCTCAGCAAGGAACGCCTTCTTCTCAGCCAATAAACTTCTGGGTTGAGCCAAAAGTCAGTGTTGGGGATTCGGCCGCTAAGATTAATATCGATGCTCTTAATGGAATATCCAAAACCCCCCGCAGGACATAGACTACCCGATATTTGGCTACCTAGTCTCTATAGTCAAGATTGAGAAAGAGGTTTACGTTAGCCTATCTATTACAAGCACGAACCTTCTCTCTCGAATTCTGTCCTCTATATGACTTCTCGAACAACGATCCATCATCTCAACGTCATTTTTGCTTGCGCAATGATTTTCCCCCGAATTAAAGCGTTGTATTCAAGAAAGAAAAACCAACCACCAAGAGGAAAAACCATTTGATACCGACCGATTAACTTCAAGTAGCTATTAGAAGTTAAACTGTTGGGATATATGTTATTCACAAGTCATATGTTTACATAGTCACATGATACAAGCGTTCGAGTACTTAAGTCCTCGAACACTTCATCCTTAGTTAGCCCTTTAATCGATTATTATACTTTATAAAGAGAGTATATTAGTTTACCCTGTTTTACACTAACACTGATCAGTGTGTGTACATAGATTAAACAGACGGCTAAACCATCAAAAGTACAGTTATCTCGAGATTATATATATCACCTTTTTAAAGCTTTTAAAGAGTACGTCTTTACGCGGTACCCTAAGAAGGCATCCTACCACGTAACAGACGACTACCGTAGTAACGACAACAAATCGGAAACTATAAAGAGCTAGTTAAGATAGTACCCTAAGAAGGTATCCTACTATCTTGCTAACGAAGGGCCAGTCGAAATAGTACCCTAAGAAGGCATCCTACTATTTCTACTAACTTAGACAATTAGAACTCGATCTCTTAATTAAGTACCTTTAAGCTTAAGTAAATAATAAAACAATAAAACACTCGTACTGTAAAAGTCTTAAAAATCGACTTAGAACAGCGGACTAGTAAAGACCCTTAAAATACTACGGATATCAACAGACAAACACTTCCCTACCACTTCTACTATAGAACTTAAAATTAGACTATTCTTTTACACTTTTTACAAACTTTTTTAAGGTGTAGGAACGGATTAATCGGCGTTATTCTATAACGTAGATTTAGTAAAAATTTTCCCTGTCTTTTTACGTTATAATACTACCTTACTAAGCGACCCGCCCCACAATACCTACAACAACACTTTAAAAGAATAACACACCACACTCCTATACAAGCCTAGAATTCACCTTAAATCACTTCTCTATACTAATAATTAAGACAATCTTTAAGAATATTACCGGTTTAACTACGTTGTAGTATCTAAAGACTACACTCTTTAATGACCGGACTTCTCAGACCCCTACTCTACTATTACTACTATTAGTACGCCTTATTAAAACCTTCACTCGAAGAGCCTTCCGTAAGAACCTAGGTCTACCACCAGCTCTTATAAAGTAGAACAAGATCCTTAAAGTCTTCGCTCTTCTACTATCTTACCTTATCTTTATTCTCTCCCTTTTACAGCGTGCTAAGTAAACGTAAAGGACATCTAACATACCGCCAAAGAAAGCAACCGTTGCTACTACCGCCACCGTAAGGGAGCCTGACTCTAAGTCCGTCTTAGACCGTCCGGAGTCACCTTAGGAAGCACCTACAATCAGGGGTACAAAACGACTAGCGCTAACATTGTCAGACAGTACAAAGTTAGCCCACGTTACACACGCGAGGGAAGTATATAAGGACTATATGTTTATAGACGACATACTCTAGTATAAGTTTAAGGAAGACTTTAAAGGATAGACCGAGGCTCGCTTTAACAACGCAACCCTATAGCGCGTAATAGAACTACAAGTATACCTCTATAAACGTAGAGTCTAGATACTAGAGGTAATCACTAGAAGACTGTCGACAATACAAACCCTTATAGTCACTCTCGAGGACGAATAGGGACACGAATAGACAATTGCTAAAGTAAAACACTATAAGTAAGAATACCTACACCTTATGTCCGACAAGTTAAGAGGTATGGCAGAACAAGCAGAGAAACAGCACTATAATATGACCCTACGCCTCGAACAAACTCTAGTCTACCAAGTCCTAGCTGTTCTACAACCTAAGCAATAACCTGTCTAACAACAACCTGTTCAACAAGCACTAATAACACCAGCAACAACTATCGGACGCCAGGTATAGTTTACTACTGCTCCTTCAACTTCAATCAGCCAAAACCTCGCCCCAGGATCACACCAACAACAAGGATTACAAACACCTACCCCAGGAACAAGGCTACAAGGAACATCGGAATACTAGTTAGAAGTCGACCTATGGCCAACACCGGCCATCTACGGAACCCCCCACCAGAATTCTAGTACAACAGGCCTATTCGGACCAAAGACAACCAACACTATAAGCTAAGAGTCACATCCTACCGCCGCAGCTAAACCCCTACAACCGGAGGACACAACTCTATTCCCAGAGGACCTAAAGGCTATAATCTTACTTAGACAGTCCTATTCCTTCGGACAAGAACTCTCTAATGTCGGTAAAATCTATAGAGATAGTATAAAGTTCGGCGGTATAGGGGATAACTTCCTCGAACGCCTAGCCGTGTTTATAGACGTCTGTACTAGTTGTAACCTACTATAGAATAGCTATTCTCTTACACTACCTATAATGCTAAAAGGACTCGCCTTATCGTTTTACGATACCTCAATTAGGGCTATAAATAAGAGGTTCGACATAGCCTATACGATGATTTTACAACGCTTCGAAAATAGGTCCTACTAACTACACAGCCTCGCTACGTAGAATAGAACAACACTGCCGTTCGTTACATCATAAAACCCCGGAAAGAGCCTGTCTAAATACTTCTCTATCCTCCTAAGCGAATTACAAACAATTTATCCTCGACTTAAGTAAAGCTTATAAAGCGACGCTTTCTACAATAACCACCTTATAATCGGATGTCGCTCGGTACCCGCCTACCGCCTAGTATACGCAAGCCCACCACCACGCCTGATAGACTTTATCGAACAACTACAAGGTGTAATACTTGTATAGGAAGCTACGAGCAACCAGACAAGCTCTACATATATACAGGAACAAGTAGATTAAGGAGAAACCGCCGCGTAGTTTACGAACCGACAATTCCACTAAAGCAACCGCGGCGGAGGCTCGTCACGTAGTTCACCCCGAGGCTTATCTAGGGGTCGCTTCCGATCCTACAACAATACTAGAACAAGCTAGAATTCCTTAAACCACAAGAACGTAAGGGATAGGAAATACTACGTTTATAAACGATCTAGATACATTTTATATAATCACACACTAGAGGAACAAGTAGCAGCCAGAAAAGCCTTTAACAATAGACACCCGGGCCGGAACTCGGACTCCTACTATAATACTTTCCTGGCCGAATTCGAGCCGGAACAAGAGACCCTTATAGTAATAGAAGACCTCGACGATATCCTCGATTAAGAGGATAACTATAAAAAAGACTAAGGCACGTAGCCTAAAGTCTACTATTAGGAAGACACGACAGACTATATTCGCGAAGGTAAAGTATTTATATCGAGCGTCGGAAGTATTAATAACATCGATACGTAGAAAATAATAGAGCATTTCTATAACAAGGCCTTTTTATATATAACCACCGCCGGAATCCTATTTTCCCCGAAATCTAGGGACATTAAAACATTATTACTCTAGTACCCGGAATCATACTTTTTCGGCCTCTTAATCGACATAGGAGCCGTAGGAGTATCGTTAGTAGGACACGCCTAATTTTCGGTATATTGTTTAATCTATCCTACTACTAAAATAGATAAATTAACAGCCGGAACTACTAAGGTTAGATACGGGATAGGCTCTACCGAGAACGTCGGGTCTATTACCGTAGACTCGCCTATAGGCTACGTCACTTTCTAGGTAATACCTAAAGGAATTAACATACTATTTATTATATATATCGACGATCTAGATAAGCTAAAAGCGTCATATAACAATCTTATAGACACTATTACTATTAACAATAAAACGATTCTAACAAGACGCCTAAACGGACACCCTTTCCTTTAATAGGGCACTATAAAGAACCTAAGCTATTCTTTAAGCGATAACTACTACGAACACCTACTTTCCGAGGTAGACCTTCGCCGTCTATATCGAAGATTCGGCCATCCCTCTATCGACCGCCTATATAACATCCTTAAAAGAGCCGGTTACAAAGACGTATCTTATAAGGCAATCGAAGCCCTGACGGAATACTATAATAAGTACTAATTCTACGAGAAGGCACTAGGCAGATTTAAGTTCTCGATACGAGATGACGCCGAATTTAACTTTAACGTTTACTTCGACATCTACTATATCGACAGAAGCTACGTCGGCCACCTTGTTAATAAAGCTATACGCTACTAAAGTGGCGACTTCTTACTAGACCTTAAGGCTAAAACAGTCTGGGAATTAATCCTTAGAGAGTAGGTATCTACGTACCTCGGACTACCGGATATGATAACAATAGATTAAGGTTTACAAATGGCAAGTAGAGAATTCCGACTACTAGTAAAGACAATAGATATCGACGTTAAACTTATACCTATAGAAGCCCATCACTTAGTAGGACGAGTTAAAAGATACTATAATATAGTACGCCGCGCCTTCGAAATAATCACTAAAGAAGCGCCGTTAATTAAACGACGAACTCGGCTAAAGATAGCCTTTAAATCCGTTAACGATACCGTAGGACTAGACGGTCTTATACTAACTTTACTAGTATATAGCGCCTATACCTAGATGACTTATAACGACGCACCCGCTGTAGACATAGTGTTTCGCGCTGTCGCCTAGCGAAACGTAATAAAGGAAGTTCGACGTCTTTATATAGAACGATAAGTACAAACTGCCTTAAACACAAGGAACGGTCTAATCACGTCGTACCTAAAGGACCTCCCGCTTAACCACTTAGTACGAGTTTTCTGTAAAAAGGACGGTTAGTAAAGACTATATAAACTCGTTAAGCTAGAAGGAGAAACCGTAATAGTCTACATCTCCGGCCCCTTAGTAGGGGATATAATCTTTAGATCTACGTGTGTAAAACTATACTACTAGGAAGAAAACAACCCTAACACTACGGACAACCCTTTAAGCAACCCTAATAAAGCTACGGGAGAAAATGAACCGACCCCCTCCGACCTACTAATCTCAGCCACCAGTCGTATATTAAGATCCTAGAGGACCTAGGAACCAAGACTACTACCAGGACAATCCTCTATAGCTGAAGATGAACCAACTAATCCTAAAGCAACTACAACCTCACTGCCCACTAAACGAGGCCGCGGAAGACCTAGGAAAGAACGATCAACATTCCTTATATTCGGATTAACAACCTTGTCGCTAGAAGACCTAGAAGAAATACGCGGATTTAAGGAACTAAACTCATTTAACCTAATCGACGAATCGGAAGTCCCACCAGACGTAAGGATCTTTAACTCTAAATTCCTTAGAACAGTAAAAGACAAAGGCACGCCGAAAGAGAGAAAGAAGTCTCGATTAGTTATCTAAGCCTAGGGAGATAAAGAGAAGAGCCTTGTGATGACCGAGTCGCCAACTATTTAGAGAGTTAGCTAAAGAATTATAATAAATTTAGCTATAACTTTAGGCTTTAACCTACACTTATAAGATATTATATAGGTATATCTTCGAACTAGCGAACCTCTAGCTAGACGATTCTTTACTCGACTACCACGGAACCCCCCTATACTACAATAGGACAATAAAATACTCGAAGCAATATAGCTATAGTACGGGATACCCGAAGTAGGAGTATACTAGTACGCTCGATACTCTAAGTTCTATCTTAATAACTTATCTATAGAACTATTAACCTTCGACTAGTGTCTATTTGTTACGAACGAATTAGAAACAACAGGAGCATTCGGCGTAATCGGACTATAAACTAACGACTTACTAATACTAGCGAACAACAAATTCGTAGTAAGAGAAGAAGCTAAGTTTAATTCCGTAAAGCTAGAACTAAAGTCGAAGCCTCGAGAGAAGCTCACTATCGACAAGCTACTCGAGTTTAATAGTAGCACTACTACACTGTACTAGAATAGCTCTATAGTCCTTACCTAGAAGTAGAAGACAAAGGACAGATTAAAGTTGGCTAAGGGACCGGCCGAATACAAGGTAATTCGGGCGCTAGGAGCCTACATATCGGGAATCGCCTAGCCGGAAGTTGCCTACGCTCTCTCCTTCGCCGCCTAGGTGAGCGCCCCTAAGAAACAAGACGTTAATACCCTTAATAAGTATATCGAATAGTAGATTAAGAATAAGGATCGAGGAATAAAATTAGTACTACTAGAACTCTCGTCGCTTAAACTTGTCTGTTTTATAGACGGCTTATTCGCGAACAATACGGATTTTACGTCCTAGCTCGGATCGGTCCTTATACTAATAGACTGTCACAACAAAGCCAATATTTTACACTAGAGCTCGACAAAGTATAAGAGAGTTACCCGGAGCGTTCTTGCCTCGGAACTATACGTAGTTAGCTAGGGCTACGATATAGCGATATGTGTAAAGACTACCTTAATACGTATCCTCGGCTAGCACGTGCCGCTTAAGATTTATACAGATTCTAAGTCTATTTATAAATGCCTTGTTAAACTCGGAACAATAAAGGAAAAGAGACTAATAATCGACGTAATATACCTAAGAGACGCCTTTAAGCACAAGGATATCGACTACTTAACGTAGATCGAGGGTAAGACTAATCCCGCTAATACTATGACTAAGGTAAACGTAAACAGCGCCTTAAAGGCTTTAATTAATACGAACATGATCGTGGTAACAGCTAACGCTTAGGTCACAAGGGAGTAAGGAAGGGATAGAGTTTTAGTATATGTTTTAGGAGTTCTACGTTTTACTTATTTGTTTTATTTCTACTACGTTTTAAAACCTTTTTAAAAGTACTGCGAGTGTTGGGATATATATTATTCACAAGTCATATGTTTACATAGTCACATGATACAAGCGTTCGAGTACTTAAGTCCTCGAACACTTCATCCTTAGTTAGCCCTTTAATCGATTATTATACTTCACAAAGAGAGTATATTGGTTCACCCTGTTTTACACCAACATAAACATTTGTAATTCCATCAGTATAGTACATAGAATTAGCTTACGTAATACAAATCGATGATTTATATAATCTACCTCTTTGGAATGAAGACAAAGTGATACACAAGTTGCCGTTGAGAGATACCTAGTCACCAATAATACAATAATACCCAACGCTGAGGACAGCAGCTTGCGAAGTTGTTTTCAGATATAGGCCAGATCAATTTCGTTCAACCTTTGAAAAGGATAAGGTTTACACTGTCGAGAAACAATCCTCAGCAAATATCACATCTCCCAAGTTTACTCACACAACAACCTTCTAACTCTCCTGTCGTCATCGATCCTCAACTCCTCCCTCAAATCGCCTGCACTCCTTCTACGGACCCCAATAGACCTCTCATCGTCGCCCCCATCCACAACTCCCAAACTATACAAGCTCCCCACCCCAACAATAGAATCATCCCTTTCGCTACCCCGTAGCAAACTAAGCCCAGCCAAACAATCCAGCAATCCTCTTTCCTTCTCACTTTCCCTCCCAAAAACATTAGAAAACGTAGAATCAGCTTCGCTCGGCGCCGCCAGATACATAGCCGTATTGATAAGCCCTCCTTCCCCAGGCCGACGAGGGAGCGAGCCAACACCACCGGGTTTGCGGAAAAGAAGGACGAGGAGAGCAAGAAGCATAAGGATGAGGATTGCCATGGCGAGGAAATGACAGTACGTGTATGCATCTTTGGTCATCGCCGGCGAGTAAGGGATATTAGCGAGAAAAATAGGGAGGAATTCGGAGAGGAAGGCGAGGAATGCTACCCAGGCGACGATGAAGTGCTTTCGTTTTAGGGAGGGGATTATGGCTGTCGTGGGGGATCCATAGAAAGGAACGAGGATTGAGTTGTTTGGTTTTGACGACCCTCGAATAAGAGAGGTGAATGGTGTCGCACGACGGAGATCTGGGGGAGATGATTAGTTTCGCTTATGAAAAGGGGTGGATTTGGACGAACCGTAGTCTACATCTGACCAGAGTAATTTTATTGCAACACCCAATGAACTCATCATGAATCTCACACCATATCCTTGGGAATCCATAAATGTCTCGAAGCCTGTTGTTTTGCCAGTAACCGGATCAGGACCGGTCCAGTGATAATAAGTGATGACGGTTAATAAACCACCGATGACGAGGAAAGCACCAACGTAAAGTAACTTTTCTTGAACATCCTTCCAAAAAGAGATGCCTGAATGCCACTTTATAATTCCTCTATGTGGATTCTGCTGTGTCTCGAACTCGCCAATTCCAGATTCATCAACATTTCGGACTGAAGCATATGTCACCTTCTCTCTGACGTTTCCCACTGGCACAACCCCAACCTCAGAGTCCATATCCATAGGAACAATTCCACGGCAGGGTGTCCTATCTTCACCAACAAAAGAAGCGATAGCAAATCTTTTCCCTTGAATAGATTTTCGTAGTTCTTTGCTGGTGGTCATACTATCGATCTGGCGAAGGCATTTTAGAAGTGGTGATTTTGCTAGCAGGACACCCAAGCCAGCTAAACTCAGCGGCTCAGAATATACGCCTGACGGGCGGCGATAATTGAAAATTCCAATAAGAATGACGAGAACAGCGATAAAAGCGAGTATTCCTTGAATGACCCTGCCAAGAATAGGATATACCCCCCAGGCTGCACGACAGTGGTCGTCCTTGGAAGCCGACCCACATTCTCCAGAGACACTAACGAAAAATGCTTCCGAGGAGACGGGAGCCAGAATAAGGACTGCGATTGAGATTAGAGAAGACCAGAAGGGCATGAAATGTCCTCGGGATATTGCTTTGAATGGTGTTGTGATGAGCCATGAAGTACTGTAATCGAGGCAAAGGGAGTCCCTTCCAAGAGCGCCGCCTTTTCGACTGAGTTGATAAAAAGGTTCCATTTCGCAAATTGTAACGTGAAGAATAAGCCATGGGATTGTATATAAAACGGAAACAATCAAGGGGACGAATGCGACCAATATATATTCTCGCAGTGTTATATTTGGTGCTAAGTGAGTCTCGCCGTTTGACCAGGTATAATAAGTTCCAGTGGAATTTACGATGGTCGCCGTTGGGCGTGAAGCAGAATTAGTTTTGTCCTTTCTAAGGACATCGAGGAATCAGCGCAAGAACCGGACATTATTTCATCATCGATTAAGACTTACAGACTTCCACTAGCTGGAGCACCTGGAGTTGTCGTATAAGTTTTACCGTTATTGACTGTGACATACGGTGTCACGGCGTAAGTCTTTCCATCCACAACTGTTAAAATGGGCATTTGAGTGTACGTTGCCCCATTAATAACTGTATAAGCTGGCGTAACGGCAAATGTTTGACCATCAAGAACGGTGAGAACAGGCAATTCTTGAACTAGAGGATTGATTAGCTATAGGAAGAAATTCCAAGAGGTAGGAATATAACTTGGATTTGGCAAAAGGCCTGACACGGCCCCTTGTGTATTTCCAGCTTCTTTCCCAGGATTCACACCTGGCTTCGAATATAACCCTGTACCTATAGGAATAGGAGTCAAGGTCTCGGGCTCTACGCCTGGTTGCAGGTATTGTCCATCCGTAGAGAAGGTAAAAATAGTTTCAGCAGGATTCTGACCAGGAATGGAGGGCTTCAAACCACCAGGCCCAGGAGTTATGCGGGGACCAGGTGTGGCAAAAGCAATAGATTTGGAGGTACTTGGATTGGGGCCTGGAGTTTCAGAGTTGCCAGGACCTACTGTTATGCGCCTGCCATCCGGAACGAGATTTATTGTAGTTTGAGAGCCATCTGGAGGAGATGTTGGGCTTGGGTCTGGAATGGTCAAATACAGCGAGTCATTGGGAGTGCTAGCTATGAGAGGCATATCATATGATGGGCCTGTCTCTTCCCCGATAGTTGGAGTCACAGGAGGAGTTGTTGGCAGAGCTGGTTGCTCGTTTCTTGGCGTACTCTTTGGTACATCTCCCTGAATATGCGAGGGAGAAACCATCGAAGTGGCTATAGGACTTCGGCGGGTCAAACAAGGACCTGATAAGTAAGAGTTCCCTAGAACTGTGGATCCTGCACCGCTACTCATCCCTTCCGGGCCCTCAGGATGAAGCTGAAATGATGAAGCAGCAGGTACTGTTGTCGGATGTTCTTTGGCTAAGACTGTATTAAAGTCGCAATCAGCTACTCTTTGCAACAGAAGAATGGATCATAACGCACGAAATATAGTGCCATTCCAATTGGAAGCAATTGCCCGAGAACTGTCGGGCTCTGAAATGAATCAACCAGAATATACAACAATGTTTGCCGCTGTGATATCCGCAAGATCAATCTCTCTAAACGTACAGGATTGCGGTCTACCATAATAGAAAATAGAAACGTAAAGAAATTAGCTCACCATTTTCCCGTCTGAGCAAAGCTTTCTTATCAAGAACGTGAGTGACAGCATCCCCTACCTTTCCATAACCCTCATGTGAGGGAATATGCCGAATGGCAAGCTCTGTGATCGCGAAGAGGATAATAGTGACGGTTAATAAAAACAGCAATACAGGAGTCCTTGTTGCTGAGGCTTTATAGTACCGTCTAGAGGCTACAAAAATGACTTAGTCGAAATCATTTGCGCTCTCTCAGTAGTTATACGTACCACTTTTATAATAAACTTTCTTCATGCTATAATACTTTATGTCGAGATACTCCGTATTGTCTCCATGTTCACAAAATCCGAAGAGGGCACTGATTTGTATATGAAAAATAGAAAGGGCTGTGCGGGCTCGCTGAAGCTACTAACTTTTAAGCCACAGATTCGAGGCTTCGGCATAGCACATAGCCATCAAACATCTCCAATTATAAGTATGGTAGAAAGAAGAAATTAAGATCTGACCAATAAAGGATTCGAAAGAGGGTGGCTGGTATAGCCGAGTGGCTGTAAAGGCTGGCCGATTCCTTTGCCGGTAAGTTCCTTTTGCAACAAAATTCGCTTGGCTCCAGGTCTCACAGAACGGACTTCCGAAATGGACTTAGTGACAAGGTCTGGAACCATCGCAAACATCACAAGCATCGAAAAGAGAAACTTGATCAGACTAATGATCATAGAGCCTTAGTATTCGTCTTACAGGGCCCAAAAAGTCGTACAAACATTCCCAAATATAATACAAGCAGGCCCTGTGGGTATCATGGGAGCCGTACCACACTGCCAGAAGCCTGTCAAGACACCTTCTTTATGATAATTCCTTTCCAACTCTCTACAGATCTTCCAGGCGTTTTATTTTAACCTCCGCAATCTTCAATATCGTGAACTTCAGTTTGGTCTGGATCCGATTGATTCTTCTGTTCCTTCGCTTTTTCTTCTCCTTGATTCTCAAAGGTTCAGCTTCCGTGCCCATAACCCTGGCTCTGCACTCGTATAATCGTTCGTCGATGTATGGTGCGCCCTTCAATGTATAATCGCGAGAACCCAAGTTGGCTGCCCGATTCAATCGTAATACGTCCCCTGGAATAACACCAGGCATGTGAAATGGTAGTCGTACGGTATCTCCAGCAGTGACAAGATATGGTTTGCCGTGAATGTGTATGGTGATGTAGTGTGATGGCTGGGCGGCCAGAAGAGGGAGCATTTCTGTGATTGAGGCATCGAGGGCTAGGGGTTTTGTGAATGGCGCAGGTTGTAGAGGAACACTTCGACGGACATGAATTGGTATCGATTCAACACTATTTTCTTGCTTTGGTGTCGATTTGGGAGGTAATTGGGCAGCATTGAGCCCTTGCGGAGGTGGATCGATATGCTGAGTAGTGGTTTGGAGATATCTTGCGCCGAAGGGGAGCAGAAAAGTCGGCGGAAATGACGGCGTGGATGTGATTTTGGCGTCCAAAATGGACCGTCGTATCGCTCTGCTGAACATGGTGATGAGTGGGCAAATTCGCAGAAATTGGAGTCGCACTAAGCACCTTTCACATCCATGGTGTTGCGGAGGAAGCTCAACTTTTTGAATACGGCGCTAGTCCCAAACAGGTAACGTGGATTTTTCCGCAGAGAAGTCTATGGGAATTTCTTATCGATTACCCAAACAAATTTCAACATCCCCGCGACAAACTTTTCGACATTTTCATTAACCCATCATGGTATGTGAATTGATGCTATAATCATCTTTATGCTCAGCTAACCTCGGCGCAGCCTCAAAATGAGTATATGGACCGGTGGCGAAAGCTTCACGGCCGCAGACTCGACCACGAGGAACGAACGCGCAAGAAGGCGGCTCGAGAGGGACACAAAGCTTCAGAAGATGCGCAGAAACTTACTGGGTTGAGAGCGAAGTTGTACCAGAAGAAGAGACATCATGAGAAGATTCAGATGAAGAAGCAGATCAAGGCCCATGAGGAGCGCAATGTCAAGTCTTCCGCACCCAACGAGCCTTCCACGACGCCACTCCCTCAATATCTTCTCGATCGTTCAAACCCCACGAATGCCAAAGCTTTGTCGAGTGCGATTAAGAACAAGCGCGCCGAGAAAGCAGCAAAATTCAGTGTACCTCTACCTAAGGTTCGAGGTATTGCTGAGGAGGAGATGTTCAAGGTTGTCAAGACTGGAAAGAAAACCGCGAAGAAGGGATGGAAGAGAATGATTACGAAGCCTACATTTGTTGGACCAGGTTCGTGCTCAATCATTTTACCTTTTTTCCTGAAATCTCTTGAAATCAAAAAATTGGATTTGTAGAACGTATACTAATCTATATCCTACAGATTTCACAAGAAGACCTGTCAAATACGAGCGTTTCATCCGACCTATGGGTTTGCGTTATAAGAAAGCACATGTAACACATCCAGAACTCGGAGTTACAGTCAACCTCCCAATTATTTCAGTCAAGAAGAACCCTCAAAACCCAATGTACACACAACTTGGTGTTTTGACCAAGGGTACCATCATTGAGGTTAATGTCAGTGATTTGGGGTTGGTTACTGCCGGAGGAAAGGTTGTTTGGGGTAGATGGGCTCAAATTACCAACAACTGTGAGAACGACGGATGCGTCAATGCGTAAGTACCTAGTAATACTCCAATTTGAGTGTCTCAAGTTGCTAACTGTTGTAGCGTTCTTCTTGTTTGATATAGGTTCGATTGTGCAGAAGATCTTTTGGCATTGGCACGGAGTTTGGGGAATGGAGTTACGGAAGAATGAGAGTACCAAATAGGTAGCTCTACTGAAAAGGCTTGACCACCAAAATTGGACTTTCATATCTGAGATAATACCCAAAACGTATCACTAATATTCCTCTGTTTTCTGTGCACAATATGTTTAGGTAATTGTGTTGGTAAGAAGCATATTTCTCACCTTATCATATACGTTCTCCTGCCCGTTATGGGGCCGCTCAAATATTCCGACGCGGATGACAAGACCACTTGTCCTAGCCCTCGATGCGATTTGAATATTCTGTGGCTCATTACTCTATAAAAAAGTCTATCGGTACTATCAGCCTACTGTTATACTAGCAAGATTTATCTTTTAGTACGAAGGGTAATTTCTTCTGGCTGCCCTCGGCCCCTTCACCATGCGTTGCGATATTGTTGGCTGTTTTCGTTAGTCTGTTCTCATTCACCAAAACTTTGTCCTAGTGAGCTGGTATCTCACGAAGATACTGAATGACTGTAATCCATGATAGTATTTCCAGTCACCAGTCACAAGTTACATTATATTACTCAATAGTTCATCCTAAAGCCCTCTCCATTTCTTCCAAACTCGGACCAAACGACATACCTTCTATTAAACGATCCACCAAACTAAATACCATTGCAATCATGTCACCTAAAAACATGAGCCCTCATCGAGAACTCGCTATTAATGCTTTATCCCCAATTAAGTTCCATCAAAGCTTCACTGTTCCTGCAACTAATGAACATGGTCCCCTAAAAGTCACATATGCCATTGCCGGATCGGTTCCTGAGCCAGGCCAAGAATAAATCCCTACAATTCTATTTTGTGGCGGCCTTCATGGGCCAAGATGGATGATTATGACTTGGGATCATATGGCTAAGGAGATGGGGGTTAGGATTTTAGACTTGGAAAGGTAAGTGGAATCTTTTACAATCTGAGGATTGGCGTTAAGAGCTGAGGCACATATCAGCTGCCAAAGCATTGAAAGCAATGAAGCATTCAAGTTCTTCCAATCGCTTATAACATAATTCAAGACCTATATCCTCGTCGTTTGTACAAGACCAAGCGAAAAAACAGACCAGGTTTCGGTGGCTCAACACCCGTACCTCTCCATCAAAGAATTCCAGTCTTCCTTGAAATTGTCCCATTACTCCTCAAAAACCTTGGAATATCACACAGTAAGACTCCCCGCTCCAAATTCTCGTTATAATTAACACACTAACATATATTCACAGTCCACATAGCATCTCACTCAGCAGGTAAAACATCCTATCTTTGCCAAAAAGCCTGTTAACTACTAACTCGCAAATTTAAGGCACAATCTACGCCCTGAATATTCTATGTCAACATCCCCACCTCCTCTCTCCCACATCTCCATCAATAACCCTCTTCGCCCCTTTGGTCCACCATGCTCACAGCGAAATTCTCTTTTGCCGCGCCGTTTCCTATCTCCCAAACTGCGTATTCGATAACCTTCACCGATTGGCCGTGTTCTGGAAAAAACACCCGTTGCCTAAGTTTCCATCCCTTTCTTCTCTCTTCAAATCAGAAACAGACGAAAAGAAGCAGTATAGAGAGCAGGATGAGCAGCTATGTCAAGAATACCGTGGTGTTTCCCTCGCTGTGTATGAAGAGATTTGCGAGCTGAAGAAGACGTACGCTTTGGCGGAGGTATCGACGGGTGTCAACGATGATGCGAGGTTGGCTCTCAAGAATGGGGAGGGTATTACCTGGAGCCTTGCAGAGGATTATGAGAGAATGGCTTTGACTGTGGGGGATGTTTGGAGGGAGAACGTTGGAGATGGGCAGGATAAATTGCATGTTCAACTAATCCTCGCAGGGATTGACATGCATTTTAATGATAAGGCAAGAGAGTATTTATTTGGTGCTTTTGAGGGGTTTGGAGAAGGTGTTCGGGTGACGTATCAGGATTGTATTAAGTGTGACGATGATGGGGTTTTTCATCGGGGGAATATCAAGAGGCTGTTTAAGGTGGTCAAGGGGGATGAATAGTTGTCGAAGGAAAAAAAAGGAGCTCTCGGGCTGCACGGATCGAGAAGGAGGCTCGCTTGCGAGTTGGCGTCAGACGCCTTACCATTACTCAGCGTACACTTAATAAAACCACAATGTCATGCCAAAACGACCCACTCAATCAAATCGGTTATGTGAAAGCCCGAGGATAATTGGCCTTTTTTCCCGTTCATTGGCGAACTTCATTAGCCCAAGAATTGCGGGTCAATACAGTTCCTTGTCCTTGGAGGTCCCGAAAATGCCTTCTCAAAGGACGTGAAGTAGTTACAGGGCTCTTGCACTATGTGGTGTGAATGGAAGCATCATAAGGGTGTTTGAATAAGTATTAAGTGGGTATCTTTGTATCTTCCGTTAACCAAATCGCTAATAAAAACATCAAAATGCACTAATAAAAACAAGATCTTTAAGAATGAGACGACATTTTCCATCCATCTCTCCGACTTTCGAAAGGTTCATTTACGTTATCCGCAGTAATCAAAGTTGTAGTCCCCTGAGACGGTGGTCCAACTAACCCTGAGTGACTCCCATTGCTTGACTCCACTTCATTACTCATCCTCCATTCCATTCTATCATCCTCATAGGTCCTCATTCGATTCGAACTATTGTTGGATCGATATGTCGAAAGGGAAAACGGTAACCTCGGAGTCTTTAATTCTTCGTCTGGTGGAGGGAAAACCTTCTCCAATAGATGATGGAAGGTTTTCCGTAAGGGTGGGAGATTTGCTGCTATCATGCATACGCCAACTTCCCAAGAGGAGATAACGCCCAAGCGGACATCGTTGTAGGCTGTATCTTTTACTGTAGCTTGAGCCTCATGGACCTGCCAGATTTTGAAGATCGACAAACCTGTTCCACTGGGGCGAGGTGTAAGTAAGTATATGGACGACCTTTCTATTTCCTCAAGACGTGTTGGTTGAAGAAGAATGGTACTTACAAGAAACATAATAGAAACACAATTCTAATCCCACACCGAGTTCGCTTTGGCAGTGTAACTTGTTTGAGATAAATAAGAGGAGACGCCGTAAACACAATATCCGTCAAGACGTTTGCTGCAGCTTGTGTATATGCGCTTACTACCCTCACGACTGTTGGCCAACAGGTCCCTTCGACTCGCTCGTCCCACATCATAGAGACTGATGTACATTGGCCATGAAACGTAATTGCTGGTAGAAGGAAGTTGCAAATACAGACTACTGCCATCGTCATCCATATCACCGTTTTATAACTTGCTGAGAAGTATAGTGATATGAGATATGCCGAGATGCTGAGTTTGACCAAAAACATGGAATATGTGTTCATCACCTAATGGTAGTAAAGTCAGTATACGTCTCAAAGGGTTGTTGCGGAATACAATATGCTAGAACTCTTGGTACAAAATGGTAGCATCCAAAATTGATGGTTTAGCTGTGTGAAAGTAACTTACCAGCGTAGCATACGTAATACGCAATAGGTTTCTCTTGTGTTCTGGGGTCCAAAATGGATCGGCATCTACTCGTCCGTATCCTTCCTTAGTCGAGTAGAGTGCTCCTATATTGGCTGCGGCATTCAAGAACTGAGGTTTTGTCATTAGCAAACCATTTACGATTGCCACACCATCTGGATTTGAAGATACTCACAATAGCAACAAACATCAAGTAATCGGATATCCCATGCTTCCACGATGAAAGGGTAATGGGAAACCTTACAATCAACCTCCATATTGCAAATCCCGTGGAAAGAACTGTGATGATAGAAATCCCTATAATGAGCTCCTGTCGTCTGTCTGGAAGAGCTTCCGAAGCCATGTCGGTTAATGCTTGCCGTTTTGTAAAACTGACTGGTCTCTGGGTGCCCAAAGCCCAAGCAGATGTCAATACAAAATCGGGAAGCGGACGCTAGAGAATACAAGAATAATGACGGGTTTGTAAAGCTCAAGTATGGTAAGCTAGCAGGTATGGAGAAGACATTGGAGGGGAGGGATGTATTATTCATTCGATAGTGGATCTCTCAATCTCACTTTTCCACGCCTTTTACATGTCTGGGAACCCAGCAGCCAGGAAATCCCTGGAGGTTTTAGGAGCTTTTGGGATGTTCCTTTACCGGGGAACCGTTGCCCAAGGAATTTTGACTTTTACAGTCTGGGCATTGACCGCCTTCCATCGTAAATTATGAAAATAATGAGTATTCCCTACCGTAATGAAAGGGAATACCCCGTTACCAACACGAGTGAGCTCCCCAGCTTCCCAGCTGATAGGAGTATCCCAGTTATTTCTTCCACTCGGTCCTCAGTGTGTCCTGATTGTTAGCGCGAGGCGTGGAACGTGAGTCGGCAGGACCATTCCGCGATCCTAGATTTACATCCCAAGTCAATGGAATCCTTTTTTTTTCTTCTATAAAATTGTGTGGCGGATTGTGGTATGAGAGTTGTGAAGGTTGGTCACGAGCCGTGAATGGAAAGGGAAGCTCGCCTGTCTACCCAAATGTCAAGCGAGGGCAATCAGGAAGGTCATAAATCACTGATATCACTGATCACATTACGCTGACGCGTCCCAATTGACACGATGAGAATATGCAAGAGTTATGTACTCTTTAAGCTGTCTCTGACAGACTTTTGGCAATATCTGATCAACCTTTCAAATGCTTTTGTAAGATGTGCCGGTTCCCTCGAGGCTTATCCGACCTCAAACCGGGGTTATATTTGGTCTCTATTCCATGGCCAAGGCGCGGGGTGACCTTTCAACATTGGTAGAGCGGGGCATGTCTGAAAGGAATATCCTGGTTAGGGCTTTTTCGGAATTGAGTTCCGGCTCAGGCACTAATCATATTCTCTTGATCTCTCCTAAAGAGTTGAAGTGCATTTGGGAATCCTTAATTGAAAGAGCATCAAATGAGGAAGAAGGAGAAGAGGAAGAAGAAGAATTTCTACTTACTCGGTGTCTCCAAAATTACAGAGTACAATGGGTATATCCGGATGTGTTGCAGTTACGACGTTGTCAGTCAATACTGCAAGTCGATTGTACATTTATACGGAGCGTATAAGAGGGTCCCTAAAATTTAGGTAGACAGCTAAAGCATAACCCTTTCGCGTAAATCATATGTGCGAAAGGTCTTTATCGCCAATATCCGAGTCTCTGATTCGTTGATTTGGCTGAAAATCGGGGCCGGGGCGTAATATAGACAGGCCAAGGGTTCAATCCGATTGGTCCAACCTTTACTGTTCTGGTACCGGTACCGCGTTCACTCAAGAACAACAACAAGACTCCTGACGTCCTTGGGCAATGAGACATGTCTTATATCGATGGAGACAACGTGGGAAAACACGTTGTCTACGATCGATCGCCTGCTTCATAATGACCAAGGTAATTAATTTAACGAATCATCAAGGATTCAAGGCACTACAATCACTGTCCATTTCCGCCACGGTCGGGCTCCATATATGATAACACCGCACATTCCGCTTTTTCCCTTCCAACATTTTTATATGCTAAAAATAGACCAAAGAGTCGGCAAATTCCCATCAACATCGTCTTCGGAAAATAATCAAACGAAAGATCCGCGATGCATATCGAGTGCTTGATTGAATCCCGTCGAAACAAAAGATGCAATGAAAAGTCTTCACAACACCGTGCCCGAAGCGGTATCTTCATGCACAGTAATCTTACTCTAGTACAGAACCTTCGCGGACGAGGAAAGTTTCGTTTCTGCTGATAGAGCGGGATAACTCGACACGACAACTAGCCGAACGCACCAATATCTTTCCAATATCACTTGCGATCTCGGTAAGGTTCCATGGGCGGCATCGCAGAGAAAGGGAGAGGTAGAGAAGAGATGTGCCATATTTGGGTGTCATGGAACCGTGGATCAAAAGAGCATCTCAACTCATATGGGAAGAGTCATTTCAAGTGAAGGTTGGGCGCATGCTACCTCGATATAAAAGAGTACTAGTATCAGAGAGTGGATTAGGTGCCCCTCTCTCAATGAAGTCCCTCCCGCTGTTTATTCTCTATGGCCAGCAAACCTATATATGAGGAGGGCGAGGAGGGGACTTTATACTCTGAGGGGTTGGGAGTCGTGCCTTCCATGCTCGGTTAAGGTCATGTTCCAGCCCTAATTGTGCTATGAGCTCGAGGTAGGTTGAGGCGAGGACAGAGTGAGGGAAGTAACAGGTTGGGTATGGTAACACGATCCTTCATCTACTTTTGGTGCATGGTGGTACTATACGTACAGTACTGAATCCGGACTTTGATATATTTCAGCAACCCAAGTCTATGGCCCCGGTATATTACTCCCAGAACTGCCAATACCCCTACTGTATCAGATATTGCTTTCTTTATACTCGAGTATGACTTGTCGAAAAGTCGGACTGTACAGGAACTTTTAGCCAATAAAAGACCCTTCAGCACGAGCGGTAGTTACACCAGACATAACTCCACACTTTTATGTATACAGTACACAATGTTCTTGGGGCGGGGTTGTTCCAATCGAGCGAATCTACCGTCTAGAGTACCAACCAACATGGAAATTCAGTTATGAAAGCATTGTTTTTCTCGAGTGCCTCATGTTCTCTGCAATTCTTTTTCGATAACTTGTTGCCAATTCCTTCATCATGGTTCGCTCAGCCGTGTTTTTGTCGACAGTTCAGATTCTGAGTCTCCTTTCCTCTACCACGGCGCATCCTAATCGATCACAAACTCGTGACGCAGAGTTCGCAACATCAATCAATCAAACTTATGATTATATAATTGTCGGGGGTGGTTTGACTGGTTTAGTTGTTGCCAATCGTCTTACTGAACAAAAAGGCAGTAAGTGTCTTCGGTTATTCGAAGTGAAAACTTTCAAAATATAAGCTTACCACTTAGCTAGAAACAGTCCTTGTTGTTGAGAATGGCTACCTTAACGACCAACCCATCGCCACTATCCCATACTATGTGAATGTAGTCAATCGCGATAATTTATACCCAATCATCAGCGCTCCTGAACCATACATGAACAATCTTACTTTTGGAGTAAGAGTTGGCAATGCTGTAGGTGGTGGATCAATAGTGAATGGCATGTTATTTGATCGAGGCTCAAATGCAGATTATGATGCTTGGGAAGAGCTCGGCAATGAAGGATGGGGATGGAGTGGGCTTGAAAGATATTTCAAGAAGAGCACACATTTCACTCCTCCATCAGAAGCTGCAACAAAGGAGTTTGGACTTACTTATGATGCATCAGCGTACGGGAACGGGCCGGTGCAAACCCATCTTACAAGCTATCAGTACCCGGACATCAAGACTATTTTTAACTCCTACCGTGCTGAAGGAATTCCAATGCCTATAGAAGGATTTGCGGACCCAATAGGAGCCTATTGGTGCCCCAGCGCTATTGATAATAGAACCACAACTCGTTCGAGCTCCCGGGCTGCTTATTACGATCCTGCGGCAAACCGAACGAATCTCAAACTACTCACTGGTACTAGAGTCAACAAAGTTCTTATTGAAAATGACAACGGAAAGCTTATTGCGAAGGGCGTACAAATGGTCTCCCACGCCAGCAATACAATATCGAACGCATATGCCAGAAATGAAGTTATTTTAGCCGCTGGTGGAGTTTTCACTCCACAAATCCTCATGTTGAGTGGAATTGGTCCCAAGGATGTTCTTCTCGCAGCCAATATTACCGTCAAACAAGATACTCCAGCAGTAGGATCGAATTTCCAAGACCATGCCCCCCTAGCGATGACTTTCAATCTCACCAACGCTACGTTTCCTAATTCGAGCTCCCTATCCACTAATGCCACATTCAACGCCGAGTCAGCAGCTCAATACGTAAAAGATCGCAGTGGACCTTATTCCTTCCCCCGAGGATCCGCAGTATCTTTCCTCACACTCAAAACATACTCAAAGAACTACAAAAACATCACTGCAAAAATCACACAACAAGACGCCACAAAGTACCTCCCAGAGCGATACAGCAAGAATGAAGCCCTCCTAGCAGGCTTCATAAAGCAACGAGAAATACTAGTAAACCAATTTCTCGGCGACAAATCAGCAATAGGCGAAGGGCCAATCTCATCCTCGGGTCGCAGCTCATTAGTCCTACAAAAGCCTCTCTCACGAGGAACCGTCACCCTCAACACCACACATCCCGAAGACTTCCCCATAGTCAGCTGGAACACATTCCAGAACCCCATCGACAGCGAGGTACTCTGCGAGATGGTCCGTTGGAATCGGGTTCACTGGGCACGAAAGGAACTTTCCATGTTCAGTCCCGTGGAAGACCAGCCGGGGGCGCAGTATACCACTAACGAGGAGATTATCTCGAAATCTATTAAATCTGGGAATTTGATCCCGACTTTTGCTCATACGTCTGGGGGGTGTGCGATGATGCCTAGGGAATTGGGGGGTTGTGTTAGTGATCAGTTGTTGATTTATGGGGTGGAGAGGTTGTCGGTTGTGGATGCTAGTATTTTGCCGCTTATTCCTGCTACGCATTTGCAGGCTACTATGTATGCCGTTGCTGAGAAGGCGGCGGATATTATCAAGGGAAGATAGGTTGGTGCTATTTGAGGGAATTCTGTTTAAATCTTGATATGCAATTAGAACACCAAGGATGAATATTATTGTAATAGATGGCACGAAGGTCACACATTTCGTTCACATATTCATATTCATAAGCATCTGCTTGCCATTTTTGAAGGCTGCTCTTGCCAGGGTTATTGATTGCCAGGAGAAGGAGAGCGCGGAGCATGAAGTTGGCATCGTTTGATGCGTTGTGTAATCTCGAGAAGGGACATTCGACAGGAAACGGCGGCTAGTACTAGTAACAACCTCAACCTCCGTCAACCGAACTAACTAACTAACTTGTAAACCAAAACTCTCCGTTCGACAGGAAACTGCCGCTTGTGCTAGTACCAGTAACAACCTCCCTTAACCCAACTAACTAACCAACCAATTGAAAACTAAAACCCTTAGTCAAAACTTGGACAGAAAACGGCAACTAAGCTACTTACCAGCAACCCAACTCACACCATCTCCTCATCGGGTCGAACCGTCGATGACTACCTAGCTAGCTACCTATCCAGCGACTACCGGGATGTGAATAATAAGATATTAAGATGTGGAGAAATGCTAAAGTCGGAGAACGGCGTATTTATTAAATAACATTCTGGATGTTTCTTGAATTGAGAATAATTATGAGGTGCCGATGCACGTAAGAGATTTTCTGGGGTAAGGAACAAGTACAGTACTACCGAAGACTAGCTAGCTAGCTAGTAGCTGGTGACGATATCGGCGCGATGTGAATAATTCAAAAATGAGATACTACCTAGTACTAGTATAAGAAAGAAAGGACTCAGACAGCAGACTCATCAAAGCAAAGAATATTCTAGAAACTTCTCGAAAATCGAGAATAATAATGATGTGCTCTTGGTCTTGGGCTTTTTCTAAGGCATCACGATCCTTTGAGGACCTCCAGCTCGAGTTTGGTGTTAAATCACGAGGGACGAATGAGAAATTTGTAGGATGTAGAAGGTGTTGTTGATAGATGACTGGATTTACCATTGTATGTTTCTGACTGGGGGTTTCTGGGGATTCGGTGGAACTCAAAGTCCTATTTTGGGAATGGAGGGGGGGCTAGTCACGTGCTGATGACTCTAGATAGGTAGAGGGTATATGGAGTCATAAGATGAACACAATGGAATCAATGGAAGTTTCACGGGGATGATTCACAGTATGACTAAGGAATAATGATATGAGTTACATATGTATAAAGAAATGGTTTCTAGATAAAGTTCCGTAACTTTTTACTGTACGAGTAGTTGAAAGTATTCGAAATACACACAACAAGAAGTAAATAAAAAACGATGTACGAGAAAGAACAAATCGTAGTAAATTCCTCGTTAGCAATGGACTATTAAAGTCTATGTAAAGGTATCTTCAAGTTCAACATACGCCAATAACTCCACCAACTCCATTCCAAACCCCAACAAAGATTCCCAGGAAAGCCATCTATCTACTTCTTAAGACCAAAAGCAGATTGGGCCCGAGTGTAGTACTTGGCTCTCTCCGCTTCAACCCCAACACCAAGACATGAAGCATAAGCCGCCAAACCAGCATCTCCACCAGCTTGAATCGTCGGACGTTGTGAAGCACACTTAGTCGTAAGGAACCAAGCTGCAGAACCCCAGCTGTACTCGTCAGGAAGGACAAGAGCACGAATAGCATTGAGCTGATCAGGACTCAATCCCGCAGTCGTATCCGCAGTTGTGATCTTTGCCAAAGGCTCCTTCAAGGCTGGGATGGACTTCGCATAGGCCAGGTTGAATTCAGGCATTTGCATGTTTCGTGTTCCTTGACCCGGACGACCTGGGGCTGGGAAGTGGTTCTGGTTGAATTGAAATTCGGCCGTCTCGAATGCGATCAGGGCGAGAACAGCTGCGATTTCGCTGGGTTTTGTGATCTGGTAGTCGACCATGGCTTTGATGAGGAAGGGAGCTGCTTGTTGGGCAGTTCGGCATTCTTCCTTGAATGAGGCTCCATCGCAGGATTTCGATGTTGGCGCGATTTGGAGAAGTTGATCAACTGCTCCACCGCCGGCTGCACGACTCTTGAGAGAGCCATTGAATAGGTTTGTTGGGAAGTTCTTGGGGATGGCGCTTGCGCCGGCCAAGGAGCCCAAAAGAGCGAAGGTAATAACGTTCAGATGCATGGTCTGCTGTTATAGTGCTGTATAAAATGTGTTGTGTAACGTTTGCTTTAAGATGGTGGAATTTGCGAATAATTTGAATGGAGGGAGAAGTATGGCTGGGGGATAAATAGTCCCTTATAACTGGAGACAAAGGGTGTTGTTCAGAATTTACAAGTCCCTTGTGCAAACAATGACTGAGTGAAATGTATGTAACTGCTCACAAAGAATGACAGAAGTATGATTTGAACAAATAACAAATACTGTTGCGAATAACGAATGAATGTTTTTTTCAAGCTGCTCAGCAGTAATACGGAGCACTGAATAATAAAATTGAAGAAGGGAACGTGTGCAGTTCTATATGGAGAGAACAAGCGGGCTGTGATTCAACCACTAGGTAGAGGGGGGGCAGCGTTTTGAGTCAGATCCTAAATCGACTCTTCTCTGCGAATCATCGCGACCCCTTTCGCTGTCTTTTCATCGTTGGTGTCGGTAACAGATGATGGATCCATACAGTTGGGACGAACTGATCCAATCGCAGGGGTAAGATGTACGGGACGAGAACAAGCTTCCGTTGCAGCTGTCCAGTAGGAACAGTGGGGAAAGGTGCAACTCAGCCAATGTCTCATGTCTCCCGTTCAGTAATGGAGTTCAGGCGTTGAGTTTTCGTTTCACGTCAACCTTTCAAAAATCCGATGATTCGCTGGCTGATGTGGCGTTCGTGAAACATAAGGGGGTACTTAGTGACGCTAAGCTGAGTTAGTCATCAGCCCCAACAGCATGGCCACGATTGACGCCACACTCACTCTCTACTGATTGGGTACAGTAATTCCAATAGTGAACACTGAACTGAATATCTTGCCTTAGAAAACTCGGTATTATTCAAATTTGAAATTGACAGAGAATTCCAGCATTTTTTCGTCTCCTCTCTTCGTATTCACCACAAAATCCCAGGAGAGCGGTACAGCATCAACGAAGCTCTTCTGGACCTTCTCTAATTTTGTAAAAAAAACCCAAAGTTAATTCTCTAATTCAAAATCAGTTTCAACCTCAGGAACCAAACCGATTATTCCAACCGGTGACAGTATGTAAAAAAATGTTAGAAGATCACCGAAAAACATCTCGTCACGCAAGGTGGTCTCCAAATTGGCCTCAGAGACTCGAAGTTTCAACAAAGTTACTCACCACCGAAGGAAGTTTCGGAACTCGAGCTGACTTCGTTTGGGTCTTTGACCCAAATGCGTATCATGGTGTACTCACTATGCCCGATTTCATGTCCGACAGGAAATTTCGAAGAGTGTTTACCGCTCTCCGTCTGACGATGGGCTCCGGCCCGTTATGAACTCGATAGATATTAAACAAGATGAAATTGTAGTGTAGCTAGTAGATACTCGGCAATAAACCATTTCTCAAAAATACGATGACCTTCGTCAGAGGAAGAGTAGAGTAGTAAGCTTACCTCGAGCATTCCTGTCCCTTAGTTCGGCATCTAATCCCATGCGTGTATCCCAGGCCCCAACCGCAGTCATCAAGACTTCGTGAACATTTGGTCAAAGGATTATCCAACGAAAATTATCTGCGACGCGTTTCCAACCAGATTTTGCGGTAAGCTATCCGTGTATTTGCAGAAGGGCAAAGATAACCGTAGAAGCCTGACAGGTTCGAAAAATGACAAAAAAACAGACAGCTGATTCTAACAGAAACATGCTCATCCCGTGCGGTACCTCCAAGCGCTCACCTCCTCCCCCCAGACCGTTACACTAACCGCCGACCGAAACCCACCGACAGAACGATTAGACATTTCAATTATCTGAGCAAACCACAGAAATCATCGCAGGATTCAGGAGAAGAGGTATGGAGTAAGGACAGTAGTTGTATATATATATACATAAGATAAATTAAAATAAAAAGTATAGTTCATTGCCACGTGAATTCATCAATCCACATATCGTGACATAACCATAAAGAAGAAGAAGAGGTATCATCCAAGGAAAAAAAGAGACGCCTACTGTAGGCGTATAGTGCCTACCCCACTCCCCCACATCAATATACAGCCTTCCTTCCTTCAAACCCAAATACCCAACTGCCTCACCTCCATCCCTATATCACGCAGCGCAAGTAAAAAAAGAAAACCCTCCAAAGACAAATTAGACAACCTCCTCCCATCCACCAAACTCCGATCCTCCCCCCCTTTAACCCCGAACCCGGGAAACCCAGAACAGAAAAAGTTGCTTGCCTATTGTTTAGTTCAAAGGCTTCCTTGCCCATCCACTGACAGTTCTCCACCCAGCACCACAAGCGCGTCCCTCCTCAATGATATCTTGCACCCCATCGATCTTTGCCTCGCTGCCTAAAGTTTGTACCTTGCATCTCAAGAGCCACTTTTCCCAAGCCCACGCACCAACAATACCACACACACTTGCCATGCTCTCGGTGTTGCCAGAGACCATTGCTTCCAACTCAAGTTTAACCTCGACACCCATGCTATCGCGGTTCAGAATCTTGTCCTCGACCTTGGCACCCATTGGAAGGAAAGACCAGGCACGCTTGACGCCAACGAAACCAGCCCTATTGAGACGGCTGAGGAAGAGTTTGGTGGGTTGGGGATCGTAACCCAGGGTGTTGAGGTTAAAACCAAACTCGACGCTCTTTGCGAGACCCCGTGGACCAGCATTGACGATATCGGAATCCATGATGGAGAACTCGAGATATCCACCTGGCTTGAGAACACGCATGCACTCCTGGAGGCACGCATCCCATTCGTTTTGTCCGTTCTCGCCATTCTGCTTCAAGATACTGTAAATCTCGCGAGCAGAGATGAGATCGAATTGGTTGTCGTTGAATGGGAGCTTGACTAGGCGGTCGATGGCAATCTGGCGATGGTTCTTTGGACCACGGATGTTGGAGTTGGAGAGTTGTCGAAGAGCCTTGGTAGTGACGGTATAAACCTTGGTGTTTGGGTATTCGGAAGCGCAATGCCATGCCCAGTCGCAAGAGGCTTGTCCACCAAGATCCAGAATCCTGGCACGGTCTCTTGGGGTACCGTCCATCTTTGGTCCCATTGAAGAAAGTCTAGCGAGACGCTTAGCGACGGGTGCAGCGATTAAGCGACCTCCGTTAAGAAGCTTCATTGCCATAACGTTCCAAGTGGCAGATGCCATTTGGGCAAAGGCCTCGGCTTCTCTGTCTCGCTTGAGCTTCTCTGGGTCCTCAGGGGCAATTTCGTCTCCACGGGCAACGTTGGCAGACATGCGGCGCTTGGGGCTCGAGGGTACCACACTTAATTGGTACTTCCCGAGGAGCTGGGCTCGGTGGGAAGCTGGAAAAACGACACGCTGAGCCTGCATAGCCTCGAATCGCGGGATGCGGTGCGTGAACGTGTCACCGTAATGGGAGCGAGTGACAAAGCCTTGGAACGCACGATAGTATGCTGATTCTTGCTGGTCAGCTTTTGGCAAGGGGCACGCGATTATGGTCGATGTTGGGATCTCGGAAAAACGGACCGTTTTACGGGGTGGAGGTGGAGCTTCCTCAAGGACTTCGACAGCCGCCTCTCTCTGGCTCTTCACGCTGGCATTGCGTTGAAGTAGTGCAGCTTCGTCATCACGCTTCTCGGTGGGGTTGATTAATTCCGCGAGGTATGAACTTTGAGCGGCCAACCACATTCCAGTACGGTCGATTTTTTCGACAGGAAGCTCTTCGAGCCTCAAAGGCTTGCTGATTATTTCGTCGGCGACAATCTCTTCTTCGACAACTGGCGCGGCGGCCCTGACAGTCTCATCAGACCTTTGTTGGGGCAAGATTGGTCGTGCTGTTGGTAGACCATCTGACATGCAATCCGACGTCTCGGAAACCTCCAAAATTCGTTCGACTGGAGCAGAAGACGCCCATGGCGTCTTGTAAAAGTGCTCGGCGGTGGTAGAGGAAGGTGGTGCAGCCGATTCAGGTGTACAAGGAACGAGGTGCCATGTGTGTCTGGCGCTGTGGGAGAGAGTAGAGAAAAATCCGCCAGGAGATGGAATCTCGAGCTTGGTAAGGCTAGCAAGAGATCGCTGTCCTTCTGGAGAGAGAACGACAGAGTTGTTTCGGTGGATATTGGTGGTGAGTGGTGGGAGAGTTTGTTGCATCTCCCGAACTGGTGCACTCGCCGGCCGGGCCAATTCAATAACCTGCTCAGGTTGATGCTGTTCATACTGTTCGCCAGAAAGGGCTTGTAAAGTTGCCATGGCTTCAGGCTGAAGCTGGACACCATTTCCCCATTGATCTTCATCATCTCCATTGACACTCCCAATTTCTGGTGTTGGCGGGTCAGACATCGCCGCCAACTGGTCGGAGCTGAGACTGCCATCCAAGGACGGTGGTGCAGATGATGAAGGGACTTCCTGTGATTGCAAGTATGAAAAGAGTGCTGGAGACATGATCACTTTAGGTGGTGGGGTTGGAGGAATGGGAGATGTCAGCTTCTTGAAAGCCTCGACACCTGGCCATGGGTCACCTTGTGAAGGAATGGCGAGGACTGGAAGTGAATAACGGGAGCGTCTACTTGTGGTGGAATCACACGAGGAGTGGTTTGCTCTGTTGTTTTGGCGAATCGCACTACTCCTCAGTATCGACGACGTCCTTCTGGAGTCCTCATCGGACGAGACATCGTAGAGGTCGTCAAATTCAGTAGCCTCAGTGGTAAAACTTGTCCGAGTCCATGGTGCAGAAGATGGTGTGGGTGAGACACTGCTCTCGCTATCGGATGCTTCTGTAGATTCTGGGATAGGTGCCGACATGAAGTGGTTGCCGCGGGGTGTGGGAAAGTGATCGCTTAATGGAGAGAGCCATAGTGCTGTCCGCGACGCCTTGTTTTCCTGACTTCTTCGTCTCTCCATCATCATTGAATTCCGTGACTCATTATCGTCTTCCATTATTGTATTAAGTGTTTGGTTTGTCTTGCGAGCCTGCGCAGGAGACGGGGGCGAATATGTAGTCGCAGGTAATAGATCTAAAGTAGCCATTTTTGTTGCTGCAGAAAATTGTATAAATAGGTACCTGGTAAGTGAGCCGAACAAATATAAATTCCCGGTCAACGGAGAATGTATGTAAGACTACCGGTACTAAAGTTGGACACGGCGCGCCAGAAGTAAAATTAAAAGACTGAATGCTTCGCTCTACGAAGACTTTGGGGAACAGAAAAGCGTGAAATCGAAGAACAAGGACGAAAAAACAAAGTCAAAAAGTCAAGAAAAGGTGTCTCTACCTAATTGTTGGGTCCCTGATTGTTTATACCACCCAGAGGCACTCACGCTTGTCTCTCTGCGAATTTCACAGCGTCAAGAGGACGTACATGGGCGCCAACGTAGGACTTGGAATTTGACATCTCGCCCTGATTCGGCAGAGGGGCTAGGAAGAAGAGGGGTTGTGGAGGTGGTAGACGCGCCCACTCCAGTGGTGCCCCGGGATGACAACGACTTGTCCATAGATGGCATAGAAAGATGTAACAATCGCAAGCGACGAAGGCCCTTTTGGTGATGATTCATGTACGAGGAAAGCTCTCCCACGAACCACAGACGCAGAAACAATTGCATAGCCAAAATTAGGAAGCGGGGAGCATGGAAGAGATGTTGATGGGTGGAAGACGTTTCTCCCTCTCATTGGCGCTGGGCTGCATTGAAGATATATGGGGTCAGCCTGTGGTCACAATGTGACGAATGGGAAGCGAGGTGACACCCCCCTCGCAAGCAGTTCCGTGGGATGGGCGCTTAAAATCACTCGCATCACCACCCACTATCACCACTATCACCCACTTGGGTTTGACTGCGTCTCCTCTGTTCTGTGCCACTAGTACCACTACTGGCTGGGAAACAACGATTACATTCCATCCCTCGACCGATGGTCGACGAGCCTCAGTTCTCCCGATAGATAAAGGAGAAAATCCAACATTGGCAGGTCTGGCCGCTGTTCCTGCCGATGGTGATGATGACCAACTTGTCCCGAAATAGATTGCACGCTATTCTCGAAAGATTGATATCAACACCACTATGGAAGAGGTGGAATAATGTGGCTTGACGAGAAAATATAACCAGATGAAGTGGCTTATTCTGATCCGCGACGCGAAGTTGGTTTTTGATGAAGATGGGAAAGACGGATATCGATGAGAAGAAATGAGGGGCCGCCCATTTTCGGAATACTTGGCAACCTGGAAGTGTTGATGAGTCACGTGTAAATAATTATCTTTTCCCTGGACGCTTCTTACTGGTTTGTTCTTGGGCAGTACTCCGGAGTACTTGAGTATCGCTTGAAGATTTGTTGAAGATTTCTGCGACCTTGGGCCAGCCAAGCTGCGACCTAGTTTCACTCATGACGTGGAGATCTGTTTATACTAGAGCGAGCGCTTCCCATACCGAGTAGTATTTGTTCTTGCGTTCAAGTCAAGCATTTTTTGAAACGCCAATGGATGTCTCTTAAGAGGGTTGAAAGTCATTCTTTACGTTGTTCTAGTTTGCTAGTGGAATCAAGTAACTAGATTGAATTCCGAACAATACGTACAACAGTCGGTTAGCGTCTGCAGCCATAGGACGTGTCTTATTACTACAACATCAAAATTCTGCTCTCATCAGCTCGGTATTTCATACATTTATCAGCACTATAATTTCTTTCGTGTTGTGCCCTTCTAGTCTGTCATGTTCAGGATTACTCGTACTTCCATTTGAATCCTCATCATCCATCAGCTGACATTCTTCGCCAGAAAAGAAAATGTTTGGGCGTTGTTAGAGCAGTAATCCTACTTTCGTATGAACCCTGTCTCCCTCTCTCATTCTTTTTCTCGGAGGTCCAGGAAAGATTTGAAAGATATTTGGATTCCAAGGCGAGCGATGTAGGAAGCGTGACCAGCGAATCAGCGATTGTTGAAACAAAATATAAAAGTTATAACGATTACTCCAAACGGGTTCGTAGGCTTCGTAGCAGTGTTAATCCTTGTTCAGAATTACGGACCAAAACACATTATTGCACAAAACAAACAGCGATGCGCACCATTGGGGAAAATTGACGAGGCCAGTCAGGTGACGAAAACGGACCAGAATCCGCGGGTTCTTTCCTTGGTATATGATTTCGTTGTAGCTTAAATCTTTGATTTCAGTATAATGTTCTTCGTCGCTCTAAGAATCAAAGGCAGGAGCCTGCTCAAAGACTAAAGGCGATCTTGAAAATGATAGAACTAAAGAGAGTGTTCTGAAACTTCTAAGCAGCATCTGTAAATGATTTAAAAGTATGCCTCAATATTGGTAAGTCACATTCCGTCGGTATTCAATTTCATTCTATCTTCTCAAGGGACGCAGAATACTCTTCATTTAGTCCTTGGGAGCATAGTCATCTCATAATCACTTATCAAGAGTTAAGCTGATCCAAGATTAGCGAGAGCGCAGTAGAAGAACATACCGACTATTAGATGATATTAATGAGTGAGTTTGAATGCAACCCTGAGAATTTATCAACATGTATACAGGAGCTCCCTGCGTCACAGTCAAAACCATTGATTTCTGCCACGTTTTATTCATTTATTCTCCAATAGTTCGTTCTATCAATCCCAATAGATCGACTTTTCGGACTTTGCAACCCCCGACAAACTTCGCTCAATCAAAAGTGCAAGTCTTATTTGATGTCAGGTGAGTAGGATTGAGGCTAATTAATATTCAAGTTCCCATGAACTCGCCAAGCATACCCAGTCTTGTCTCTGGATCTCGTCTCCAGCTTTTCACCTACCCCTGCATTTGATCTGTACCTCTTACTCGGGTTAAAAGACCCCGTAAACTTGACTTTTGTTATGCCTGGGACAAATTACTAGAGGGGCCTTTAAACGTACGCAATCGCGGTTGCCTCCTAATTTCCTACTTAACCGAGGTAAAATTGCTCGTCGAAGTCGTTTTGCGGTGCAACTAAAGATTTGAATGTTGCAGATAGATTATTGTGGCCCAGATCTCACAATACACGCCGGGTTATATGCGCATATGAGGTGGCACTTTGTAGTGGAACTGGTGGATAAGATGGTGGGGGAGGGTCGTCGTGGAAAAGTGGACATACCGCTTTTCTTTTCATTGAGGAATATACTTAGTATTCGCAAAGTCCAATAGAATGCACATTTTGGCTACTCTTGGGTAATCGAAGATAAGAAGGAATCGATAAGAGAGTACGCGTCAAAAGTCACGGTTAAGATCGATGAGAGTACACCCAAGACTTGATCTCCGGGCAATTCCACCTGCAGAAGTGCTTGATTGAAGACCCACCATGGCGCTGGACCTCTCTTTACTTCCCATTTGAGCCTACTCCGACTGTTGACGTCTTTTGAACGTCCCGCGAAGAGCGCATGAAGAGATGTGACAAGGGGGGCAGTTGTGGGAGGTTTTGGCGTCGCCAAGCACAAACCCCCATAAAACTCCATAAAATCCCGCATAGGTTCTTGGTGTGCTCTTAGCGACCTTAACAAGTTTTGAAGGCACTTGGGTTTTGCCTACAATTCTGTCTTTGCGGAATGTTTTTCGTTATTTGGCTCGACAGAGCCGCTGGTCGTGAGTAGGCCGTACGCAAGGTACGAAGAGGCCCTCGTGTAGAATACGACCATCCGAGGGACCTGATTGGCTAGGTCTTATGGCCGAGTCTAGTTCACATCCCATCTGTAGAGAATCGGAGGTCAACTCCTTTTTTGAGATCGACCGTAGTTGTAATCAAATTTGCCCTTTCCTAGCGTATGCGTTTGTTGCAAAGGGGCTTTAAAAGAGTTGCAATCAATGGTCTTAAAAGCGGGGCAAGAATTAGTGGCTATTGACATGTGCTAGCTGGTTCTAGTAGTCGGTTCCCCTCATCTTTCGCTAAGGCTCCGCACCTCTCTTCGCTTCTAAGCGAATTGAAAAGAGGGGAACAACGGCTTTTAATATGTTGATATCAAGTTTAGACCAACTTGGCATGTGTTACCGGTTAAGCTGGATGCTAAGGTAGGGAATTAGGCCCTAACGACCTAGCAGTCGAGTACAATTACTCGTTAGGAAGGCGGTACAATTAGGTGTTTCTATACTAGACCTATATACCGGGTGACAAGGATCCCCGCATTTCGGAATTTACGCGACAATCGAGTAAGTGCAATTACCAATTAGGAAGGCGGTAAATAATCCACCGCTGCATGCATGGCAACTTTAATCAACCACTCTCGCGTCTTTCGCCGTATCACTATGCTGAGCAGGTGTAAAGACGGTGGAATGGCCAAGAAGGGCACAGTCCGCTACTTTTACCACCCATGGAAAACAACAAAACCAAGCTTCAACAGTGGATAGGGAAGGTGGAGTATCAAAAACTAGGACATAAAGGCTTGCCTTCTGTCGTCTGGAATCACTTTCTGTCAAGTCGCGGCGATCATAATTCTCCACTGTTTCCTGTAACAGTTGGCTTCAGAGACCCTTCTGCTACTTCATCCTACCACGTATATTTGAAGAGATAACGCACGCAAAAATGAAGTTCTTCACTATTGCAACCCTCTTGTCGTCGGTGGTGAGCGGTGTCCTCGGATTGGCATCACCAGGCTGCGGAAAGGCGGCAGCTTTGACCAATGGCAACCACACGATGAGTGTCAATGGCAAACAGCGGGCTTATATCGTTCGCTTGCCAACAAACTATAACATCAACAAGCAATACCGTCTCATTTTCGAGTTCCATTGGGCTCACGGTAGCGCTGGCCAGATCACCCAAGGAGGATACGCACCATCCTATTACGGGCTTCCTCCCCTCGACACAACTCAAAGCACCATCTACATCGTCCCAGAGGGTCTCTATGAAGGTTTCCAGGAGTCAAACGGACCTTACCAGGGTTGGGCAAACACCAACGGCCAGGACATTGCCTTCACCGATGCCATGCTCACTACTATTCAAAACGGTCTCTGCATCGACCAGAATCTCATCTTCTCCATGGGCCACAGTTACGGTGCTGGCATGTCGTACGCTCTCGCATGTGCGCGTGCTAACGTCTTCCGTGCCGTGGCCATCAACTCTGGAGCCTTGATCAGTGGCTGCTCTGGCGGAACCTCCCCAATTGCAATGTACATCCAGCATGGATTGAGGGACTCGACCTTGCCTATCTCGGCAGGACGATCAATCCGAGACCAGTTCGTCAGGAACAACGGCTGCACTACTCGCGCTGAGACACAACCTCCAACAGGCCGCCATACGAACGTTGTATACAGCGGTTGCCAAGCCAAATACCCCCTCACCTGGGTTCCTTATGATGGAGGACATGTTCCAGCACCGGTCGATTCTGGTTCTTCTTCCTCCTTTACTCCTAAGAACAACTGGGATTTCTTTGCTCAATTTACATGATCATTGCAAAGTTTGAATTTCACTCGTTTTCTGGCCGGAAAAGGGCAGGATAGAGTTCGATAGTGATGTTGTATACACAAGAGATTCGGTCTATTTTGGTGTGTTTTTTATATTGCCTGGGAACGGTCGTTATCATGTTATCATGTGGATGCAGATATAGTGGGTGTTTTGCGCGACCAAATGTACATAGCTTCGATTCTTCACAATGCCCAATTAAAAGACTGTTGCCCTCTGTTATCGCTGCTTTTGTTCGCCTATGGACGCTATTGTCTGAACAACATTCTACTTGTAAGACTAATAATGAGTTAGACCTGCCTTCTAAGTTTCCGGTGTCAATTTAGTTGAGGGATGTTGCGTCTGTTTCAAGCGGCTCCCATACCTTCGTGTAGCTAAGCATTCCTCGAGGCGTATATACAAAGTGTTGAAGATCACGTATTACGTGATCTGTCTTCCACACCAAAGCATAAGGTTCTCTTTGTTCCATGGAATATATAATCTAGCTAGATTCCATTCTAATATATTCAAGGCTTTTACCACCTTTCATATACCTAAGTTCAAGACAAAGTACCAAATTGGTGCCTGGCAAACTATCCTAGAGAGGTAGACGAGTCTGTATCAGGGGCTCGTAAACCCTGGGAAGAGGTCCGCCTGTACCTTGGCAGGATAGTTCTAGGGGAGGAGATAGGACATCTTCAGATAATTATAAAAGACCTGGTGCCTACAGATGATATACTTTGGATTCAATAAGGCAAAGAAATTGTTTGTGATCTCCCTTCTGAGTTGAAAAAATAGTGGGTGAGAATTGTCTTTTATATTGAGCAGAAACTAGCTTGCTTGACGCCTTAAACCCCCATGCTCACCCAGTTTTTGTTTATCCTTCAAAGCTTAGCAGTCTTGTTCACCAGTATTACAACAAGCTAACGACTACTTACCGTAATAATGTACTGCAATGAACTTTTTAGTTCAACCAAGTATCGGAACTGGACATGCTCGCTGCACAGAACAGATATCTTCCTAACCAACAGATTGGAGCCTCTAGAAATACACCATACTTTGAACAAGAGCCATCTAATGGACAATGATAACTTCCTCGACAACCTCAAAGTTTTCCTGCAACAGAAATCACAACTTCAAGTCCTACTTCTCTGACAAGCCTGGAAAGAAACAAACATGAAGCTTGTCCGTCACTCAAAGCTCCTTGCGTAGCCTTGGCCCCACAAAAGTCGCAGCAAAACAAAGTGATAGCAACAGCTACCAAAAACACTCCCCCCTCCAACACACATGTCCCCATTGCCGTAATTATCCCGTCACCCCCGAGCATATCCCCTATCCAACACCCCTCGAACGATCTAATTGGTCGCACAAAGAGAAATACCCGCAAATTAAGCGAAATTCATATCTATATCCAAATAACACATCCCTCGTCACCAAAACTGGGATTAAACCTGTCCGCCTGGCCCAGTCAGTTAGTGTGTGCTCCCACAAGCACCAACTTCCATAAGCGCCATCACCGCTAACTGTTACCTACCTCCTCGACAACGACAAAAATCGACAAAAAAGAAACTTGAGGAAAGTAGAGTGTGTGCCGCCACAGGCCGCCGTGGATAGATTTGCTATAGCTAAAAATCAAAAACTCAGTTCGTCTGGTTTTCGACCTGGCCGCCCATCTGGGTGTAGGAATTTTTTGCTGTTTTTTTCTGGGGTTTTGTATTCTTTTTTGTCTTTTTGTGGTGGGAGGGTGTGGTGGCGCACTCAGGAAGCTGCCTGCTTGTGAGTGGATAAACAGTGTCGAGTTCTCCCAGGAAATTACGACACGAGTTTCAGCACGAGTGGATGGCATCACAATGTTGGCTGATGTTGATGTCTCTTCTCAGCATGATGATCAAAAGCAAGCAGAGAGCATCTAAGAAGACTCTCTATAGCTTGACAAATATACGTGGACTGTTTATCCAAGGCTCGCGTCTGAAGTTGACCACACTAGGCAACTTTGCATGCGCCATGATTCGAGGCGAAGAAGACGAGCTCGATGGAACTGCTTTCAGATGCGTTGTAGTTAGTGAGCTGCTTTCATTGCAAAAGTTTATAACACCATATGATGTCAGGTTGGCCTACTTGCTCATGGCTTATTTGTATCTAAGCATCAGTCATAAACATAGATTAGTCTTATACTAGACTAAATACTGCGGGTCATCCTCTTTCGTGTCCTAGAATATGTCATGGGAATCGCCCTTTTCATCCTTACGAAGGACGACATCGACAGTCCTCAGATACATGCAATATTCCCAGGTATAACAGCAATAACCTTGGACTGTATTGGAATGCAGTACAGAGTTGAGAAACTTCTCAAATGTAGTTTATACCAAGACCAACTAGTGACATCGTTACCTCATTTCCTTCGGCTTAATTGTGTAGTAATGCATAGCAAACCCCTACCTCTCAGGTCTGTAAGTTCCGAAATCCCCTCAATTCTGGTATTTACTTCCTCAATTCATTAGAAGTCTGTAAATTACCAAATAGTATTGCACAAAAATATGGGAGTCCAATACATCATCATAGTATGTGGTAGCATTGCTGGTTTGTACCACTCAACAGACTCGTTGGGGGATTTGAATCAAATCATACACTATCAAGGACCCAAAAACATATCATTCCCTTGATGAACTTTCATCATCCGCACTCACAGTCCAAGATACTCTGATTTTATGTAACCATAGCTTCCCCTTCTTGCCCACCTGTTCAAATTGAAATCATAAGATACCATTCCTCAACACTCAACACTCAACAACTAGCTCATTCACATCCTCACTGCGCATCCAGTTAAAAATCCCGCATCACCCCTCATCATACCTCTCCAACAACCCCACATTCCAATTCTGAAACCTCCTAGCACTCAACGGCAACAAACCCGCACTACCACCCAAACAATCCACAACTTCCCCTATTGCCTCAATTGGCAATGACAGTTCCTCAGTATCTTCTCGTTCCTGCAATTTGGCAGCTGCTTCTTCATCAATGATATTCCAGAAGACTTTCATTGCGAGTTTTCCAGACGGTGAGATATCCTGTGAGGGTTCCTCGTTTTCTAATGAGTTTGATGCAGAGAAGCGGAGGCCGGGGGTTAGGATCCATAGGGAGATGAATGATGGGGAGGAGGGGGTGATGGTTTTTGGTCGGATTGCTAATCCAGAAGGGGTCTCGGTTGTTGAGGTAGGTGATTGAGATGACTGTAGCGATTGACTTGTAGACGGAGCAGGTTTCGAGGATGTTGTAGGGGGTTTCCAGCCCATTGGATACAATACAACGCGTGATGTACATTGAGATTGTAGAAGATGCGTCAGCTGGGCAGCTACGAAGTAATATAAGGAGGGAGAGCTTGTCAGTGATGACGTTGAAGAACTTTTGGCTTTCAGTCTCCATTTGTAGAGCCGAATGCCCTCGGCTTGATCATCGACTCTTCCGAGATATTTTTGGCAGTTACCACAGTCAATTGGTTGGTACGCAGAAGGGGGTTGAGATGGTTTTATTTTCTAAGATTGTATTAGTTACTATATAACTAACTGTTCCAAAGCATCGCTTTATCGAACTCTTGCCATTCGTGGTTCGAGAGAACCATGATACCATCTTGCTTCTATAATAAATTTGCCTCGTTCTTATCCCATGTTATCCTGCAATCTCCGGAAAACGTGGCGGGCAATGAACAAGTTTGATCTCCTCGCTATCAAAGAGGTAACCCATCATCCGAAGAAAAGGGTAGGCCTCAATGACTTGTCCGCTGAAACGTGCGGAACGGAGACCAAGTGATCAATTTTGGGTATTTGTATCGGTGATCAGACAACTGAAAAGCAAAAAGCTTGCGTGGCCACCTTCTTGATACCCGTGAAAAGAAAATGATCTATAAAAAACAAACAAACGATTGAACGAGAGACCGAAATCTTACCTGCAGGCCAGAACAATCGCTTTCTGAGACTAGAAAGGTTGTTGAATCGATCAGAGCAGTTCCAGCGCGGGCAACAAATTTCGTGTTAGCCCCATAGCCTCTGTTGGCATTGAAATCAGCTAGACTTTGACCACTTGCGCCATCAGTCTTTTCATGCTCTGGCACATCGGGCTTATGACAATGCCAGAATTCCATCATCTCTGCCCAGTTATCACTAGGTAAGTCTTTCCACGTGTGTATGATATCTTCTTTCAGTACCACTGTATTGCAATTCCGGCAAGCAAATTCAAGATTGCTTCCTAGTTGCTTCGCTGACCAAGGTGCCTCATTGTCTTGCAATTTCTCCATTTCAGAAGACGCCGGTGCTTCCGCTAATGGTAATCTCCATGACAGTTCTTTGCTGCCTAAAGAAGGGGCTTGAATGCGAGCGTGTGTAGCAACCCGCCCTGGGAGGTTCAGGGAAATCGTCTCTCCGGCGTGAGTAAGAACGACGCGCTGACCTTGAGATGAAAGCTCTGCTTTTGTAGATGCATTACATGGTGAATCCAGAGAAGCAAAGACTGAGATCTGACGAATGTTTGAAAGAAGCTCAGCATATATTAGTGACTTTGACCTTGACATCTTGATGGTTGGTTGTGGTGTTAATGAGGTAGCATGGAAGAAGCTGGGCAAGGCGGAGAACGCGATCTTGTAAACTGCTTTCCACCCCACTCAGTCGCGTTTTCGGGCCGTGCTCCGATCACCGACCCGAGTTCACTGTTCATCCGATACTTGAGCTTGAGTGAATAAGGATTGGCATGAGCTCATCAAGGTGCCGCCGCAACCTTTACCCCACATTTTGACAACCCAACCATTTAAATATCAGGAGATTCCCAATCCTTGATCTTGGGAATAGCTTCATTTTCGCCAAAATGTCTGCTCCTATGATAGCATGGGTACCTTTGGTCCACCGAGTACACAAATACCTCACGGCCACCAGCGACTCCGGACGTTCAATTGACCTCGAGAAAGTCCCAATCCACGATGTAGAGACCGCGGCAGAAAAGAGACCTCGGACTTTGAAGCACTTAATTAAGGCAAACCACATCAACTACTCAATATTATATAACAATTTCCAGTATCACAATCATATGCCACATCTACTGGGTACCGCATACATACTAGGGGCAAATCACGATCAATTACAAAAGATCTACGATGAGGAATCCAAAGAACTTGAAGAATGGAAAGACTCACCATCGGAAATTACAGAGCTTGACTGGCAGGACTATCTAGGGCAAAAGAATTACCAGAGAGCTTATGTGGATTTCTTTGAGGATGAACTGGCATTGAAGCATGACTACGATTGGAAGAAGGTGGCGGAAGAGTATCTTTTTCATGGAAAGACTCCCTTGATCAATGGACTTATTGCAGGACGTAAGTCACCACAAACTTTAAGGGACCAAATGCTAACAAATGTACAGTCGGACACCCACTAATACATCTCGGGTATGCATACGAGCTCTCGAGTAAGGAATTGGGTATGGAAGCTCTAGCCATGGCATGTACGACCCATGACTACCTCCATAAATACCTCGACGACCCATCCTATACAAAAGAATCGACCTACTCAACTACTTCACCCCTCGAAATCCTACACAGAATTGCGGAGGACAAGAGACTGGATGGAGTATTCAAGGAAAAGAAGTACCACAACATATACGCCTTATTCCACGAGCACGAATCCATCGTCCTAGAACACTGGAACGCTTGGAAGATCTCGGACCCCAAAAAGCAATTCCAAGAATCACAAGAAGCAGCCGTAGCTCTATTGACAAGAACAGTAAAGCCAGGAACGCATGCTTATGATTTCTTCTTGGTCCACACTCTCACCACCAGCCACGCCGTACGAATTCTCCTTCCAATGATACCAAAGAGATTTCACATTAGTCTTGTGAGGCAATGGTGGTTATTAACAATCGCTGTATATATCGCCCAGTTAAGACCAGAGATCAGTCAAGATATTCGGCCTAAAACCGAGAAGCAATGGAACTACGTGGATCATATGGCGCTAACCTCCCCTTATGCTACGGATGCACACTATGTTAAAGGTATGATTCCAATTTCCATTTCAAGATACTCGCAATGCTGATCTGTACCCCAGCACTTCGCGCTATGAAAGAAGCAGCTTTCACCTGGGGCGATGTCCACGAGAGATATCTTACAGCAGCTGTCAATTTCGCAGACGAGTTCAAGGGCTGGACGGGATTTGGTTGGATGGGAGCTGAAGGAATGGTTGCTGAAGGGATGGAAGCTGAAAAGGCGGTTTATTAAGAAGTAGTATGGTACGGATATGAGGAAACGAGATATGAGATACGAAAATTGTAAAATACATCTGGGACTGACTGGGCTTTAGCTTTGGCGTTTTCTTTTTCTTTAGTTAGCGGATAGGTTTCGATGGCACATAATCAAAAATTAATCATAAGTAGCTAGGTAGCTAGGAATTGCGATGTTCTCACCTCACTTCATAACCTCACCATCTCTCCACATCCTCCTTCAACTTCACTCCGCATACCAATCGTCTTCAGCACAGCCCATACAACCTGACTATCTCACCTCACTACATCCTCCCTCACCTTCACTCAAGAGCCAATCATCCTCACCCCAGCCGTCCCCTCCCACACAAGCCTTCGAGTTAAATTATTAAATAACACCTCCAGCACTCAACCACAGTTACTTCACAACCAAACAGGATCAAATGGCCCCGTGGGAAATGAGACAAAGTGAGTAACCGTTGGCCGATAGAGTAAACATTGGATAGTTTCTCGGTACCTTGTTAGTCATTCTGGGTGATTCCAGGTGCTGGGTATTTCTTTTGCTATTTTTTTAGAGAGGTTTTGGGGTTTTGTTAGTTTTTTGGACTTTTTGATGGAGGTTGTGGGGGGAGGGGGTGGATGAGGATGAGAAGGTTGAGGGGGGGGGGAGGACGGGTGTTGGTGGTGAAGGCGAAGGGGGGGATTCACTGTCTAGGTCAGGTGAGGGTGGAAGGAATTTTGGACAGGAAGAAGGGTATGAGTATTTTGGTATCGGTGCTCTGCCCTGGCCTTATGGAATTTTTAATTTTAGTAAATTTAGCAGATGGGAAAACTAGGAGAGCTCATTGATCTGATGATTTGATTCAAGTTACATTTGGTATCTCAATTATCCCAATTATACAGTTTTGCAACTCCAATAACACCATCCCATACCAAGTATATAATCCAACCATTCAAAAGACTTCCTCAACGGATTGTCCAAACCACGATCCCAGCTCATCAGTATCATTCTCCTTCTCAGAATTAAAGTAATTCGTCAATCTCGCCGAGTCATCTCCCTCAATCGGCCATTCAACCTTGGCAGCCGCATTCTTCAAATCCAACATATCCTTTGCGGTTCCCCAACTAAATCGACATTCGCTTCCCCATCCAAAGACGGGATCCATATTTCGTTTCAACCAGCCAGAACACCTTGCATCTGAAGGGTATCCAGATCCCCAAGATGCCTCTTCTGGCGCTTTTGTTCCTCCCATTTCTTCGTCTTCGTCTTTTGTAGGTGTTATGTAACTTTCGTATAAAACTTCTAATGCCGCATCTCTAGTAACCTTTGCGCATACACTAGCGGCACTAACACAGGGATATAAACTATCCGCCTTCTTCGCAACAATAACCTTCGCCCTAGGAAATATCTTCGCCAATTTCTTCTGATAAGTGTCCGGGTTTCCAATGGTATCGATGAAAATCTCCTTGACATTAACCCCCTGTTTATAAACTCCTTGTATGAGGCCAATTGTCGCGTCCATGGCCTGGGCATTCAAGTTATATGTACTAGTCGGCTTCATCATATTCGCGCCAATATCTCGCGCGGACATGACTTCCACCGCCCATCCGCATTGTGTATAAAGATCCGTTTCAGGCGTACATAGTTTCTCCATGAGATCAGATCGCACGGCGGGAGTAAGGACTTTACTATCGTCGAAATGGTGGGTTTGCCGTAGTAAAGGATCGGATAATGGGAGAGGGAGGTAGAATAAGCCGTATACCATAGGTCCTAGAACTGGACCACGACCAGCTTCATCGACTCCCAATGCACATGGTGTACCAGCTGTGGGTTCTGCATTTGGATCGGAATTGGGTGTTGGGAGGAGGGAAGGTGGGACGGGTGAGAAGTGGTTGTAGGATGCGCCGGAGATGAGGAGGTCGCGGTGGATTGAAGGAGCGATGAATATATCTGGAGTTGGGGTTTCGAGAGAAATATCTTCTTCCATTTTTGTGTCTGCCATTTTCTAGGGTTGTGGTGTTGTAATGCTGATATACTGGTCCAAAATTTGTAACTTTCCTGTACTTGAGTATGCTGCAGAAAACGCGGGTCAATTGGGAGACGTGAAGTAAACGCGAAAAGTTCCGCCGCACTTTACCCGCAGAGACCCCTGGATTCAACGAAAGCTTCGCCAAGGTTCATACCTAGGTATTTATGGGCATAAGTACTTGCTCTCGTTGGAGTTGGCAGCTTATGAAGGGATCCATGTTAATAGGAGCTTGGGAATATAGCTTAGTAGATGTTCGCTAGATTTTTTGTATCAACAAAATTGCAAGCAAATTACAATTAAATTACTCAGCTTTAATTGTTTTGAAAGGATATGATCACGTGAGGCTCTGGGACTTGAGGTCTTGGCTGCAGCATCCCGTCCATCCAAACTTTCAAAGCCCAAAGGGGAGCGCGCGACTTTCAAAAGTGATCAACCCCACCGTCTGCCAGCGCAACAACACATCCACCAAACAATATTCACGCGTACTTTCGCGTGTGTAGCTGTAATTGTCTCGCTCAATTCTACTTATTCAACAAACGCCCCAGTCACATTTCAACTACCTCGCCTACGCGCTTACTTTGCCTATTCGGCGCATGCTGATACGACACTAAGATGGCACCAAATGGAAGTGCTGCGCAACCCAAGCGCAAGAAGAATGAGAACCAGTATTTGTTTGATCTGGGAGTGAGAGGAAGGTGAGAGCATACTGGGTATAAGTCTGCGACAATGGGTATATGCTAACACCATCGCAGAAAAACCGGGCTTACCCTCCCAGACACTGGAATTCGCGACGAGAATGGACTGGAACCGATGGATGATTTGTTTTCGTCTCCAGAAAAGTCGGTCAAGGGAAAGGGAAAGACACCCAATGGCTATCACAATGAAACACTTTCAAGCGACGAGGAAATGGACATGGGCAGCAGTACGTACTTGTAAAATGGACCTCTTGAGTGAAGGGCTAACATTTTAAAGGCACTATTCCAGAGCCCGAAGATGTTCTTGAGCAACGCGCAAACTTCCGCCTACCCCCGCGCTCAAATTCCCCGATCAAGACATTCCTGAAATCTCCCGCGCGCAAGAACCCATCCTTTGGCGCCGTCTCATCAGCCAACAGGGGATCAACAGCTCCCCCACGAACGGCATCGGTCTCTTCGTCTGTCCGACGAAAGCTCGATTTCTCTGGTGGCGAGGAAGACTCGAACCCTGCCGCGATCGGCACGAATAAAAGGGCCAAATCCGCATTACCAGCCGCAAATGCTTCAAAACTTAACGGTGGGCCCCGGCTTGCTCCACCAGCACGGAAGGATTCAGTTGAGCTGGAGCTGGAAAGTAGGGAAGAGGATTATTCAGCCGGGTTTGACGATACAAGAGTTCTCGATGAAGAAGAGTCGATACAAATGGTGGAATACGGGCAAGACGATGAACCCGAGGAGGAGGACTATGAGATGAATGAGGAACAACAAGAATCGGTGGAGCCCGAATCCGAACCCGAACCAGAAGTGCGACCATCGAAGAAAGGAAAACGCAAGGCTGTATCTGACGACGAGGAGGAAGAGCCTGAGCCAGAACCGCAGCCGAGTAAGAAGGGAAAGCGCAAGGCGGCATCTGTTGAACCATCTGAGGAGCCCGCAAAGAAATCTCGAGTACGACAAAAGAAGACCGTGGCGCCAGCAATTCCAGAAGCAGTCGAAGACGAGGAAGATGATGTTCCTCGACCAGCAAAGAGAACGCGACGTTCACTTGACAAAGCACCAGAACCTGTAAAGAAGAGCAAAAGCCGACCCAAGAAAGCAGCTGCGCCTGAGCCTCAGCCGGAGGCAGAAACGGAGTCCGAGCCGGAACAAGAGCCAGAGGGAGAATCGGAGGAAGAGCAAGAAGAAGAGGAGCCTGAACCAGTACCAGTACCGGTACTACAGAAGAAGGCAGCAGGAAAGAAGAAGGTTTCTCAAACAGAGCCTGCCAAAAAAGCCCAAGGAAAGCCTCAGAAACCTGTTCAAAATGCTTCAAAAGCCAAAATAGCCAAGAAATCGAAATTAGCTGCGATACCAGAGACACGCTCGCCAGTAGTCAAACGCGGGCCCCCTCTTCCAAGAAGCAATCAAGGCCTTGTAATTCTTCGACGAGAAAACCCTCTAGAAGATGGTGCAGGGTTCAAACAAACACGCTCCGGACGTAATTCTATCAAACCTCTTGCTTATTGGAAGAACGAAAGGGTCGAATACTCGGATGAGGAAGCCGAAGATAACTTTGGGAAATTCATGCTACCTCGAATCAAAGAAGTCGTTCGTGCAGATGAGATTGAGCCACCAAAGTATGCGAGAGCAGCATCACGAGCCAAAGGAAACAAATCGAAGAAGCGTCGGGCTGTCATTGAGGAAGAAGAGGAGGAAGTATCTGAGCCTTGGGAAATCGAACCTGGCAAGATTTATGGAAATGTTCAGGAATGGGATCCCGCGGACCCAACTGGTGCTGAGACGGATGAGAGAGAAGATGAGATTGCACTTTCCAACGCCGCGATCATCACCCGTGATGTTGGAAATAGCACTTTCAAGTTTGCGAAAACACATACTCTTCCTTTCTTCGGATCTGGCATGGTTGATCTGCCACCTGGAGCTGCTAAGAAACCAAAGAACTCGCGGAAGATGCAGATGGTGTTCTTCGTGTTTTATGGACGGGTGAAAGTCACAGTCAACGAGAATGAATTCCGAATTGGTAAAGGTGGTTTATGGCAGGTTCCAAGAGGTATGTTTTCTTACTCTTTCTGACTCTCTAGCCATAACTAATATCTTTTGATAGGAAATTTCTACAGCATTGAAAATGATTATGATTCCCCGGCTCGCATTTTCTTCGCTCAAGGGTGCGAAGTAAACGAGTCAGCCGACGAAAGCCAATTGCGATGATAGCTTTTGAGCGTCGTTTTGTGTTTTTGTTAGCGATACTTGTCGGTGGTAGATTTATATGTCAGGTTGAAGTTGTGACTTGGAAGGAGTTTTTTGGCCGGGGGGAAGATACTCACATATGAGCTTATGATTTTTGCTCCATTTCTTGCGGGGGGAGGAAAGGGGTCTCATACCATTTGTTTGAGTATGAGGCAGGATATGGAGGATTTTCGTAATTTCCAGAACAAAACAATCCCGAGTCACTTCTTGAAGAAGAACAGATTCAGATTAATTCATCCATCAGTCCATTTCAAATGTAATGATCTATATTCATTTTTCTTCTTCTTTCTTGAACACTCACGCCCTCCGCTCTCTAAACGCGACCTCGGCGGGTAATCTAAAACTCGCGCAAAACATCCTCTTCTTAGGCGCCACATCCCTAACCTCATGAATACTCACCTCCTCATCCTCAGGCTTAATCGTCCAATCCAATTTCTCCGAGATCCTCTCACAGATCTCCTTCTTTTCCTTGACATTATCCTCGCTCTTCGTTGAGAAACAATGGACGTGGATCATGGGTAATTTTACGTCGGTGTGGGGTGTGAAGAGTGACTCGTGGGTGTGGTAGAGACCATTGAAGGAGCCTAGGAAGTCGATTGCGATGGCGGGGAGGTTCATGACGAAGTGGTTTATTGTCTTGGGGATTGTGAGGACTATTGGGGGTGGAAGGGGGGTTGAGGCGGGGGCGGAGCGGGAACGGGGTTTCTGGGGGAGCGTTCGGGTTCGGTTGGGGAGGGAGAGGAGGTTGTCAGCTGCGAAGGGGATGAAGTCGTGGCCATCTCGGTTGAAGGGGTAGACGTGGGCGGAGACCTGGTGATGAGTTAGTTTTGTGGTTGTGAGAAGTAGGTTGGAGAAGATGCGGTTTGAGATGTGTGAATTTGATCAATCCTAAAATTGATCGCATCGACCGGAGAGCGAGTGTTTTTGAACTGAAAAACAAAAACATACCTTGTTCCTCACAACAGCATCCTTCATGCTCTCATAACTGTGAGGATTCAAATCATTCGCCCAAACGAAAACCCCCTTCTTGCCCGCTGGAACAGCAAAAGGACCAACTCCAGCCATAACATCACAAACAACCTCCCCTTTTTCGAACATATCCACAAGTCTCTTGTGTTCTGTTTGAAGACGACTATTCCAATACACTTTGGACCAATCAAATCGGAATAGACAGTTCCCTTCTGAGATTTCGACGTTCATGTCATCTGGTCCGGCGAGGACTTCGTACGCGAAAGTTCGGAACTCGGAGTGAGAACCTACATCGTCGATTTTGTTGATTACTGTTTTGATTCCTGGGTTCTTGTCTATTAAGACTTCGGCGATGATCTTCTTATAAGGAATATAGTCAGGTTTGAGGTTTAGGTGGGCTGATTTCATGTAAGTATGTAAAGTTTTGAAAAAGGAGGGGTAAATAAATATAAATACCAACATGGCCGACGATGGCAAATCCAACTGGTACTTCTCCTAATGCATCTTCTGGTAGCAAAGAAGTCATGACATCAACTAGTAATAATTAGTTTGCTTCTTGTGAGCTTTTGTGAATTATCCACATACGTACGATAAGTCCAATACTCATAATCCAACTTCAGATCATAATCCACCACCCCCACATCCTCATTCTTCACAGCCTCTTTCAACCAAGGACTCCACGTTGAAGGATCTACCAAAAGCAAAATTAGTTCCCTTCTCCCATTTTTCAAAAAGATAATTGGTATTTCCGTACCTCCAGGTTTTACCTCCGGCCTCAATAACAAACACTTTGCGCCCTTCGTCGTCGAATTTGGATCTGGTCTTACATTCACAAGACGTTCCAATTTCAAAATCTCCCGACTCTGCTCAAGTCCCGTCTTAATCTTCGAGACATCCTTAATATTCTTGACTCGTACCGCCGAAATGGGGAAAGTCTTCGTGAATAGCGCGCGATCGAGCGCAGCTGTCGCAGTACGAACGATGGGGGGTCGAACGAGAGCCATGAAATCGGAGGAAGAAGCGTTTATGGCTTTGTCATTAACGTCCTATATTTCCTGGTCAGTATAGAAACAGAAATGGGAGTTAGAATTTACGGACTGCCATGGCTTCATGATTTATGGATATGGATTAATTTCCGTGATGTTGGAGGATTTACGCAGGTAGATCTGCGTGAGTCAAATTGGAGCGGGATGCGATGGTTTTTTGTGGATTCTTTTGACAAGGCTGAAGTACGGGGGGGGTCTTTGCGCTTAGACCCTCATTGGATGACGTCGACAAGGCTGGCTTTAATTGCTTTAGGTTGGAGATTTAGGTTGTTTTTGGAGCTTCAGCTTCTTTCTTGAAAAATTACTTGAAAACAGTACTTCTGTGTCATTTCAAGATGTCGGCAAAGAAAAGAACCATCGAATCTTTCTTCAAACCTCCCCCCAAAAAGGCACGAGTGAATGATACCGAGTCGTCTACATCTGAAAATGGAGCTACAGAAGAAGTATGTGTACTATCGAATCCAAGTTATTACCAGAGACTATAACAGAACAAACAGATACAATACTCTCATCATCAGACGTATCCATTCCCAATATCACAATTTCCAAAATCAATTGAGTCAGAACTGACATCACTTCCTTCCACTATTGGAATGACAATCAACGACCAAGCCGACCTTGATCTACTCTACTTTGAACCTTACATTCCAAAGTATCTCGAGCGTCAGGTCTTCCAATTTCTTCGCTCAAAACTGCCTTTCTATAGAGTAGAATACGATATCAGCAGAGGGGGTGTCGTGACGAGAATAAAAACGCCAAGGTATGTAGTCCCTCAAAAGAAAAGATAGTGATATCACTAACAAGATTGGTAGATACACAACCGTATTTGGTCTTGATGAAACATCGAATTTCGACGATTTTGGAGAAGTTGTTGATTCAAAGACCAAAAAGAAAGTGTTAAAGGATAAGAACTATACCAAATACCCACCTCGACCCATTCCCAAATGTCTGGACAATCTTCGGATATCGACAGAAGCAGCCACTGGCTGCACCTTCAACTTTTGTCTCGTCAATTACTACGCTTCAGGCTCAGATAGCATATCATACCACAGCGACGACGAAAGATTCCTCGGAAATCTCCCAGCAATCGCATCATTCTCCCTCGGCGCACGGAGGGATTTTCTCATGAAACATAAACCAATCCCACCAAATGACAACGCGCCACCGCCACCAGAAACAAAACCCATCAAATTACCATTAGCCAGCGGAGATATGATACTTATGAAGGGAAAAACACAAGCAAACTGGCTCCATTCAATCCCCAAGAGAACAGGAAAGAATGCAGAGGACGGGGGAAGAATCAACATTACCTTCCGAAAGGCAATGGTAAAAGGAGGGACCGAAAACTATTATAATTATAATGTTGGGACCGGCCCGGTCTATGTATGGGATGAGGAATCAAGAGAGATGAAACTGTTCAACAAGTAGTCTTCGTTTCAAACTATACCTACTCTACCGACCAAATCGCATCTGAGCATTTCCGAAATTGTACAACGCCCGCAAAAACACCTGATAGCCAACTCCTTGGTTATCTTGGACATGGAAGATTTCCGTTAGTCGAATTTGCCAGGGTGGGTAGCCTGACAATTCGACTGTTGGACTGAACAATACCAACAGATCTGGCTCAGCCATTACGCTTTCTGAGATTTCCGCGTTGATCAGTTCTGCGTTGATATCTTTGGTTGAAATCTTTCCTCGCTGAGTCATATCTGTGAGCGTTTTTGTAAGGTCTACTAGCGAGTCTCGACCATCTTCAACTGAGAGGAGAATAACAGATAATTTCTTTGCGGGCGCATCTTTGCTAGTCAGCAAGGTATCCACGGGGGCCATATGAGGAGCGCGCAATGAGAGCGGGGGGTGCTCTGGTCCCAAGTAGGAGGCGAGCTTTCGCTGTATCGCAGCGTGTGTTGCTGGGAGATAGCCCTTCAGAACACCTTCATGGAGTTAGCAAGGCACTTGACTTTAATGTGATGTTTGCCCTTACCAGTTCTTTCATATATCGAAAGAGTCGGTATTCCAATACAAGCACACCAAGCTGATATTTCCGCAACCTCGTCTACAAGAGCCTCTAAGCCAGATCCTCCCCTCCCGCCATCTTCAAGCTTCAATATCACACTGACGTGTTCCGGTAACCGTTCTAACCCTTTGACATCCTTCTGAATAAGCTCTGGTGTTCGATGGTGGTAATATAGAATCGCGAATATACGATCCTTTACAGCATGGTATGCCTGGCGTAAACGTATATAGACGGAGAAAAAAGTGTGAACTATTGCGTAAACCAGCGCATGTAATTGGGTTTTCAAGAATCCGCGGAAGGGTGGTATGGAATGACTGTCTTCTGGACCGTCAGGGAGGTTCTTGACGAGGCCATTGCTTTTAGATTTTGTGGATCGCAATGGTGGACTTGGAAGAAAAGGCTGCAGTGAATATTAGTTTAATATTGCGCTTCTTCTTGGAAAAAATATTTGGAGTTGTACCTCTATGAGCTTCTCTCGTTCCTCGACAGTAAGCAGGTCGTGGTTGAGTTTGGCATCGCGCCGATAGAGTTCGGTCTCTCGTTTCGCGACTGGCATATTAGGAAGTGTAATTGTTGCAATGAAGTTCTATGGGATCAAAAAGGAAGTAGAAGTTGGACGAAGGAGCGTGGAAAGTTGGAGTTGTGTCCCGGGAAATAGAAAGTTGGCCATGGATTTCGTTGCGTGGAAGATGGAAGGCTGTGTGCCAGTTGTCGCAAGGCCACGGGGCTGAGCGGTCGGTTGCTCCAAGGATGATGCGAGTGAGATGAGATGAACCTCTTACTTCAACTAAACCTACAACTGACACAACACCTCATTCGACGTCCCTCATTGCGATACCCTGATTGACACTCGGATGGCAGATCGGTACCTATATTTCTCGATGTAGTACGACCAAGCCGGCAGTTTATTCGCGTCAACAATGGCATCTCAGAATCCGGCTGGCGGGGGGAGTGGCCGATCGATATTCCCCAAGGGGCCCAGCTTCACCTTGGAGAACTTTTCGAATAAGGATTTTATTGTCAGAGATTTCGTCGAAGATCTTGCAGAAAGTGCAGTGCCTGTAAATCGGCGTTCAGGGCCAGGACAACAACCCTTCGATCCAAAACCTCTCATCAGGACCTTTGAAAGCAAGCGCCCCTTTCGCTCTGTTGATACCAGAACACAGTCTAACAAACTACAGGTGCACTTGCACAACTTGCAGCTCTCTCTGAAGAACTAGGAGAAAACGAAACGGAACTCCTTACTTCTGTGCGACGAGCCGAAGTCCAGCATCATCAGACTCTAGATGATTTGGGGAGGAAGCTTGACGAGTCTATAGATTCTTACGAGACGCTTGATATTGCTCTGAACCAACCTAATGGAGCCAACGGAAATGATGTCAATGGACGTAATCTCGACGGAGGGGGCTTGGTTGCTGTACAGATTGGAGAGAAACTAGAAGCCCTGGACAAGCAAAGAAGACGAGCGCAGGACGCCAATTTCCTAATACAATGCTGGATAGAAGTCAGTGAGGCTGGGCAGCTGACGTCGCTGGAGGATATGATAAGACGGCAAGGTAGCGGGGACAACAAGGTGCGATGTGCTATTATTGCCCGACAGCTTATGAGAATGAGCCAGAGATTGGATCCTACGTCTTGGGCACAGGCAAACGGTTTGAAGAAACCCAATGGCGTCTCAAATGGCGTTGTTGGGAATAAAGGACATAACACCAGGGAGCTTATAGAGAAATTCTCGGAGACGTTGGAGAAAGAATTGTTGAAGCAATTCGACGACAGCTATCGAAGGCAAAATTTCGACGACATGTTAGAATGCGCTAAGGTGCTGCACGATTTTAATGGCGGATCGAGTGTTGTTGCTTTATTTGTTAATCAACATCAGTTTTTTATTGATCGAAGTCAGCTAATCACTGATGAAGTGACAACAGACAATGAAACTTGGGAACGACTGGCAGATCCAGATTCTGATCCACCCGGGGTTGAACCAAGCTTGCAATCACTTGTTGATGAGATCAGAATTGTTATGCAGGACGAATCATTTATTATCAAGCGAGCCTTCCCATATTATGAGGTGGTCTTGACCAAATTCATTCAGAGAGTCTTTCAACAATCCATTCAACAGCGATTGGAAATGGTACTGGAAAAGGCCGATACTATATCTTCTCTAGCTTTCCTGAGATCACTCCATGCCTCGCGAAGTTACATCCACAATCTGATTGAAGATCTCAAAGCCCATGGCCTGACAGAACACCCGGAAGCCTGCACAGCTCAGACTGCATTAAGTCTTGACCAGCAGCTGGACGAGTTATTCGTCCCGTATCTCGTCGGGAATTCATACATAGACCGAGAAAGGAAGAGTTTGGAAGAATTGTCTTCTTCGCTGCTTTTCAAGTTCACAATCTATCACTCACGCCGAAAGAAGGCGCCTACCGGTTTCATGGCATCTTTGGCGCAGCAGGGAACACAACTCTTGTCAACTGCAAAGGACGCTTACATTGACCGCTTGGACTCATCTGAACTCACGGCAACGCAGAAGGCCATGATGATAAAAGTCGCAGGCCTTCAAAATCAAGATAACAGTTCGAAGAACGAAATTGAAGTTAGTGACGAAGATGGATTGTTGAGTATTCCAGGTGCCAAACGAATGCTCAAGTGGTTGGCGGAGGGCGTTCGACGAGCACTCGAACTTGGCAGTGGGAGTGATACCCCCAAAGATGTATCAGCTTTGCTCAATCTGCTTTTGACCAGCATGGGACAAGTCTATATCGAGACAGCATTGGATGCTGCAGCAGACATGTCTCTGTCTCAGGAAACTGTCAAGGTGGAACCAGATATTACTTATCTGCCTCAATTACAGCCAGCAATTACAATTACCAACATCATGTCCCGGTTTACCAACACCGTCCTCATCAAATTGGCGGAGTCGAATACGACAGTAAGACGATCAATGGAATTGCAAGCAAAATCAGCTGTCGAGCGGATTGAGTCGAAAACAAACAATATTGTTCGAAGCACCCTCACAGTGGTTATCAATTGGGTTACAAGGTTGTTATCTAATCAGAAAAAGTCAGATTTCAGACCAAAGGATAGTGAGCTTGATGGGTCTCGTGGAGTTCCGGGGTACCTCGAGGCCCAGCAAACAGCGACATGCGGCTCAATTTGCACTTTCCTCGAGAAAGTAGCCATAGCAGCTGCTCAAGCGATTGATGGCCAAAACTTAGAAGTCTTCAGCTGCGAACTGGCTCTCAGCATAAGAGATCTTCTCTTTGAACACTTCAAGAAGTTCCAGGTCAACGCTACTGGCGGTTTGATGGTGACCAAGGATATGTCAAGATATGTATCTACATTGAAGAGGTGGCCATTGTCAAAGGAAGTTGAAGGTGGAGTAGAGCTTCTCAGTGAGATTGGAAATTTCTTTATCATAGGACCAGAGGCTCTCAAGGAGAGATCGAGAAATTTCCAGCTTGGTGGTGTGGCGGGCAAGAAATTGCAGAAGCCTGATTTTAGGGCTTTCATTCTGAGGAGAGATGATTCTTCGAGTGCAGGGATTCAGAGCGTGCTTGCGGGATTGTGATGATACCATTTAATAGAGATGATTTTAGAGACCAAATGTACGTTCTAGTGTAAGATTTACGGAATATTTGATATTATGATGTGATTTGAAATCAAAAGCCTGGTCTTTTTCCAAGTAAATATCAATGCAACTCGCCTTGAGAATCTTAAAATGAACTTACTCTTGAGTGCGGTGCCCTACACTTGAATAGCCATATAATAATTATAGAAGTATGTGAGAGCAGCGATTCTGTGTCTATTTACCGCAATGTCCAAGTAGAAACCTCATTATTATAGCCCCAACGCCGCCCAATGCAACACCAAAGTTCTTCTTGAATATATTGATACACCGGGTCGTACATTCTATCATTTCATCTTCTCATCTATCAATGCTGTAGTTCCTCATGGAAGATTGAACCCAAAGCCTGCCATACAGCTCTTGTATTTATCGATCGTGGAAGCGCAATCCTTCTGTGGGTCTTTGGCATTGCTGAATAGCATACATTCGTCGCGGGTGGCTTTTTCTTCTTTGCATACGCAGCATGGCTATTGGGAAGTAAATTGTTAGACATTCGATCCAAGAAAAACGGAAGGCCTAAAGGTACCTTTGGATTTGATGTTGCTTGATTAGTTGTTGGAGGGCTTGCGCCGGTGGCGGTAGCTATTAAGCTTGTTAACGTGGAATTGAACCGGATTTCAAGGGAGACTGACGCATGGAGATGCTTTTGGAGGCCATTTCTAAGTCTGCGATTTGAAGGCTTTGGTAGTAAAACATCCAGGTCTGAGAGTTTGAGATTGGGATTGGAGTGAGTGGAACTTATTGCAGCTGGAGGTAATGGAAGCTGACCAACACGGCGGGTGCTCTCGGCCTCCAGGAAAATCGTCACGCCGACTTCCGGCATTTTGCCGATGTATTGCGATCTGCCCGCATCTGAAAACAAAACCCCCACCAAGGCACCTTCAAAACACCAAGAACCGCCTGCATCTGCATCGCAAACCTTGCATCAAATTGACGAATAGGTCTCCGCTCTTGTATTTCATCTCTTATTCGATAATCAGATACCATGGCCTCTTCAAAAATCTTCACCCTCGAAGGGAAGGGTTTGAAGCTCGATACCGCGGCGGACGCTGAGGCGCACATCAAATCGCTTCGGGACATGGTAGATGTGGAGGAAGTTAGGTTTCTCGGTAACACTCTGGGAGTTGAGGCTTGTGAAGCCATAGGAAAAGTTCTTGCGACGAAGAAAACTCTACAAGTATGTCGCATACATATTTGAACTGTTATGACCCCGCCATTGCTGACATCTCTGGCGCATAAGATAGCAAACTTGGCCGATATATTTACAGGGCGACTTTTGGATGAAATCCCAAAGGCAATCTCTGCCCTTCTTACCAGTCTCCTCTTGCTACCCAAACTTCATACCATCAACCTTAATGATAATGCCTTTGGTCTCAAGACTGTGAAACCTCTCGTTGAGTTCCTCAAAGCACACGTGCCTCTTCAACATCTTATCCTCAATAACAACGGTCTTGGTCCTTTTGCTGGAATCGAAATCGCTGATGCGCTTTCTGCGCTCCACGCAAAGAAAGTCGAAGCCAGAAAGACGGATGCTACCGTTCCCGATCTCGAGACCGTCATCTGCGGTCGCAACCGACTTGAGGCTGGTAGTATGGAGGCATGGGCTAGGGCATACAGTCTACACAATGGAGTAAAGGTTGTTAAGATGGTTCAGAATGGCATTCGTCCACAAGGGATTCAGCAATTGCTCACGAAGGGTCTCGGCAACGCAAAAGGCATCAAGACACTTGATCTCCAGGATAATACCTTCACAATCAAGGGTTCAAAAGCGTTGGCAGGTGTGGTTACCGGCTGGACTGAGATTCAAGAACTTGGACTTGGTGATTCATTGCTAGGTTCCAAGGGCGCAGTGGCTTTTGCCAACTCGCTTGGAAAGGGACAGAACAAGAAACTCGAGATTTTACGTTTGCAATTCAACGATATTACTTCAGCAGGGCTCGAGGTCTTCGCAGAAGTTGCTAAGACTTCTTTGCCTGCTCTGAAGAAGATTGAGCTTAACGGTAACAAGTTCTCTGAGGAAGACTTATCACTCAGTCAGTTAAGGGATCTTTTGGATGACCGAAAAGAGAACCTTGCTGGCGAAATTGTCATTGAGGACGACTGGGGCGTCGACAGTCTCAGTGATCTCGAAAGCGATGACGGAGAAGACGAGGAGGAGGATGAAGAGGAAGAAGAAGAGAAAGAATTGGAAGAGCTTCGCGAGAGAGAAGTTGAAGCTGATGAGAAGGTCCGGGAGAACGAGCCGGTTGCGGCGCAGAAAAAGGATTCCGTCATTGATGATGATCTTGCCAGTGCGTTTGAGAAAGTCAAGATCTCGGCTTCTTAAGCGAGTATTCAAAAAGAGAGAAAAATAATGGAGATATTCGACTTCTTATTTTGGTTGAGAGAGAGAGAAAAATCAGCCCACACACCACCTTCATATACCCCTATGCCGTTCGATTTTTCTTCTCCTTCTGTTGAGGCATTGTAGATGAGCGTTGCACATAGAAATAAAAACCTTTTGATTCTTACTATGTTGATATTTTGTAAAGTTGTAGTTTAGTTTGTGAAATTTATATATGACTTGGGAGGGATCTTACATAGGCGTGATTTTAAAATTGTAATACTACTACTATACATAGCAAGTCAATGAGACCAATGGTGTGGAGATTTTGAATTCTGGTTCCAATGGAACTGAATATATAAACGATTCTGATTTTGAAGTTGAACTCCAGGACAAAAGTGAGCTAAACGATGTTTTAAGACGGACCTGATATCAAAGACAACCTGAAAGCCTCTTATGTGTTCCGCTCTCCTTTTTCCTGTGAGATTTTTGAAAGGGTTATGCTTTCCTGTATTTGTACGATAAGGGACAAGTATCAAACTTGACGAATTTGATTTCGTTTCGGAGGTAGATTGTATTTCGGCGGCAAGAAAATTTTGTATTTCTGAGGGAGACGTGTAAGTATGCGGATTGATGGGAGAGTGGGGTAACCAAATAAGCCTAGATGAGTGGCAAAGTTTGAAGAAGTTGGTGCGTTTGGACATAGGCTACATTCATATACCCAATACCAACATTGAAAAGAATCTTGCTGAAGAGAACTTCGGTATGATGTTCTTGATGTCTTTGAGAAGCGTATTTCAACTTAGATGGTGATACTGAGCTTATGGTGGTAATCTGGGGGGTGCTGATATTATGTTGGATATGATGGTTGACTGCTGAAAGTATGACGACAGAATTATAAATTGGGAGGATCTGTAGTTGTGAAGTTGGAAGTATGGAGTATTTGCTGGGTATATGAGAATCATACAGAGAACAGAAGGGTCGGGTATCTGGAAGGGTTGTATGTGTGATGTTTCTTAGTTTAATGTTCTGAGAGATTTCTTGCTGACGTCTAAGAGCTGGCCTTTGTAGACTACTATTCAATATTTCAGATGATTTTACAAATAGTGAGATGAGGATAACAAACTAAACCAAATGAGAGAGATTCTCACAGGTACAGCAGCGTGTTGGCTTCAGAAATCTTAGAATTCATGAGGGTGTAGACAAGAAATATATTTGAGTCTCTTCCGTGGCGTGTATTTCACAAGATAAAGATCATTTAACAAGGATGGGAATTCTTCTGCTTGAGGGCAAACCAAAGTTGCGATGTGCCAGGCCATGGGAATTTATGCTGTTGGGATGTTGGAATGTCCATCGTACTCTCAAGGGCATTTTAATTTGGACGATATCAAAGTTACAGCATTTTGAAGTCCTGTATCCTTATCGACTCATCGTATGGCCTACGAAAGGATTTACTCCTTCGGAAGATGAAGGGGACTCAGAAGACGATGACGACCCGAAACCAGAGAACATGGGGGAGAAGGTCAGAAAAGTGGCGACGGGAAAGAGAGCGAGGGTAGAGCCCCGAAGAATTGATCTTGCTGAACTACCTGCCGAACGCAGAAAATGAGGCGAGGGCATCTTGTCAAATATGCCAATGAATGATTGGTGAGAAATCGACAGTTGATAAACATTTGACAGCAAATGTTTAAGGGATTTAAGCGAGCAACGTAATCCACATTTAGATTACCTCATCCATCTCTGAGTATTTGCATTAAGGTGGAAGAGGGGAAAGTCGTACTCTCGAAACATTTGACGTTTGAGTCCTTCGTGAGTGAACGTCAAATGACAAACTTGTTCCGCCTATCTGCCAATAGTATTAAAGAGGGGCAAAAGTTCAACTGCATCGTCCTAGAATACAGAGTCAGCAGAATCATCCCAAGGAACAGAAGTCATATAAATAGGTCCCTTAGTCTTTTGCTTGTATGTCGTTCTGGATTTACAGAATATTCTCGCCGAGTCGCCCGCCTTTTCATCAAATAAACTCTTGCGCAAGAAAAGGAAGGTGGGTGTTGAGACTTGAATATCTAATTAGTTGACACTAAACTCTTGGTATTCTGCTGATTGTCTCCCCTTACCACATATTATAAGGAGCTTGGTCAAACGGCTTATTCCGATAACTGACCAGGTAAGTCGTTGCATTCTCTATCATAACCACAGTTATGAGACTCGAGCCTTATGTGGAGGGAGATTGGGTTTATCTATTTTGGCCACGACAGCTAGCACCATAAGACAGGAAATGAACCAAAACCGTCTTTGAATATCCTTGACTCCCACTTTAGACCCGTAACTGACAAAAACTTCCGGAAGGCGAACTCAATTTCAAGAACGACATAGGCTATATCCCTAGTCCCATTCTCCCATTCTCCCATTCTCCCAGAAAAGCCAACCAAAAGAACTCAACTCGCAGGCAAAACCTTAGGCACAATCCACCACTCATGATACCCCTTCCCCATCTCAGGAATCTCAACCTTAATCCCCAGATCCCCACCAGCCTCCATCCCAATCACCGCCTTCTTGACCGCAGCAACCGAAATGCCCGTAAAAATACAAGCCTTCAAGCAATCCTTAACATTCTTCAACCAGCTATCATAAGAACCCTGACAGTACGCAGCCTTAGCACTCAACTTGCTTATGAGTTCAAAGCCCTTCTTGGCTGATGATGCTGACTCCGCGGCGTATTTGAGGAGGTCCAGGGTGGACTCTTTGTCTTGAGCTACGATATTTGATAGTTCGTCGTGGGGGACAGGTTCGGGAAGGCCAATGAGTTGGAGAGGTTTCATTCGTACTTCGTATCTCTGAAGATCGTTACTATATGGGAGGTCGGGTTTCTTGATGAGAGATAGTCGATTAAGTACGGTAAACAGACACGATAATGCGTCTGCGAATCCGTACGTGGCGGTAGCTTCCAAGGTGGAGTAATTGATGAAAGACAAAGCGTTTATGTATTCTGTCTGCTGATCAGGCACACGATCTCGTCGAGAGGCTCTGAAAGTAAAGCCCCTAATCCGGTCGAGATGGCGAGCTCGTGTCTTGGCGATATATTGTAGATACCAGTACATTGTTGCGAGCTCATCTGTTTGGTATATCTCAAGCTCAAATCCCATCTGAACTAGCCACTCCATTTGTCGAAGCTTATAAAAGTACGCCCACGATGATAGCGGAAATGAGTATATAGGCTCGCTCGAGATTTCGGGATCATTGATGGGCTCCTCGCGAGTGTATTGGCGAAGATCCACATCTAACTCTTCGGCATCAAGTTGGAGGATCTCCCAATCCGCAACAAGGCGACAAAGCGTGCGTCTGATTCGACATCGATTTTGGCAAATTGTGCGGAGGATATCCAAGTATGATCTAGCAGCTTGGGAGCGGAAGTTTTCCATCTGGGTTGCCATCATGAAACGAGGATCAGTAGGCACTTCTATTTCATCGTTTCCGCGGTCCAGAAGTTTGTTTGACGGAAGCACAATGCTTGATAAATCGTCATCGAGAACTTGACGAACGGACAGAGATCCCAGGATAAACATATCTGCAAATATATAGTGTTGAAGTAAGGTACGCACGTAGACTGACGGCTGAGGTTTCCGCGCTTGAAAAAGAGAGACAAAAGTCTATTTCAGTTAGTTCATATTAAGACGGTTCTGGTAGCGCTGAGAAAAATTGTGACTTACCATAAGACAATGGGAATCGTAATATAACAAAACCTCCGCAGCAACAGAGCCATCCCGACAGAGTCTTTCCAAATGATCGCAGGTGGCTTCCCAGCTAATTTCGACTATAGGTCGTGGAGGGACAGTGCTGGCCAACTTGCGTTGTAACTTAACACTAAAAGTCCCAGGAACTGGTTTCCCCAAAGTAGCTGACGACTTGAGGGTTGGTAAGAGAGTTTGCAGGCCTGCCCAATGCTCTTGGATGCCCTCCACTGAGTCTCTTGAATTTACCTCTTCAACGGCTATGAGAAATTTCTTTCTAAAGCTTACCCTGCAAACCAGTGCATCTTTGATTTCTGTTGATATTTCCGTAGACCCAGATAGCCGCTCTTCTGTATCTTGAAGAAGCTGAAGAATCTCATCTTGGCCAATATTTTCAAGAAGGCTTCTATTAAAAGTGTGTGTAGCAAAGTCTTCTTCCTACGAAACAATTTAGTGCAATCTTTTCTCCATCATATGGTTGTGACCTACCTCATAGTAATGCTCCGATTTGACTCTATCATTGACATAACTACAGGTCTTGATGAGACCCAGACAGTATGCCCGAAGAATCTGGAAGTTTAGCGACTCATCCTCACAAGCTTCACTTCTATCAAAGAATGTCTGGTTGATCTGTGTTGGGCAAGGATCCAGGATTCTGTCAATGTATAAACTGGTGAAGATGGTTTGACCTAATGGATGACCCATATGCCAGGCAACCTACGATATTAGCTCAACACTTCCACACGGATCCTGCGGAAACTCACCTCATGGCAAAGAAGCTGATCGATAATGCCTATTATTTCTTCTGGGAGCAAAGGTTGACTGAAATCATAGTCATCATCCATCGTCTCACCAGGCTCCAAACAACCACTATCCATTTTCGGATCCATAATCTGATGACTTTAGTGACTGTTTCCCTCGTATTATAAAGTACCATCTGATAGATGCTCACCTCTAATGCCCCAACTGACTCAAAGAGAGTAAAGAAGGGATCTTTAATGAGTTCTCCAAGTTGCAATTCTGAAAAAGGTATAAATAAGCACGTGATTATGCAAAACACAATCTGGAATTTCGTGGCTTACGTTGAGCGGCATGAGAGAATTGTTCTGTGATATCCATAGCGACAACTCCATTGCTCTTCAGCTTGGGAGCGGGAGGTGGTTCGCCGTTCCATGCTGCAAAGGCATTTGCGGTGGCGGTTGCACTGCTTGGGTTTTGGCCTTCGTCGATATCTATGGCTGCTACCTCTGCTCACCCTTTGTTAGCTCATCTCTCACCTCTCATCTAGAGCACCTAGCATCGTGTTTCTTCTTACGAGTTGGGAGGTCGTTGGTCGCCAAATCATTATTTTGGCTGAGCATGATCGCGCAAGGGGAAGTCTTGTTGTGGTTTCGCGGGTCAAGCTGGATTTCTGATTCTGAAAATGGCTCTGGGCCGGGATGATTGATTGCGGGACTTCTCGCTTGAAAAAGTGTGGCAGTTGTTGCGCTTGCTTCAAGGCTAGGTAGGCTCGTAGGTATATGATACTTCCTTCTGTACACCAGTCACCCCAATTTCCACCAGTTGAAATGCCATATCACACAGAGTCACAACTTACAACATTGTTCTAGTGAATTCGAAATATACGCAGGAATATCTTTGCAAAGTACTAAAAGACTACTGGAAACCCTGAAGGATAGGGTCCCCCACTTGAGTATTTTATCCATATTCCACCGTTGATTTATTGCAGTACGAGTATGATGCAGATATATGTCGTTGATAAATTACCTTTCAATTTAAGGCTGCTGGTGGTAGCACTCCTCCGTTTATGTGTTTCGCGAATATAGCATGGTCACAAGTCCGGTGGAAATCCCACCGTTTGTAACAACCATGTGCCCATTCGCCCAGGGCACCCTATCCCACCCAATTTCATATCACTTCAATCGCTGGAAACTTGCGGAGATGTGGTAGTCGGTGTCTTCAATTGTAGTGTTGGGGGCTCTCGACCATGGAGAATACAATGTACAATGTCGTTGCCCTTATGCCCATCTTCCCTTCAACCCTCGGTCCTCCCGAATACATCCCACATCCTACGATGACGAGGTAGACTCTGCCATTGAAGCTGCGTTTGCGTCCGCAACGTTCTTCATCTCTCCTTGCTTGCCGCCCTGTTTCCGAAAGATGCCAGTCAGTCCATATTCCCTCCCATCTCAAGCGCAACCACACAGGAATTCATCAACTCACGTTCCACTTGGCGAATCTCAATTCCATCTCTCCTCTCTTCTCAGCAGCCAATCGTTTGTCATCTTTTAAACTGCGTCGGACGACTCGTGCGGCGACGGAGAGGTATTTGTTGTAGCTGTGAAAGAAAACCTGTCAGTCTGGGTTGATTACGAGCACTTGTCCCGCCGGCCATTGGTCAGGCTCCGGGGAACAGAGGACCTGGGTGAACATACGTAAGACCTGAAGCTTTCCACGCGAATGCCATTGTGTAGTTTGAAGTGTGGGATGAGATGTGGTGGTGGGTTGCTTGATGTTGCTGGTAGAGGGCCGTAATGCTAATCTTGAGCTTCTCTCCAGCATCAGAAATCGAGGTTCCGGTGAAAGCACGTGACTTCGGGGACTTCAGGACTACAGCTACGAACATCAATTTTTAGGACAATAATGTCATATCAGAAAGTGATTACAGTCGGTCTAACATTTTACAATACAAATCGCTGTAGATTTGAATATTACTGAACATAGAAGATTTTTTTTGCATATCTACAATACACTCTAAGAGCTGTTAATACAACCCGCGCCCGACTTCACCAATCCTTCAAACGTCTATACCTTGAGGTCAAGCTCTTCTGCAAAAGGAAGTACATAGAGATCACCAACGGATGAGACCGTTGCTTTGCCTTCTAATAAAGCCTTTGCTGCCTATAAGAAAGTTAGTAAAGGAATCATGGAGATTAAGGAAAAGAAAACATACCGATTGTAATTTCTCGACGGTCACACTCTCAATACTCTTGCCAAAATCATTAATGTGGAAAGGCTTTCCGCCGTGAACGAGACCAGCACCGGTTGCTACAAGGCCAGATTCAATGTTCCCCTCTTCCTCGAATGCACGATATCTAGCGGTGGCTCTTGCTTTGATGAAATCTGTTTTGTCGATGGGACCTTGCGAAATGCTCTTGAGAGACTTGATGGCCTCAGTAGATGCATCACGGATTGCCTTGGCGGTACCACTGAATTGCATTGCTAAAAGACCAGCATCGGAGTAAGAGAAGTTGCTTGTGATAGCGCGGGCTCCTGGGATCGCGGATGCTGCTTTCGATAGCACAGAGAATCCGGGTGACCATTTGATATTTGATTCGCCACCGAGGAGGGCTGCAAGGACATGCATTTCTGGTTTGTATGAAGCTCCAGAGGTGAAAGAGCTGGATCCTGGGAAAGCGATAACCATGGCGTTGCCAGAAGCGTGCGAAATACGTTCTTCACCACCATAGTATTTTGAAGGGGTGCTCGTGAATGGATTTGCGGCAGTAGCTGGAGTCTGGGAGAAGAATTGCCCAACCCATTTGGAAAGATCCTCTTGACTAGCTCCATTTGCAACAACCGAGATATTTGGTTTAGCATATGCATCCTGAGCGAAATGTGAAATTGTGTCGGCGCTCAAGTATTTGGCCAATGGCGTAGAGGATGTTGGGTAGAGGGCGTTTCCAAGACCTTTGTGGAAGGCAATGCCATGAGCTGAGTTAATGGCGAGCTGCGAGACATCGGCCAAAAGACTCTTTTGAGATAGGTGGATGAGTTCCTCAACCTGCTCATGATATTCATGATCTAAACGCATCCCGTTAAAATAAGGATCGCAAAATATCAGGGCCAGACCATACCAGTGTACTTGGTGTCAGTGACAACCTCTCCTAGAAGTTCTGTGAAATATGGTAGGTCTTCTCGGAGGAATTTGGCTTGGATTACGAGTGACTCTCTGGTGTGGTATGCGTGCAATTGACCTCCAAGAAGTTCAGACTCTCTTGTGATTCGAAGAGCAGAGCGTTTCTGGGTGTTCTAGAGACCAGGAGCGGGGTTAGCCTCAATTGATACCCCAACCTGCCAGCCCGTCAAATTTCCTACGGACCTTGAATGCGAATCGTTCCAATCCAACTGTAGTACCAGGTAATCTTTCGTATCGAGTTCCAGCCTTTGCTACCACGGCAAGCGTCGTAATTCGACCTGCTACGTCTCTGCTAGCCACCTTAATTCCGCCAACATCGGCGGATTCGTAGGAGAGGGAAGTCACGCCGGTGGAAACAGCAGCCAGACCACGTCGAGCGGAGGGTTGCTGTACGCAGCTTTGCCTGCGAAGGGCAAGCTGCGCATGTCGTCCAATCGCCGACCGTGAGATCATTATTGGGCTTATGCTAGAATGGGGGGTGACTCTGGAGGAGGGGGTGGTTGTCAATCAGGTCGTTGATTGAAGCTTGAGAAATCGTCCGTCGGGTTGTTGTGCAGGGCTCAGTTCAAAAGTAAATGGCCCCTTCGTAATTGGCTGACAGCCCTCGGCCATCGGGGTGTGGTTGTAGCAAAAAAAGGAAAGCGGCCGTGGAGGGACAAATTTCTCGTCTTGATTTCTAGTACAAAAGAAGCTATTAAACTACTTTTTTTGTGACTATTCAAAGGAGCTTTATCACTTTTCAGAGTTGAATAAAAGACTGCCCTAAAAGCTTCTAAATAAAACTGTCGAGTTCACCTTTAATTGTTCCAAAAACCAAAATAGTAAGAGCTACCTATTGACGGCCGCTTTATTAGCCGGACAGGCGCAGGGCGTAGGAAGCGAGCCTTTTTTCCTCCCGCCCCTCCATTCATTCACCAGACAGAAAACCTCGAGCGACCGCAATATTAATACTTCAACTCGTCGACAACGTTCAATGCAGACCCGGTAGCACAAGTGGAAGCTCTAGAGGTCCCACCATAGTCTCTCTAGCAGCACAAAAATGCCTGGAGTAAGCTCAATCCACATCTTTTCTCTTTGCGACAGACTAGTCATCCCCTCAGAGCTATGAGCATGAGCACGAGCACGAGCAAAAATACTGACGGCAGACAGACTAAGCATGCCTTCGAGCTATGCGCTCTCCTGGTCAACGAAACCTATGGCGAATTGGCTTCGGTATGTATACTGCACCTCAACTTCGAGCCGGCGCAATTCCTACAGCTGTCTAGACTCTTCATGTTGGTAATTTCTGACGTTGGCGCAGCGCATTTTCACCATTCTCCTTCGACGAGGCCGACTTCCAATCTCTGCCCTGACAAAACACACGCGCATCACTTCCCGGGCACTTCGACATGGACTTGCAGTCTTGATCCAGCAAAACTTGATATATCACATTAGCGAAGATGGAGAGCCGACTTATTACGAAGCAAACCCTGACGCTGCATATGCTTTGGTGCGGTCGGGCAAGATCATGAATTTCATCGAAGAGCGGTATGGATCTTTGGCTCGAGAGGTAGTCAGGATCATATTGCTTCTAGGTCACGCTCGTGTATCCGATGTGATAGCCCAATATAGATCGCAGAAGAAAGAAGAAGCAAAGTTGGCGAAAAAAGCCAGAGAAGATGAAATCAGGCGGTTAGAAGAAGAGCAGGAGGAAGAAGAGTCTGAGCATCCGCAGACCAATGGTACCGCACTGCATACCAGGACAAATGGAGCTACCGCGCCTGTCACTATACGAACTGCCACTGATGGTCAGGTGAATACAATTTTGGCTCGGCTGTCCGAGGATGGCTTTATTGAGAAGGTTGTGAAGGACATGTTCCAGAGCCCTGCCGATATTTTTAATCAGCTAGAGAAGGAAACCATCCGTGAGCAGTACCAAGGCCAGGCAAAGGGTGGTAAGCAACAGGAGGCGATCGACAAGATCGTTTGTGCAGAAATGAAGAAGATGCGGTCGCATGGACCTGACTGGAGACCACAAATAACCAGAAAAAGACCCGCAAATGGAGAGCATCTCAATGGGGATGATCGAGGTGGCAAAAGAAGACGGCTATCCCATGATGGGTTCGCCCCTGATGACTCAGCTACCAATATTGACGATGTCTACGAAGACGATGGTGGAAGCCTTGATGTAAGTTTTCAGAGCCTAGGAAGTCGCAGCGTATACTAACTGTAAAAAGCCCACTCTAGTTGTACGGATCAATCATAAAAAATGCCAAGTTGTTCTTCGCAATGTACGGCTTGTTGAATTAGCCGAGCTAAAAATTGGAAAAACAACATCTCTTATCTACGCTGTGATGCTAGATAAACTTGAAAAGCAGCTCAATCGGTGCAAAAAGGATCCAATTGTTGACAAAGTAGACTCCGACGTTACCCTACCTACAATTAGCACCACGATTCTTTCCAAGGCCCTCGAAGACACGGACATTGATGTGAGTCAGGGTATTGGTAGAGTCAGTGCCAAGACCACAGAAGCGAATGGTACAAATGAGAATGGGCATGCGTCTGGGGAGAACGAGGACGACGACGATCCGTTTGATGATGGATCTGCTCCGGTACGACCAGAAAAGCGCCAACGGAATGCGGGGTCTACACGAGAAAATCACATCCTTTACGTAGGGAACCATCTCGATTTGCTACAAAATGAGGGGCTTATTCATTGGGAGAGAAATGATGGTCAAGGCACCTATTCTGTCCATTTCGAAGAAATCATGAAAAGAGTCCAAGAGTTGGAGCTATTTCAGATCATAGAGGAAAACTTTGGAACCGAAGGCCATCGCCTGGCTCGCCTTCTCAGTAAGCTCGGAAGACTTGATGAAAAGGCACTTGAGAAAAGAGCTCTCATGAAGCAGAAAGACGTTCGAACCAAGTTGGCTGCCATGCAACTTGCTGGCTTCATCGAAATTCAGGAAGTACCTAAAGACCTAGCGAATCGTGTCAACAACCGCACCATCTTTCTTTGCTTTATCGATATTGAGAGGCTATCTGATGTGCTCTTGGACAAAATCTATCAGTCCATGTCTCGGCTTTTGCAACGGCTAGCCCTGGAACGGCGTACATACACAAGCGTTCTGGAGGTTACTGAACGGTCTGATTTGCGGCACGCTGCTCCAGAACATTATCTCGAACCGAAGCAGTTGGAGCAGTTAAAGAAATACCAGCGGAAGGAAGAATTGCTGATGGAACAAATCGGACGTTTGGATGGCCTCGTTGGTATCTTCCGTGATTTTTAAGTGGATGACTCTGGCGGGGGCGAAGAAACATAGGGGTGGAAATTTGATACGATAGCTTTGGTACGCGAGTATTTGCATGGGTTGGCGTCGTTTTGCAGCATTTAATGGCAACGGCGTTAAAAGAAAAGCAGTGATGACGGATGTCTCCTGCGCTATGGATGGATACCTAGTACTATGGTACAATAAATTGCACTTTATTTTTTCATAGATTTATATATGCGTGGAAACAAGGTCTCGTTCCTCTACCATGGCCTACCTAGTCTTTATTGAAAACCAGAATCTGTACAGTACACTTGTATACACCTGTCTGCGTGCTCTTTTAATAATTTGAGAATGTTTTGTTGTGACGTTTGAAGCCATGAACTACACCAGTACCCATTTCAAATTGAAGCGACCTGTTTCGTTGTCTGTAAAAGGGGGGGGACCTTGTTGGCTTGGTTGGGTGCTGGTCTGGTCTGGCAGTCTGGCAGTCTGGCTGAGGGGTCCCGTTCTCGCTCTCGCTCGGGGAAGTTCCGGCTCCTTACGCCATCGATGCAGCAGGGCACTAGGATATTTTTTGTGAGTGCTCGACCGATCAAGAAATAACAACGAATTTTTCTCCTCCTCTTTCCCCACGTTCTTTTTCTCTTAATCTACCCCTCTGACCCCTCCGAACCTCAGGCCTACCGCGTCCGAAGCTTCTCTACCGAATCTTCTCAATTGCAATCGATCAATTAATCGCTGAGCCTCCCGCCACTATGTCTCCCATCGCAATTGCTCCGGCGGGTACGAAAGATTTCAAGAGGGAATCTACTTTGGCACGGTTATTGGGGTCTGGTATGTTTGGGAATCTGCGATGCTGTTGAAGCTTGCGCTAATGTTAATATTCGCAGGATCTGCTGGTATTGCTGAGCTTGCTGTTTTCCATCCTGTATGCTACAGTTAAGTTCCCGAGCGATAAGAAATCTTGCTTACCCGTTGAAGGTTGATACCATTGCGAAGCGATTGATGAGCCACCAAGGAAAGGTAAATAGATATTTGCGATTCACAAAAACCAAAGTTGGGACAAATTGCTTACACTTGCCGTAGGTTTCTTCTGCCGCCAAATTAAATACCGTTATTTTCAAAGAGAAAGCTGGCGCGCCCGCTGGCCAAAAGTTCATCTCTCTGTTCCCTGGACTCGGATATGCTGCTGGATATAAGGTCAGAATTTTACGAGAAACATTGGCCGAATTTGTGCTGATTGTACTAGGTCCTTCAAAGAATCTACAAGTATGGTGGCCAGCCATTCGTTCGCGATTACCTATCACGAAACCACGGCGGCGCATTCACCAACACATTTGGTGAGAAGACTGGGAAAGCCATGATGTCTTCTTTCGCAGGAAGGTAAGCAAAATTTGGTGGTAATCTCGTTTACTAGTACTAATACAATATCCGCAGTGTCATTGGTATCGGAGAGATTGTTCTTCTCCCTCTCGATGTTCTCAAAATTAAGCGTCAAACAAACCCAGAAGCTTTCCGGGGACGAGGAGTTGTCGCTATCGTAAAAGACGAGGGTTTCGGGTTATACAGAGGATGGCAATGGACCGCGGCCAGAAATGCACCTGGATCTTTCGCGGTTGGCATACCCAATCACTTTCATAGTATTATATACTAACATGATTCTAGCTTTTCGGTGGTTCAGCATTCACAAAGGGTTACCTGTTCGGTCTCGAGGATTACAACAAAGCATCGTGGTTCCAGAACTTCATTTCATCCATTGCTGGTGCCTCTGCATCGCTCTTGGTCTCAGCACCTCTCGATGTGATCAAGACCCGAATTCAGAACAGAAATTTCGAGAACCCAGAAGGCGGTTTCAAGATTGTGAAAGATATGATGAAGAACGAGGGAGTTACCAGTTTCTTTAAGGGGTTAACACCAAAGGTTCGTTCACATATCGACTCTTCTCTTTCAATTCATTACTAACATTTCGGTAGCTCTTGATGACTGGACCCAAATTGGTCTTCTCTTTCTGGCTCGCCCAGACTTTAATTCCGGCTTTCGATATTGCCTTGTCTTCTAAATAGATGATTTGATGGCTTTTGATGAAAATAACATGTAATGATAGGTATTTGGTAGGTGCAATTGGGGGATATGGAAAAAAAAGTGTTTGGCGTTAAGAGTTTTGCAATTCCTAGAGGAACATAATAAACTCATCTGTGCATATAGTTTTGCGTTTAGCTTAGAAAGATACCACCTCTACTCATATCAATAGTCTCATTCCGTGGTTGTGTGGTATGATGTCACGACCTCAGCTAATGCGGAGCGAGGCCCTTGCATACCAAGAAAAAGCAAAGACAGTTTTTGTCCTTGGGATGTGGGAATACTTATTTTCATTATTCAGAGTAATTTGAACATTTGCAAATTGGCCTAGTGACTTTGAGCAGTAACTATAATCTACAATCTCTTGTAAGAAACCTAGTCATTCCTCTACACACACTACCTTTTGAATAAATTATGTCAAGAGTCTAGTACAAGTAACTTAATTACCTAAATCATATAGGCTAATAAACAAACATTAAAGTCGAGTATTTTGTATCGTTTATATAATTATTTCTGTTGTTTATAATTATTTTATTATACGAGCCTTTCTAGTACAATGGACAAGTAACTTAATTACCTAAATCATATAGGCTAATAAACAAACATTAAAGTCGAGTGTTTTGTATCGTTTATATAATTATTTCTGTTGTTTATAATTATTTTATTATACGAGCCTTTCTAGTACAATGGTATTTTTAGAAGAGTGTCCAGAGTAATGACCAGGTTTCTTTAACCTAAATTACAATGGCAGCTGTGAAGCATTTTTTGTGAACTAAAATAAAGAGTTAATCCTATTTGACAGAGATCCCAACGTTCTCAAATAGCCATATTAGCCAAAATCGATAACTTGGCTCACTCGCTATCAGAAAATTCACTGTCGCTCCCGTCGCTACCATCCCACATCCAGCAATTCTTCTCACAAAAGCGAAACATTACCAAGGGCTTGAAAATCGGCATCTCTACGAGAATATTCTTGACAAAAGGATGCTTCTCCTCGAAGAAATAGTTATCATACTCCTCATCCTCATCATATTCCACTCCGGATACTGCCTCCCCTTCCGCATACGTACGAGGATTCCTTGTAATCTCTTGTAACAATTTCTCAAGCTGTGCTTCACTTGCAGTCTGAGAAAACTGCTGAACCTTCAACTCGAAAATCCAATGAGACTGGAGCTCATACTTCCACTGCTCAAGAGTCTTCTTGAAATTCCCAGGGTCCCCAACAGCCTGGTTCAAGAAATCCTCAACGAAGCCCTCATTATCCCGCCTAGTACCCTTCCAGAGATCATAAAAGCGTCGAATCTTCTCCTCGTCATCTATATCCACAAGTATCACCCTATCTTCCCCAAGTAGTTCAAAGATTCTAGTCTTCAAAACAATCTCCTTGGGAGCATGGGCAAAACCACACATTCTTGAGGAACTTGTCATATTCTGGTATCTGAGCAAGTGCGGGATCCGAAGTGATGAGAGAGCCATTCTCGAATGCTATGCTGCGATATTTGCTACATACTCGAGTGATGAGTGGAGGACTCGTGTTGAGGAAGGAGGTATGTCGTTGGCCTTTATTGCTATGTTCTTCGTGCTCTGGGCCTGGTGGTTGGTCGATTTACATGACGCGGTGATGGGGAAGAACAAGTTTCCAGATGGCTCTTCGTATTTCGATTGGAAATCGAGGAAAGAGGGTGAACATGATGGTTTTCGTCTGGTTCTTCCTTTTGACTTGAAGAAGAGGAAGATGGGGAGGAGAGGACTGAACGAGGCTGGCATATTAAAACGGGTATGAAGAGATCAATTGAGACTGTGAAATTGAGTTATTGTATATGAATGAATATCTGACCTGGAAATATTCAGTGGAAAGGTGCTGGAACACATTTGTCAAGTCTCTCACAGATAAAAGCAAAGGTCAACCAACCTTTGAAAAACCGACTGGAAAGTATAGAAGAACCGACATCATTGACCCAAAAGGTCTAGGTTAATTACACAACAATAGTTCAAAAAGTTAATATGCTTCCTCTGGTGGAATATTCCAACAAATGACTTACAGACTTCAGTTCATCTGGTATCTCTCCCGAGCTCCCGAGCCAGCCTTCTTCCTCTCACCCGGCTATTCAACGCCAAAGTTTACCCATAACCCCCACCTATACCCACCCAGCTCCCCTGTCTTCCCCTCCTACCCACAATTCCCCTCGCACACAAACAAAATTCCGTAAAACCTACGAAATATCAAATAAGCAATTGCTCAACATCAAAAAATCAGCCAATAGGTGGTGTGGTGTAATGGTAGCACGTGACGTTGTGGTCTAGGGTTCACACCCTAATTTACGATATTCCCGTTTCAATCTGGGTTCGATTCCCAGCACCGCCAGAAGTGACTTCTGGATTGAAAATTGCGACGGTTTGATTCCGTCAAAATGAAATTCCTATTCTTTTTTTGCTTTTTGGAGAATTTTTTTTTGGAGCGCAGGGTTTGGTTAAGCGAGGTGAATCAAGTGGGAAGAGTGGATTGATTAGGTAACGTTGGGTACTGAATACATAAGGGGGCTGAGCGAGTGAATAGGAGGGAGAGATATATGGTTGTATTGTTTGGAAATGGATGAATTACTTCACTTTTAACTCTCTTTCTCTTACACGATCAACTGGAGGAGCAAAGTTACCCAATATGTCAGTAGAAGATGTCCTTCAGTCTACGGCGTGTTCGGGAAAAGCCTGAGTGGAATAGGAAATCTAGCTTCTCATTTCGTAGGTTCGATACATACATACATAGACCAGACAACAAGACGGTCGAGCCAAGAAATGTTCAGGGGGGGTTGTTTTATTAGGAACATAATACAAATAAATAGCAATGAAAATATTTTACTAGTGAAGTCGACAAATGTTCAACATCTTATAAGCAGAGTTTTAGCGACAAATCAGCAAACATACCGTACGTACTAACTCGAAAGCGAGGTCCAACCAACAACATCCCAAAATAATTCAAAGCTACCTACGAGTACTCAATCAATACTATAATGGCCCATCATCGGCAAATGACTTTTCTCTAACAGCTAACCAACACTGCGCCGCCTCTCTGTGCCGCACCTACTCACTTCGTTCTGTGCATTCGTGCGGCCCAGACCAATCACACCCTCGAACCTCAATTACGAAAATCCCGAGCGGACTACTTATAATGCCGCTCAACTAGTTAGTACACACAGTCAGTTCTCCATACGCATGACCTAGAATTAAACTTCAATGAAAAACTTTTACGAAATAGCTATAGTTAGTTAGCTAGATTTGTGGCGTTTTCACGTAAGAGCCAAGAGCCGTCAGTCAGATCGTAAAGCTGACGGAAGGGACTCGATAGTCCATGGATGGTGGGGTGTCGGAACCCCGCGATTCCTTTAGCTTCTAGATGGGCATTAGTTGGGAATTAGTTTGGTGATAGGAGCGAGAGGGGATTAAGAGAAAAAAGTGATTTTGATCAGTGTAAAAGTTTCATGGATGTATTTAAACGCCGGTAGCAAACTTGTTCGGGTACTGTATAGACGTAAAGAAATCCCCTCCCAACCATCCGACGATCAATCTTGGTATACCCACCCGTCTCATCCCATCCCATCCCAATGCAGCACAAAACATTAGCGCATCTTTTTAGAAAGAACGCCCCATGCAAATTACCCCCACCATAATATTACATTCACACTCGAACCCGAATCAACACGCGCTCATACCAAATCTACAGGTGCTGTTGCTGTGGCTGTTGCTGGTAAGGGCTGGCAATTTGTCCTGGACCCATCTGAACCTTCATATCCTGTCCATTTCCATTTCCATTACCGGTCGGCGCATAACCCTGTTGTTGAGGTGCCAAGTGAGGCTCTTGAGGTAAGTGTGCTCCTTGGGGTTCGGCAACCATCTTCTCGTTGTTTGTGTGGTAACCGGTTGGGATTTGGGCGTTGTTTCCTTTGTTGAGCTCAAGGTAGTCGAGTTCTTTCTTGGTTTGGATTGCTTCACAGCATGAGCAGCCTGGGGTGTTGTGTTAGAATCTAGAAGTGCAGGTAGGAGAGGGGGGGTGGAGGGAAGGAGTGACTTACACCATGAGCGACAGCAGGTGCCGAAGAAGGAGCCTTCTAGGTCTGGTGGGGGTTCGTTAGTACTTTGAAGCAGAAGGGAGATATGAGGGGGGTAGATTGTCTCCTTTCTCTTGCGAGGATTGATCCCCTGGCTGATTAGATCGAACGAACTTGAATCACGAATTCGAGTCTCAGTTCTTCTAAAAGAACCAGAAAAACACCGCAGCATTCCAACCGAGGATACGCCAAGGACACTCACCATATTTCTCATTCATATCTTGACGATCAATGATCTGCAGAATCCAACCAACACCAAAGCAAGATTGCAAAGCGCACCATCCCATACACCATCCGTTAAAAGACTCAGGGGCCGGGTCATTCTTCGTGATACGTTCGTGATTCTCACCAACGAGAATGCAGGTACAGAAGGTTCCTTTGAGACCTGGTTGCGAATTGTGTTAGTATGATCGAAACTGTAATCATGTGATGGGGAGTCCTACAGAGACCACAAGGCATGCAGTTAAAGAGACCGTTCTTCCATGGTTGAGGCATCTTGTGTTATGAGTGGAGTTGAGGTTTATTCGTTTTACAAAGTTTGGCGGAAGGATGAAATGGGAACTTTTGAGAAATGGGAAAACGAGATCAAGAAGTGAGGTGAAGGAAGTGGTTGATATAAATACCAAAAGCGGGCTGTGCTGGGCTGCTCAAGATTCACTAACTCCTCTGCGGCGCATGTCTTCAGCCCTGTTGGCTCAGACCACCAATAAAGGAGGATTGCAATGATTTGCATGCCGTGCATACTACAAGCCACACGAGTAGATAATCGCATTTTGTGCCCCCGTACTTACTGTTGGGGTCGAAGGCTGAGCGTCAGCACCCGTTATTGGTATGACTCCACCATGAGTAGATCTTTACCGAATCATATAAAGCGTAGAGTAGTTACCCGTCTAGACGTAGTCCTACTGAAACGCTGATACAGTATTGTCAAAAACAAACAAGTAGGTACAAGTAGATGGAGTTTGCCGTTTCAAATTTATCACAATTATTATTCCCAAATTGAAGGATAGTTAAGGTCCAAAGAGCCAAGTACTGGTTGTACAAAAATCTCAAGAGGTATCCCTCCGGGTGTTCCTATGGATACGAGCTATGAAGTACGACTTTGTACATCAGTGCAGGAAATTCCAGTGGTGCTGACTGCTGAGCTCGCAGGAGTGAGAAACCCAAACAAACCTACACAAGAAAAGGGGCTCAATCCTATGGACAAATAGAGAGCTCAGTTTAATTTAGACGCGCTATTGATTAGTACGCGGTACAGTATTAACATAGCCCTGTAGCTTCACGTACACATGCACGGCGTGAAACCACTCGATCCTTCGGTGCAACATAAGCTGGAGTGGGTATCCAATCTCGATGAGAAAATCCCAATATCACAAATTTCTTTTATTTCTGATGGAGAAGGCTCGTCTCAATTGTTCATGGAGTGAGACTTGGTTGAGGTCGGAGCAGTAATACTTTACGAGGTAGGTGGTCCTGATTGTTCGTCCCATTGCGGCGGATATTGCGCTACAGTAGCAGGCTCGCAGGGTAGCTACCCTTTGTATAACGGCAGCTGGTATTAGCTCACTTTACTAAACGTTTAACGTGCTTGAATAATTTCTGCCAAGGCATATGTTAGATGGTTGCGGATCGTGGACCATTTCAAGAGATTCAATAGAATCAAACTGATTGGTATTTCCTTCTCTTTCTTTTGGATTCTGATAGAAGTAGCAATTGAAGTTAGAAAAGAGTGTCCTTAGCTTTATGCTCATGATAGACAATGAGAGTAGTAATAGCTATTCCTGGGATCACAACTGCCTAGTACAGTTGGAGGTAAGGAGAGTCAAGGTCACTCACTACTCTAAATATTTGCAGTAATATTGATGATCAACCTAAAATACTCAGGAAAAATCAGCTTCCAAGATTTCTTAGGGATAGAAGAACTGGTTCTACCGCAGCTTGTGATGTCTGACTGAGCATTTTCGTGAGAGACATGGTTTGTTCAGCGTTATGGAGGAATTTTGAAAGGTATGTTTGGTACAGCAATAACTTGAGATGCCCAAGAATGTGAAAAGCACCTAGTGAGGTGAAAAACATAGCTTTCAAACTTTACAACAGTAAGATAATATAGAAGTGTAGCAAGCCTTGGGCAAGATGAGAGGTTCCAAAGATTGACTACTACTTCCCAAAATTGGCGACGACCCCACAAGCATTGAATGCTGTCGCTTTTTCCGCTGGATATTCAGCGTTGAGAGCTTGCAAGAGATGTCTCTGATAGTCACATCAGAGCACTAACAACCGAAACCCTTTGCTCATAAGTCTCTTGGGGTCCCAGCTTGAAGGAGAACCTAATGGGTGTAATGACCACACCAGAAGAAGCAAGATAATGAGCCACTAGGTCGTTATATCTGAAATCCTCCCAGTAACAATAACGCCTCACATATTCTTTAAGTTAGATATTGATATATTGCTCGGCACAGGCATTTCCCAGGAGTGCCTTGGGTGTCAGTGGATTGTTTTCGCCTAAGAAGAAGTGGAAATTGCGGCAGAGATGGAGTCCGCCCATTAGCTCGACATTAATTCAAGAGCTATCCACCAGATGTTTAAGTGCCATGATCGGTATTCTATGAAGATGTGATTATTTGCTCCATCCAAGGCTATTTGGGACTTAAAGTCGCTTACTCCTATGACTGTGAGGCGAACGAATCAATCCAGCACCACACAACTTGCTGAACGCGCCATACTTTTCTGCTTCTAGCGGAGATTATAGAGATATGCTGTATTTTGTGATGTAGCTCCCAAGGCTTGGTCGGGCAGGTCTTCCGAGCATGTATATCCTTCCGCATACTCTATTGTCGAAGAGCTCTCGATGGATCACAGCAGACCATGGCTCGGCATTGGCTCTACGGCGGTCTGCAGACTCTTCCGGGTAGTGCTGCTACCCCACGTTTGAACTCTTGACAGGTCGTAGTGAGGTTGCACTGCGTTGATGTCTTTGGTCGACGCTTGCTATTTGTTGAGAGCCACCGTTGGTACTTGCAAAGTTGTATGATGCATGCGGACTTTGCAGAGACTTTCCCTCCATTCGACTATCCACATTTAAACGTCGATTCGTTGGACGCCATGGTGTAGGAATTGTCATGCTGCTGTCGGTTGCGTCCTATTTGAGGTTGAACCATACACACGCCCACCTGTGTACGTAGCTCTGCATGGATGTCATGCGCCTAGTCGCCTCACTGTGGACACTCCAGTAGAATCAACGCGATATTGCAATATAATTCTTAGAATTCTCTGGATTTCATCCGCTCGAAGTTGTTCGAATTGCGAGCTTCGTATATTGCCACGGGTGTTGCGGTTGGCGTTGTCGTTGACGTCGGGAGCCCTGGAGAAATTTGAAGCTCGCAAGCATCGGGCAGCCACTTCCCTCTCCCAACCTCGAATCAGCACGTTCCACGCACCAATCGCTGCCCAGTGGGCACCGCAGCTAAGAATAACCTCCGATCACAACAACCAACCACTTAACCAGACATCTGCTGCACCAGACCCTCCTCTGAGAGCAGAAATTGAGTCTGATCAGCGCATCACCATCGCAGCTTCGTCCCACAGCTCCATCAGCTTTATCGACCCAGTTTGCGCGACATCGTGAGCTGCCATTCGCTCTGCAGAACAGCTCGGAAGTGGAGGAACCATGGCAGAAGACCCAAGTAAGAATCTTCTTTACTGCGCTACGAATTTTCCTGTTTTTGGAGCTGGAGCCCTTTACAAAGCAACCGGAAGCTATGCCCTAGAAAGTGCAAGCTTGGAATTAGGGAGTATAAAAACCGAAAGCTAATGTAATGGTTCGAACAGCGGCACCAAGCCTAAACCTCACCCCAGAAGAGAAACGGGTGTTTGGACAACTCTTCCGGCAGGCGGATACGGAAAGCATTGGGGTAGTGACGGGAGAGGTTGCGGTCAAATTCTTCGAAAAGACGAGGCTTGAGCCGCGCATCTTGGGAGAGGTGTGTACTTGAATACTTTGCAGCGAATATAAATGGACCAACATAACAAGGACATTACGGACTAGAATGCTAACCGCTCTCTTCTCGCAGATATGGCAGATCGCAGATAAAGAAAACCGAGGACTCCTGACTCCTGCGGGATTTGGCATTGTGCTTAGATTAATTGGGCATTATCAAGCAGGACGAGATCCGACTCCTGAGCTGGCCCTTCGCCCTGGACCTCTCCCAAAATTCGATGGAGGATCCCCAGTCGGGGTGACTCCTACGATCCAACCTCCTCCCGGCCCTCCACCAAACGCTCTACTGCCCCAAGGCACCGGATCAGGTCCTATTAGAGTTCCCCCGTTGACACCCGATAAAGCCGGTCAATATGCTGCCCTTTTTGAGAAGTCTGGAGCACAGAATGGGCAACTCCCTGGAGAGCAGGCCAAGCAGATATTTGAGCGGGCAGGCTTACCTAATGAGATTCTTGGTCGAATTTGGACTCTGGCAGACACAGAACAACGGGGTAGCTTGCAGGTGACGGAATTTGTGATTGCAATGCACTTGTTAGCTTCATTTAAAGCCGGTGCGTTGCGAGGGCTACCCAATATCCTTCCAGCAGGTCTATACGAGGCAGCTGCTCGAAGACCAAACAGACAAGGCTCTATACCAGTTATCCCAAGACAATTCAGCGGGAATCCCGCCCAGCGTGCTGGAAGCCCTCTCAGTCGTCCCGCTTACACTGCTCCTCCCCAGTATCCTCAAAACACTGGTGCTGGACCTGAATGGCTAATTACACCAACCGACAAGGCCAAATTTGATAGCATCTACATCACCCTGGATAAAACAAATAGAGGCTTTATCACTGGAGATGAAGCGGTACCATTCTTCAGCGAATCTAAGCTTCCGGAAGAAGTACTGGCTCAGATCTGGGATCTTGCCGATGTCAATCAAGCAGGTGTTTTGTCAAGAGATGAATTCGCTGTAGCCATGTATCTCATTAGGCAACAGCGAGGCAAACGGGATGGCAGAGATTCATTGCCGGCTACTTTACCTGCAAATCTAGTTCCTCCAAGCTCCCGGAACCAGGCCCGACCAATTCCAGCATCAACAGCCCCGGCGTTCGATGCTACCCCTACCCTTCCCAAGTCTGCTGCCGAAGACCTATTTGGGCTTGATGCTCTATCTACCCCTCCTCCTAATGCTCCCGCTCCGCACCAAGCACCTCAATCTACAGGTGGCTCGGGCTCCTTTGGAATAAATAATGATCCATTTGGAAACAAGGCCCCTGGTTCTCCTGCTCATAACCAATCACTTCAGTCGTCATCCGTGTTCAAGCCATTTACCCCATCATCGTCCTTCGGACAATCTTTGAATCACCAAGTCACTGGTGGTTCAAGTGGTTCTGCACCTTCCCAGCCAAGGAGCTTCCAACCGCAACATTCTGCAGCGGAGGACTTGCTAGGTGACAACGACCCAGAGATCAGCAGCAAATTCACAAATGAAAGTGCAGAGCTTGGTAACTTATCGAACCAGGTGGGCAGCTTGACAACAAAAATGCAAGAAGTGCAGGGACAACGTGCAGCTTCCCAAGCCGAATTGGGCCAGGCTAGCGTTCAAAAGCAGCATTTCGAACAGCGCTTAGCACAACTTAGGTCTCTATATGAACAAGAAGCGCAGTCCGTCAAATCTCTTGAAGAGAAGCTTAACGCTTCTCGAAACGAGACCAAAAAGCTGCAAACTGAGATTGCAATGATCGAAGCGACATACCAAGATCTTCAAAATCAGCACAGACAGACCTCTGTGGCACTGCAAGCAGACCAGCAGGAAAATGCCAACTTAAAAGAGAGGATGCGTATTGTCAACGCGGAGATTACGCAATTGAAGCCGGCCCTTGAAAAGTTGAGATCGGATGCTCGTCAGCAGAAAGGTCTGGTGGCCATCAATAGAAAGCAACTAGCAACTAATGAAAGCGAAAGGGAAAAACTAAAAACCGAGGCACAAGAATTAAACAAGAGCATTGAGGAGGATACCAAAACTCTGGCTGGGGGATCATCTAAGGTACATTCTCCGGTAGCAAGTCCAAGTCAGGCTGCTAGTCCCGCTGCCTCGACAATGAGCGCCAACAACCCATTCTTCAGACGACAAGGAAGTTCGTCTGATATTCCAAATCCACAATTCTCACAACCAGCACAGCAAACAGACCGTTCCTTCGAAAACGTCTTTGGTCCAGCTTTTGGTACCGCTCATGCCACGAAAGGAGGCCCTCCTCCTACAAGTTTCAGACCTCTCTCCCGAGACCAAACTGGCAGTGGCGAGTTCCCTCAACCATCTGCTTCATCCCCAGCAACTTCTCACCGCGAATTTCCCTCCCAAGCAGCTGTACCACCTCCTCCACCAGAGTCGCGTCAAATGAGTTCTAGTTTCCTCCCATTCCCGGATCACGACGACTCTATCACGTCTTCCCGACAAGTCTCTGCACCCAACAGCCGATTTGGGGAAGGATCAACAGGTGCCGATACACCTACGAATTATATGGGTACAACCCCAACAGGATCCTCTAGTGCTGGTCTCGCTGAAACTGTGCAAGCAACTTCTCCAGGAATCGATCGCAACGCAACCGCCTCGCCGGCTATGAGTTCTTCAAAAGGCCATATGCCAGGTGCCTTTCCTGGCGACGCTAATTCGCAAATTGTCGCTACTCCGACCGGTGGGAGCACCTTGAGTGAACAAGCCGCATCTGATCCATTTGCCATCAGTAAAGAGGCTGTTCGGCCTGGCAATGCCAAAGATGACTTTGATGCTGCGTTTGCCGGGTTTGGAAGCTCTGCTAAACCACAAGAGCGGATGTATACCGGCTCTTCTGCAGGAAATGCTGCCGTAATCAACAAGGAGTTCCCACCCATCGCAGAATTGGACAACGATGACGATAGCGACAGTGCCAGCGAACCTGGGGGCTTCGATGATGACTTTGCACCATCGTCTCCTAGCCAAGTCAGACAGCCCAGCGCGCCGCAATCGCCTTCAACAACTAAAGCTAACCCTGCCCCTGGAGATGGGCCAAGTGACATGCTTTCTGTCGGACCCGTTGCTCCCCAGAATGGGTCTGCTTTAAGCTTGGGTACAGATCCTCCAACACCTGGAGCACAGGCACCACCTCCAACATATGACAAGACCATATCTCCTAAAGAGACGGCTCATTCAGAAGTACAACAGTTTTCTGGACTATTGCCATCCCGTGAAGTTGATTTCCCAAGTTCTCCACCTGTAAAATCCACAGCCGACTCTACCTCCCCAACTGCCACTCAAGCACCCTTTGGTGCTCCACCAACCGCATCACACCTAGTCCCTACTCCACCTGCAAAAGTGCCATTCGATGATGAGTTTGATGAGTTTGATGATCTGGAAGACGCCAAGGAAGGAGATGCTGATGATGATATTGCGAATGTTTCGACTAGTGTAGACGACTTCAACCCGATGTTTGATAGTCCGCCTCCTAAGACTGCAGACCGTTCCCAGACACAGAACGGATTTGGCGGCGACAGTGTATTTGGAGACTTCACAGCTTCACCTCAGTCAACTCATGCTAAAGCCGCTGGCGCCGGAGTCAGCGAAAACCACGACTGGGATGCAATCTTCGCTAACCTGGACGCGACCACGCCAACAGGAGAAGCTCCTGCCGCCGGGAAAGCTGACTTGCCAAAGGCAGTCAGCAATGGTACAACCTCAGAGCACGCTCAAGAGAGACCGCCGATTGGAAGGGCATTGACGGAAGCGGGCGTACATGATGATCCAATATTAAAGAATTTGACGGGGATGGGATATCCTCGAGACCAGGCTTTAGCTGCGCTTGAGAAATATGATTATAATCTGGAAAGGGTGAGTAGCTGGCTCGATATGAATGAAGATTAAAAAGAACGAGCACTGACACATGTGGACCTTGTAGGCTGCGAATTATCTTGCTAGCCAGTCATAGGATGTAGAAAATAATTTTGGAGGAAGGGAACACGGGATTTTCTATTTCATTTTTTTATTTCCTTCTCTCGCGGGGGGATGAATGGATGCAGATTGGTGGTTCGCTAAGATACCTTTTCTTCTCGGATGTGCATATTTTTCTCTTTCGTTTTAATGTCTATTGACATGTAACTCTATGGGCCGCATTTAAGCAAGCAAGCATTCTTTTTTTTTCCGTTTTCTGACCTACCTACTTGGTAGAGTACACTTAATTAATTTTCGGTCTCTTTGGAGCGGCGATGATACCTCGGTTGATATTGTTCATAGTCGAAATTGAAATTATTTTTTGCGGTGCTTTCAGTTGTGAAAGGCCAGTGCGCGGGCTTATCACTTATTGCATTATGTTATGCCATGGCGGGTGTGGCCTTTTCACCGCTTCGCAAGTATACTTGACGATGCTACCTATGTGGATTAGGTAGCAGGGCTTGTTTAGGGCTGGGTGGAGTCTGATGGAAGTGAAAGCGACTGGGAGAGGAGGGGCTGGAAATATGGTATGCTTGATACCCTTTGGTATATTCCTGAGTTTGGGATACTGACTAATGAGTAGGCTCTTCTGGACTGTTCGATTGGTTGAGTGTTTTGTGAAAGTTTGTGAAATTAGTATTCTAATTTAGTATACTTTAGGATATTTTAGAAACATGATTTGTGGACTTGTTCAGGATTTGTTTGACAAAGACTAGTCACTTTCCATTTGAATAGTGCTTCTAGTGAATCGAGGGGTTTGCTTTACTCAGAGTGTATATAGGTAGCGAATATTGTCTATCCATGAAGTTCTACCTCTAAGCTCTTATTTGGCAGTCACGTGGAAGTATAATCTTGAATGTTGTTTGCAAGAGGTTGTCGTGAATTTTGTTTGTTTCAAGTTCAAATAGTTTGTTGACAGGGGTAATTGTGTATCTAGTAATTGCCATCTACTGTTTTAATGATAACAGTGAATAAAGCTTCTTGAAATTCTTTTATGTGACTAACCTGGTCTAAACTGACGCAGATGTGGCAATCCAAACCTGAGTTCATGGTTCCGCATCTTTGGCCTCGCTTAAAAACTTAGAAGGGGGGCGTTTTATTGTGAGCCACCTCAAGATCTGCGCTGTATTGAACCGACTCTGTAGGGAAATGGGTCCAATATTATTTCAGTTCAAGTTCATCATCTATAAATTAGTGTTTCATTCAATGGAAGTCCCCCCTGTCCCCCTTGCAACTGATGCCGCTTTACTGATGCCAGGATTTATGCTCATATCTGGGTTGTAATTCGCCAACATACCTTTTGACACGTGACTTTATATATTCAGCTATCAATTCACTTGAGGAAATTGAACCAGGATAGTGGCCTGTCAGGGTAGCTGTAAAGAAGCCAAGAATCTTAAAGATATAATTAACCCTTTTGGTCGTCGTTCCTTCCTCCCTTAACTCTTTCCTGGCACAACACAACCCACCACTCAGCATTTACTCAACCTCCAATATCACCTCTCTCAAGCTTCCAAAGATTGTCCTGGGGATTCATCATGATGAAGACATTCGTTGCTCTCGTCATTCTCTCCCTCCTCTCCTCTTTGGGGTTGGCCACTCCAACAGTCAGCGCTCGCGGAGCCTGCACTACCAAATCTGTCACTTACATGCGACAAATCTATGAGGCCCAACCAGACACGCTCGGAAACCAAGTCATGTTGTACTCAGACCGTGTAGGAGGTGGTGGATTTGGTGTTTTCCAAACACAAGTCAACCAAACCCGAATTGGTAAGGCTGCCAGATGAATCCTACTCCAAAGCATCGCTAATTTCCCCAGATGGTGAGATTCATCTCCACAGTCCCATTCCTGGCATCATCAATTTCCAAGTACCAGCTGGCGCTGTATGTATCTTCTTCGGTCGTTTGTCTCTTTTCTCCTGACTAACATTCTTAAGACCCGTTGTCAACTTGCCCTATCCGACTCCATGGGATCCCGGGATTTCCAAAGCACCAGTTTCCCACAACCACCAACCTTGAATATCGTATCGCTCGAACCAAACTCTCTGCATCAAGACGGATGGACATACAACGCAGTATACAATACTCCAAACGTTATCAAGAATCCCCACTTCGTCAACGACTTCGATCTCGCCGCCTGGCAAGGTGAATTATATGTTTGGGATTTTGAGTGTCCTACTCCAATCGGCGATCACGGTGATGCGTTTTTCGTTGTGGAGCTGAATAGACAGGGTCGAGGTGGCGATGGGATCTGGGGATTCAAGACTTGGCAGCTGCTTGAGACCGTTCCAGGACAGCTTACGCCTAATGATGATAAATATGATGTTTTTAATGGGTTCCATATCTTTATCGACTGTTAATACGGCATATTTTGGTATTCTTCTTGGAGAGCATTGAAGGAATCACTCATATGTCGATGATGGTTGAATCAGTTGGTGGCAATCATAGATTTGGGAGCCGACATGACTTTTAGACGCGGAAGCTTGTAATCATAGAGATTTGACATAGAACTCGAAATTCAAGCTGTCGTAACATAAGATGTGTCATTGACTCTTTCCCCAAGTGTTTGTCTGCACCAAGGGACTTTTTATTTTGAGGTTATAGTACAGTCAGGCGGCGTAGATTTCCGTCCACTCGCTAAGCGAGCGCCCGGGCCAGACTAGACCTAGACTACAGACTTGTGAATAACATCATCATTTTAAGTACAATTAACTTAGTTTTTTTATAAAATGACTTATCAAAAGGTAGTCTATTACTATATTAAAAAAAATAACACTTATATATAGAAATATAAGCTAATATTTTGTATACCAGCCCTTTGCCTTGATATAGGCTTCAATCCTATCTGGTATACTTCGCTAGAGGGACTCGAAGTGTTTTTTAGGAATATCCGCCTAGTACTCCTTTAGTCTATTCTCTATCTCTTTAATATCGGATTCTTACTTGCTTTAAAGGTGAGGATACCTCTAAAGGAGTATTCTTTTAAGCGTAAACCAGATGTTTTCAATCGGGTTTAGATCAGGCGAATAGGGGGGCCATTTAAGGATGTTTATACCCTTATCCTCGAACCATTTACGTACCGCGCGTAAGGTATAAATCCTTACGTTATCCTATATAAATATATACCGCTAGTCGTCTAAGTCCTCGAAGTCGGGAGCCAATTAGGCCTCTAAAGCTTAAATATAGGACTAACTACTATACCCATGCTTCTATGACTTAAAGTCCCTATCCAACACATATAAATCGGAGCGCCCACCGGCCTAAAAGCACCCCCAGACTATGATCCTTAATTGCTTGCCACAGGAGTAGGTCTAAATCTTATCGGAATCCCACTTCTAGGCTAGCGTTCCGAAGTACTATTCCTATACTTTGCCCTTACCTCGCTCTACCGAACACTCGTTACTCTATATAATATATCTCTAGTCCTCGAGGTTCTAATAGCGCCTAGCTTTACACTATTCGTACCTAATCTTAGCTGTCTTCTTTAAGATAAACGGGCGCTTCTTATAGCGCTAAGTAGATAAGTTGTAGAGCTTTATAAGCCGGCGTAGTATAGCTCGGTGCATTTTTGTAGGCACATTGGCTTATACTTGCTAGTAGGTGGACTTTAGGTGCTCGCGCATATATCGAATGACATTCCGTTCCTCAACATAGCTATAAGTCTTAGGACAGCCTTTACGAGGCAGGTCCTCCTACTTAGTGGCTGTACGGTCGGTGTTACAGGTGTCCTAAATTGTCGACTTAGCGAATCCGAGGTCTTTAGAAATCTTACGATAGCTAGCACCTGTTTTACGTACACCTAGAATCTAGTTCCGCTCGGCAGCTGATAGATTTTCGGGCCTCCTTCGAGGAGCGTTTTCTAGGTATTTGTAAGGCATTGTGTGGTAGATTTGCAGGGGGTGGGAGTGGGTTTATATATTCGCGTAATCCACTAATTTAGGCGAGTGGACGGAAATCTACGCCGCCTGACTGTACATAAAGAGTGCTGAACCCTCATTGGCAAAATGAGGCCAAGTGATCGAATCTTTAACGAGCACAATAAATACTGAACTCAGTAGTACTTGACAAGCGATCAGAGTTTCAGCCAGCTTTTCGAAAGGGTAAACAATCAATTCAAATATAAAAATACGACTGAAATCCACACCCTTTAAACTCGCCGCCGATCAGACTGACAGAGCTGAATCAAGCAGCGAAACCACACAAACCAATAGAACCGAAAGAAGACATAAAAGCCACAAAAAGGTATACCAAATATCAGAACGGCTAAACTCTACTAGGCGCGATGGAACTGGTTCTTATGGTTCTAAAGCGAGAATTCCACCTTTGTAGGAAGCGGAGTCTTTTCGACTGAGGTAGTAGCTCCGTGTGCTTGTCTTTTTGGGACCCAATCTATTTACCAGTATCGCATATGCATTGCATGCCGGCTGATGGGCATTGTAAATTCTTTATTTTCTATTATTACAACAGAGACAGTAAACTAAACTTGTCCAGGAAAATTCATTCTTAATAGGTAGCTATAGTTAGAGGAGTAAGTGAGAGCGGAATACTTACGCCTACCCCACAAGTTTTCTCGCATGCTTCTTTTGAACATTCGGTTTTTGGAGTTTCGGGTGGCTTTTGAGGAGCCCCGTTTTGGACGGGTTGTGCTTGGGCTGCTATTGGTGAGGCGATGGTGAGGGATGCAAAGGTCAGGGAAACGAGGATAGTAAAGAACTTCATGTTCTCTTTTGTAAATGGATGGATTGGTGATAGTTGCGAAGATTTGAAAGTGGCCTAATACTTCTATTGGTTGAGTAATAGGTTATGTGAATAAATAGAAGAAGAATAGAAAGGAGGAAAGAAAGAAAGGAAAAAAGAAACTAGATATGTATTTTGTAGGGCTTAAATTTATTAGCTTGCATTACTACCAAAAACTTAAGATGGAGAGGTTTAAAATGTCACACCCCAAACTTTTAGTCATGGTAATACTGCATTCTCTGAGTGAGGACTATTCGATAGCGTACTCTTACATTCGTAAAATTGAGTATCTTAGTCAGTGTGCACTCGGAAACCAAACTCTAATTTAAATTAGATAAAAGACTATATGGCAATCAACAGTCCAGTCCGTTCGTCCTTTATGTTGTCGCTTGAGGTCGGCGAAGCAAGTGTGACGACAGCGTAGAGAACCTGTAGAAATAACGAAGTGACTGTTAGTAGTTTTTTCTTTCCTAGTACGCGCAAAGCCCCCGAAGAAGGGATTGTATAATTTGTATACTTATACACTACATATAAAGTAATAGTGTTAGTGCAAGGTGGGGTAAGCGAGTATACCAATTGCGCACGCCAAATCAGGATTTGACGTTTTAACGTCCGATTTGTATGGTAGCTCTTAAGTAAACCCAGATCACTACAATTGGGGTGTAACTCTTCTTGCAAAGGAGGTGCGAGCTAAACGATTTTATGATTCGTTACGGGTGGGGGGTGTACAACCTGGTGCGCCTTCCGAGTTAAAGTTCCCCTGTGGCCCAGGTATTACACACTCCAACTGACTTGTTCAGGCAAACAGTACCGGGTTTTCGTGATAGCATAACTGCTTATTTAGATTCATGAATATTTAGTGATTTATGGGGCTCGTAGAATAAGCGAGGGGGCTAGTAGGTATTTAGCGAGGGAGCTTCGGGCTCATATTCTCTGATAAAACTATGCTAGAGGCAGTATTACAGATATACTTGCAGCGTTACAGTTTCTAATATCAAAATGGGTTGTACTTAATCTGGTAGTGTAGCCAGGAAGAAATTATATACTTGATTAGAAATATCGAGTTGGTTGCTTCAGCATGTAAGAAGCAAGAAAGAACATCAATTACATCCTAGAATTATCGAATGTTTGAGCACATTCTGCAAGGTTTCTGCCATAATAATGCCCTGTCAGCTCAGATGTGTGTAAAACACAAAATGCAACCAGCCCGCTTTACAAAAGGTAAGACCTGTTGCCCGACCTACGGATTCTCAGTCGCCCTTCCTTCGAAAGACCTCCTGCTACTTTCATACCTCGTATCTAAAAATGCGACCAAAGCTATCGAAAGTGCGCCTGTAAGATCATCAACATACAAGAACTCTCATGTTTGTCTGAGTCCCTTACCAGCAGTGACAATGTAACTCCCGACAGTAAACCCAGTCTGAATACTAATTTGAACATCTGCACCAAACTTCTTGACAGCAACAACGACCCAGATAATTGAGAAAACAGCACTGATTGTAATCGGCATTGCGATCACAAAACTCGCACTATCCGCGTTAACTCTTCTCACGAAGTTGAGAGCATGTTCATGGGAACCAGGCGCTGCGAGAACTCTATTCTTTACGAGAAGTTCTTTGATGCTATCATCTCCTGCTGCGGGAAGATTTTTGACGAGATGGAGAGGTCTATTTGCTCGATCTCGTCCGAGGTCAAGAATTGATTCTACCTTCCCTGCTGTATGTTGTGGACCCAGCTGACAACTGTATTTAGAATCGCATTGACGTAGGGTTGTTAGATGCATGCATACCTTCACAACTTCTATAAGTTCAAGCTTTGTCATCCCCAGAGTTTCGAGGACTCCACGCTCACATTTTGACAGAAAGTAGAATTCCTTGATATGATTTAGCAGAGCCCTGTCGTCCATGTTCCATAGGCATGGAATTTCCACACTGTATTCGTTGTTAAAAAAGATCAATACGGAACAGTCAGGTTCTGAAAGGTCTTTCTGCCCTTCTCGGAATTTCCTTTTCCATGCCTCTGTGTAATTGTGGTGAAAAGTGGAGACGTCCTCAATTACAAAGTAAATTGGCCATAGTAATTGCCAATAACGAGTGAGTTCGGACAGTTTTAATACGATGTAAAATCCATATCCCTGTGAACATGTTCTCTAGGTCAGTGGATGTAGCTATCAAGAAAGCCAGGAGAGGAGATGTACGTCGAGAAAAAATCCGTCTTCCGATATACGTCTACAAACTCTCAAGATGTTACCAACAGACTCAGTTTCATATATCTTTTGTATAACCCAAAATATGGAACTATAAAGGAAGATTATTAATCGAAGATATCGTAAACAAACGCGTACATTCGCGGTAAAAAGCTTATAGACGACTCTTGTGATCGAAATAGACCACCACATATATCGAAATTGCGTATTTTGTACTGGAATTGGGTAGCCCAAGTTGCTTGAGAACTTTTCGACTCTTGGATACGTGTAAGGCATTGTGAACTGTATTAATTTGGAGTCCCAGAAGTGAGAATGGAAGCTGATGAGTTCACTGTCAGATTTTTAAAGTATAGATGCCATTCTTGACCTGGCCTATTACAAATATAAGGTGGGTCATTACACGTAAAACCATGTTTCCATTGGTGGAGGGTTGTACGACACCACTACTTGGCAAGCCACTGAAGTCAGCTTATTCCAGAAGACCAGTTTCTTGAATTTAAGAGGCTTGATGTATTATCATAGATGAGGACTCGGCATTAAGCATTTACATTAATAAAAAAGCTATCGGCTCTTTGAAAGGCAGCGTAAGGAAGGTTGTTTTATGGCGAAAGGCTGCCGTTGGAGAGAGAAAAGTGATTAAAGTGAGGTATTGACCAATACTCCAGTCTCTATGTATCCTCAGTTGAGGCTTCAAGAGGTGCATTACATCAGTCCCTTACAAAGTGGTTCTCAAGGTAAAATGGTTGAGGGTAGAAGACAAGAACCTAAACTTTAGGTCTAACTAGAATACTCTGATATGTCTCTTCAGAATTCCGCAGTGATATGTTAAGAGAATTGGGCAACGGCAATCAAATCGCAGAATGACTTGGAAGAAATTCAACAGCTAAATCCAGGCGTCGTGAAGAAAATAAAACTATACTCAACGAACAAAAAGAAAACAAAAGGCGTCCAGAAATCCAAAGCCAAAACAAATGCAGTCTCTATATCTTGAAAGACTAGGAGTATTTTCATACGTATTTTTGGTTCTAGCGACAATCTGTAAGATTTATTTACAGTCAAACCTCTATACAAGGATATGGCCAGGGGCAGTTTTCTTAAGGATATAAACGAAGATGTCCTTGTTGCGAGGCTACCTATGGTGTAAAAAAGATCTGGGACCCAAAATACTAAGGATTCGACCAAGGTTGATCCTTATATATAGTATCGTTGTATCGAGGTTTACCTGTATTCCAACTTTCCTGGAGCAATAAGAGAAGCGCAGAGCAAGCCAGCGGTTGAGAAAAATATTGGTCTGAAACCCCCATGGTTTGTTTGTGATGCTATATACACAGAGTAGTAACCAAGCAGACCCAAGCGACTGTAACAGTAAGTGGGAGAGAGGAAAAGAAAAGATCACGCTTACCTAGCAAAGTCCAAGTTCCGAGCCAAATTCAAGACCGAATCCAAAGCCCACTCTATACACCAACCTATCAACATCAACATCAACACCAATCTCGCATCGAACAACCCGACGACCGTCACCAAGAATATCCTGAATGAGCCATCTAATTACAATCAGCAGAAGGACTCACATTCCCAACACACTCCAACCAAAACCACCCCTGTAAGAATAACTGCGGAATGCGCGATGTTGAGCAAATCCTTCTCGAAGTGATATATCATAAGCGTCCCAGGGTTCTCATCCAGCCGAGCATAAAGAGCCAGTAGGATATGGGGTATAAGAGAGGTCGCTTGGATTGGATTTAGAGTTCAGAGTTGGACCTCAAAAAGTTGGGGTTGCAGAAATGTTGTTTGAGTCATATGTTGTACTTGTACTACAAACAACTCCAATAAAAGAAAATGAAAGATTCCGTGATGGAGATTGAGGTAACGTTAGACAAACCACAAAAACAATCACCAACACAAGGGGCCATGAAAGAATAACTCCCTATATCAAATATCTTACTATAAACCAGGAACAAGGAATGTGCGATGTGCTACAAATCTATTTTCTCAAAGGAAACCAAATTTCCGTGGCTAGCCAGCGTGATTCAAGAGCTAGGTAGGAGTCATATCCAACAGCTTACGAGTATTAAGTAATACGATGATGAATAGGAATGTTTGTCCGACTTGCCACAATCCAACTAATTTGCCATATCTCTTCTCACAGACGTGGGTGGAACTTGTAACTCCAACATCTCAACTCAAAGACTCAAACACCAACCAATATAACATTCCAAAACTCCATCACCACCCCAAACCAGCGGCAACAACAAATCAACACTTCAAAATATTACGCAAGTGTGCGAAGTACAACATTTCCTTTCCTTCAATCCTCTCATGACATCGTAAAACAATCAAGTGTTGGTAAGTGTTGGTTCTTTATCCCTCACCAAGGAATCTTGTCAGATGCGGGAAATTATATGAGGCGCATTCAAATCTTCCAGGTCATAATCCTATCATCTGAGGGTTATATATGGTTGGTTGGATCTCTATCCCCAACCAACGAATAGTAGTCGCTTCTTTATCCCCCACCAAGAATGTTGTCAAATGGTGAAACTTGTGAGAGGCGCATTCGCAGAATACGACATTTGCCTTCAAAAGCTTCATGTCATGATCTTATCATTCAAGGATTGATAAATGTTGGTTAGTTATTTATCTCACACCAAAGAATGCTGTCAGGTGGAACTCATGAGAGGCGCAATCACCAAATGCGGCATTTCCCTTCAAAAGTTTCATGTTACAACCATATCATGAAGAATTGTTTGGATATTGCTACTTCTTTATCCCACATCAAGAATGTTGTCAGACGTTGGAACAGACAAAAACCAGATACTGTGCCTTAATCATGGTAGTATGATACTCGTTGAAACCGGAGAATGAATGTTAGAAGCTGGTTAGTTGCCACATGGATTGTAGATGTTGTTTAAGGTTAAAGACGGTACTCCAAAGACCCAATCTTCTCAAGTAAAGCGACAGCAAAAGCCTCTACAAAAAAAAAGGAAAAAAGAAAAAGATATAACATCCAACCAGCAAAAGAGTTCAGGCCCAACCTCCGGAGGTTGCTCCTTACATCTCTCGTATGGTAACAGTTAATGGTGTGGCGCATATGGGAAGACACACACTAACTGACTGGGCCAGGCGGACAGGTTTAATCCCAGTTTTGGTGACAGGAAATGTGGTAATTAGGGATATCAACAATATTTGGTGTTTTTTTGTGGGCCGAAGATCAGACGAGGGGCGCTGATTGGTGGGAAATATTCGGGGGTTATTGCGGTTGCCATTCTTTCTAGGAAGCAATTCCTCCCGCAAACCAATTACTCGAGTACCAATTACCAATTACCAATGCCAACATTCAAGAACAGCAATTCATCCTTGTTGGCAGCGACCGGCATGGCGTGGCGTAGACACGGTACTGTACTGTACTATACCATACTATCCCTTAGCTCTAGCCCACCCAGCATTGTAGCAACCCACCCCCAGATTCGAGATCCCAATTCACGCAAATCCCCAAGACGGCGAAATTCAATCTACACAAAAAAAAAACCACGTAGTGTAAACAGATAGGTAGATAGATAGAACAAGGGAACTCCATTAACTAACTACACTAGCTCAGGCTACTGCTACTGCTACTACTACTCCATCCTTTTCATATCAAATTCCTCCTCCTACAGACAAAAACCAGATACTGTGCCTTAATCATGGTAGTATGGTACTCGTTGAAACTGGAGAATGAATGTTGGAAGCTGGTTAGTTGCCACATGGATTGTAGATGTTGTTTAAGGTTAAAGACTAATTGGTAACAACACGATGTATGTGGATACCTCCTCATGTACGGATTCATCCGCCGATTTTAGTACAAGACACATCCTACTGTATTAGATTAGATGTAACAGCAGTAAAGAAAATTGTAGAAATACGAAATAAATTTGAGCTAACTCTTTCGAAGCTAATTAACCTTGATGTTGATGCTTGTTGTTGTTTTATTGAGTGTAGCTATAATAGTTTACAGTGGACTAAAATCGGCGGATGAATCCGTACGCGAGGAGGATACTTTGATTAAAGAAAGGTAGCAAGATTTGGAACGCTGGAAACAGTGTTAATGAAGGTGGGTCATGTTTTTTTGGTACTCGAGAACGGTACTTGAATGAAGAAACCAGTAAGCACTCAAAACCAGAGACACAAACTCAATTCCAAAATCTTACGATAGACAAAGGAACAAAGCAGCAGTGGTCTCAGAATAGATCTTTGCCTCCAAATACGTAAAACCAACAGTTGGCATCAACCTAAAGCCCAAAAAGAGTCATAGTAGTCAGTGAGTCCAACCACCTAGATAAATTAGTCAAACTAACCCGAAGAGGTTACAACAACAAGGGAAGGTATCTACTGCTACCTTTCTCATCCAACGCAAGACTCTCTCGCTGTGTGGACCGAGTTTCCGAAGTGTATACCACCGATACTCGAGTATTCTCTACCTAACAATTCAACTACCGCAACCACATCTCGCCGCGTGCATGACCAAAACCATCACTGGCTCGCCAGAGAACAAAATGAACACCCCTTCACCCGGCGGAGAAACCAAATCCGTTCGAGATCTTCATCCAGATAATGATGTTGATACTGGGAAAACACGGCATCTACCCTGTCATGCAAATTTGCTCCCTCCACAATTTGCCGATCAGATGGAGTCAGGGAGTAGAAGCTGCGGTACAGTCCAGCACGCCCTCCGCTCCCCCAGTTTGGGGAAATTTTCCAGCATGTCCTTCCCTTGGGAAAGGGGGGGTGTCATTCTTGATCAAGTTGGGTGCATTGAATGGTCAATCCAACGTTCCACGTCTCAGTTGCATTGGGCATCAACGTTATTGATTTGGGATTTCTGAATGCTGTTCAGTAGATCACTTCTCAAGCCTTGTCGGGATAATTGGCTGTTGTTAAGTGTTATCGGGTATGAGCCCCCATTATTCCCCCACAGATATTCCCCAGAAAGTACGCGCTGTGAAGGCCTGTGGTGGTTGGATGACAACTGGCACTGGCCGACAATGGCCTAGAGCCATCAGGTGATTTTGGAATTAGAAATACTGACGATAATGCTCGGGATGTCACGAGTGGGTTAACAACCCCCCTTTTCTTTTTTAATGCGTCGTCGCTTCATGATCCATGGGATCCAATTAACCAATTCAATTTCTCAGCCTTGCTGAACACTCGTGATCGGAGATTATAGGGAAGTATTCTCTAGGCGAATGTCACTACTCTCTCAATAATGACATCAGCTAGCTCCCAGACCTCCGCTTTCAAACTCATATTCATGAACCCAAAACTCAACGAGCTTTAAGCGCCAGGAACCAGCAGCTTGGCCTATGGAGGCATAAAACATCACACCCACTACGGCGCGTGCTGGCGTTGAAGAAAAGTAAGGAGAGTATATGCGCCGAACAGGAAATTTGAAGTTGTCTTCGAAGCGCTGATTGGACCGCCTTGACCAAGAAGAAGCAGCATTGGTCAAGATTCCGACTTTCGGGTGGTTTTGTCCCATGAATGGCGTGAAAAGCAATATCAAAAAGACCGCAGAAACACGTGAGGTTTCTGTACGTTCTTCTTTGCCATGTTGCGCTACTACTGAACCGTTTCGTGTTTCGGTTATGGATAATCCAAGCATTCCTGCTTGTGATATTGGTAGGTTCCGCAAAGACACCGAACAAAAGCAAGACGGCGATAGCGACTGGTGCCGAAGAAGGAGGTGGCGACTGTAAGTTACAATCCAACAGACCAGGATCTGGTTGCCGATAATGGAAGCTGGATAGGAAAAGTGTGTTGTAGTGAGTGTGTTGGTAGGGTACTGGTAGCATGGTGTTGCGTTGGTCGCATGTGCTAATAACGACTAGAGTTATGACAATTGATGTAACGTCAATCTAAAATCTACGCAACTTCTAGAAGAAAGGAGGGATAATCTCTCTCTGCCTAGAGGGTAAATAGGCTTAATCCGAAGATTGCTCGTTCCATAGCTTGCTCTTGCTACAAGCGGTCATACCGGACCTGATACACTTTGAACCCTCGCATTTTTGTCGGGCCTCGGGGAACCAGGGCGACTTCTTTACTGTCTAGATTGTAAATAATGTCTGCTGACTGCTTGCTTCCATTCCCACCCGCATCACACTTTTTGCTCTTCTCAGCGCCCGCGGGACGGAGGGAAACGTGATACGGAAACATGATACGGACCAGGGTGTATTGCTTGTTACCGGCCGCATGTTCCAAAACAAAAAACGACGGAGGCTGCGGAGCAGGGCTGCAGCTGAGAAGAAAAGTACTCGGCACGTGCGGAAGTTGGTATCTCCCGCCCAAAAGCGAGCATTTATTGCCGTGTGAGGTGTGGGTGCACGAATGGAAGGGCAGGAGATGGAAAATGCGGCAGATCTTCCAGGCGCCTGCGAATCACATAACCCAATTTCGCTCCATTTTCGTTGCTTGTCGCCCAGCAGACAACCAACCACAGTTGCTGCCGGATTCGAATTTAATTCGAATATAATTGTTGGCCATGCCCACCATGGCCGCCCGCTTTTCTGGTGATATTGACGTGCCCCTCATGGCATTATCAATTTCCATGTGTATCTTTTCCTGCACCCATCCTCGTAAGCCATCGACGCATCCCAGCCCCCAAGCATAGCAAGCATGCCCGCCTGCCCCGCGGTTCAGAGTACCGCCGTACAGTAGTCTCGAGTGAGTGAGGTGAGTGTGCAGTTCTTGACGTGGCCTGGTGTCCAAGTACGACGTCGACTCTAAGCCAGCCCAAAGCCCAAGCCCCCTCGAATCAGGATCTGGTACACCGACATTTTGTCAGGAGTCGAGCCTGCCGCCCTTTGCTTCTTTGACCGCCGGCCAATTGTTCATCGTCTGGGCAGTGCGAAATCGCTCGTTGACGGTGGGGGAGAATTCGAGGAGTCTTTCATGCGAAGGAACAACATCGTGTTTGTGGGTTGAGGTTCTCGTCAGATTTCGCGTGCCAGTGGATTTTCAAACTTTATATTCCCTTTGTGAATCGACAACAAGTGTCAACCACTCACGACTAGGTCCACAAGGCGCCCAATCCTCAAGCTGCCACCGCCAGTGCACCGCTAAGGTTATTCGCACGGTCATGACCTCAGCCGCACCACTGGACTGGAGGATCATCAGATTGGCCGATTGCCACCGCTCTACGCTGGGATGGCGGTTCTTCTGCTTGGTGTCTCCAGTGATCGCCGGTAAAAGAGTGCAGGCGTCGTCGTCTCTCTCCTCGTTTGTCAGTGCTGGACGAATTGGAGGACCAGGGACCTTGTTAGGGATCCATCACCCTGGCGCGCTGCGCTGCGTGCTGCGAGCCTGCGTGCCAGGCGTGCCAGGCGTGGGTTTGAAGTTAGCAGGTGGGAGAGGTGGGAGTAGAACCCTAGGTGGGAGAGAGGTGGGAGAGATGGTATGGTGGGAGCGCTGATTCCGGTGAAAACTCCGACCTGGAGGGACGAACTGGATGGACTGGGAGGACTCTGGTGACTCCACACCACCAGACTGGAGGAGGGAACTTGCAACTTGCAAGCGAGCCCGACGAGTGCCAAGGGATGTGTAAACGTTTGTCAGCTAGGTATGACGAGTTCTAGAGTGAATATAGGGTATACTCGGAGTATCTTATAGTGCTATTATAATTGGTGGTGAGATATGTTTATAGGCTCGGTTCGGCTATACCTGGCTGGCTACTAGGTAGGTAGGCAACAGTTATACATCCTCAAATGATAAGCGAGCTTCTAGCAAGTCCTTGAGTTATTTAATTTTGTATACTGTACGGATACTTAATTCGTCTACTCGAGTATACCTATGTAGGTATTGTACTACTACCTAATTAAGACAGAGAATAAAACAGAGAATATCAACACCTATAAATACTCCAAACAGCTACCTACCTACCTACCTGGTAGTTAGCACGGAGAATTACGTAGCCTCGGATTTACCTACCTAGGCAGTAACCCCTCCCGAGCCATGGCAGGCTGGCAGACTGGCAGGCTTCGACAGGCCTCGACAACCTCGACAGGCTCGACAGGCATGACAGACAGGGGTCACCACCCATTCACCACCCACCACCCACCACACTCGAGGCAGCCAGCACTTGAACCACTTCAGCAGCCAGAGGAAACAGCCACCAACAGCCACCGACAAGCCCCCCAGCACTAGCTTTTCTAGCCCCAGCCTCCGACCTTTTAACGAGGCCACCGCTGCTCGCTCCGTCAACCCATTTTTCTCCTGGGCCACTCACAACTCTTCTTTCCTTCCATCAACACCACACGCAACCAATCATTGCACCCATCAAACCACTGTCCAGAACCCCTCCAAAAAGGCTCGTTACTCGCTCGATAAATCAACTTTATCGATAGTAGCAAGTGTCAAGCTCAAGCTCAAGCTCAAGCGCACCGCACGCCCACGCCCAACTCACTGGTCACAGACAAACGACGAGCCAACAGCCGTTGATCGTTGATCGTCTACTCGCGGCGCGTCGGTTCTCGTCGCTGTTTGCTGTGTGTGTGAACTCGCATCGTAGTCTCCCTCGCGCACTCAAGTCGGACTCGTCGTAGGACAAGAGCCAAGTTACCGATCACCCACCAACCACCGCCCACCGCCCTCACAACGCCCTCGTACCTGGAGTGTCCGCAACAGCCTGTTCACGCTCTGCACGGAACACAACCAATCGTCCATCCCCAAACTCTCGCAATATCGTCATCTTCACCCATCGCCTGTCCAGTCACTGTCGCAACAAGCTCCATCAACACATCAACAGCGCAATTGGATCTCAACATAATCCCGTGATTCTTTACTGCTGCGGGAAGAACTTTTGCTGGATAGCATTCATTGTGACCAGAGACTCCAGAAATCCTCGCATCGCAAGGTGAGTCGCTCAGTGTGTCCCGGCGTACTGCCGCTACGGAAAATTAATTCCCAGCGTGCGAACTTCCAAGATCCACGATCCAGCTATCCCGCTGGTTGCGACGGAGCGGCGCGCACGCCAACCGTTGTTGCTGCGAAAGATATGATTGACTGACATATTTGACTGATCACAGAACGTGCTCTTCTTGATTGATCTTGCGACTTCTTTGTTCCAGACCAAACCAGCAATCTACGGCGCATACAAGCTAGCTTTAAGCTCCTTCACTACTCGCACTCACGCTCAACACCACCCCCACCTTTTTCGGTCGCCAGTATCCGCACGTCGCGTCAACATTCACAACACTATTAAAATATTTGCGCCACAGGTGACAGAAATAGGAACTTGAAAGTGGAAGCTGATTGACAAGGTAAGCTAGTTTTGCATGACTATATGCATGGCCAACGCATCGCACTGGTCAAGGCAAAATTCAACGTCGGCTCATAGCTGCCCCCTCCCAATCGCTCACGCCGTCCGACCAAGCTGCTGCCCAAGTAAGATAGCTAACGTTATCATAGGATCGCACCTCCCAAGCCGTTGATAATTACTGGGGAAAGCCTCGTGAATTGAGTGGCCAGTGAATTTTAAGGGTCCGCGACAGCTGCTTAATATACTGTCTTGAATAGCTTCAGACGCATCGCCTCAATACTGCCTCACCTCTCACGTGTAGTCAGTTGAGTTCCTCCCCATATTGCAAGCCTTACGACTCCACTTGAACGCCTCCCAGACGACATCAGCTTGCATATGCTGTGCTGCGGTTGATTGCGGTGTACACCTACCACATTGCCTGCCAGCACATCCACGCATCGAATTCAAATTCAAGAACGGGGCAGCTTTACTAGCCATCGTACGGCCACCTGCAAAGTTGCGACAACAATTCAAACGCGTACTCGAGATCTACGAGGTCAAGCATTTCGACAATTCGCACAGTCCAACACCATCACTCACAACTAAATTGTAAACTCGATTTGCGATTTGCAATTCCGAACATTTCGCGACGTACTTAACGAGATTATTTTGAGTTTCCAGACTTCGTACTAACGCGACGTTCCTTTTGCGCCGGCGCGACACGAAGTCAATCAACACACCACACGTACAGTTTTTGAAGGAAAATAGCACCAATGATGGATTACGCACAATACCAGCAGCCGTCACCAGCTCAGCATGCGCACAACCAGCATCTCCAAGGACAATATACAAACCAGGGTCAACACCCAGGTGCAGGAGCAACGATCACCTCACCTTCACAACAACCACTTCATTCGCAACATGGGGTCCACAATCAAACCTCTCCCATTCTCTCTTCGCAATCCCAACAACCAGGACAGACTCAGGGTCATCCTATACACCAGCAACAAATGGCCTATCAACAGAACTACGGAGTCATGTCTGGCGCCCATTATGGCATGTCTGGGATCACTCCCCAGGCCGCTGCAATGGCAGCGGCAGCTGGTACATCAAGCGGGCCGTACTCAGGCTACCAAATGCAGGATTCAAGCTTATCGCAGACATCCCCAAAGATGTCGTCTGGTATCAAGAGAGAACGTCGAGGACCTAGATCTCCTCAACAGGTTCATAACCAAATGAACCATCAGATGAATCAGAACAGGAGGATGAGTCAACAAGTTGGAGGTAGTCCTGCTATGCCGAACTCTCAACCGCTCATGAACCATACGCGTCCTCCTGTTCCTCCTAATCAACATCCTCAGTCGCCCGAACTTGTTTCAGTACCTGAAGAATCACCTCTATACGTTAACGCTAAACAATTTCACCGTATTCTGAAACGAAGGGTTGCTAGACAAAGACTGGAAGAAGCACTTCGCTTAACGTCAAAGGGAAGAAAACCTTACCTACATGAGAGCAGGCATAACCATGCCATGAGAAGACCTCGAGGACCTGGAGGTAGATTTCTCACAGCTGATGAAGTAGCTGAGATTGAGAGAACCAAGGGTGAAGGTGGAGAAGGTGGAGAGAAGAAAGCTGTTGTGAACACTCCTGCGAAGGGCAAGCCAAAGAGTAGTGGTGGTTCAGGGTCCAAACGTAAAGCAACAAGCGACAACACCACCACACCAAGTAAGAAAGCAAAATTGAGTGCGCCTGCGCCTCCTGTAGTCAGTCGCAGTAGCGCGGAAAACGACGAGGACGATGAGGATGCGGAAGATGATGGCTGATGTCTTTAAATTGTCTGACATCAAAAGATATTTCTTTTTCGATTTGTGCAGTTATGAGTCACGACAGCGTTTGCTTTTCCGGAATGGTTTTTTACTTTCACATCTTCGGGAATGACTTTAGTTCATCCGGATTTCCGACATTTCTTTAAACATGCAGGTTTTCATTGTTTAGGAAGGAGATACCAGATGGGTTGTCGCAGTAGGAGTTCTTTTGCTTTGTTGGACAGTAGCATTGCTTTGGAATTTGAGGGGAACATGATTGGAGCGGGTTACATAAAGGTGGAGATGGTGGAACAGGACTCTCGCTTCTTCACTTTCTCTCCTTCTACTCTGAACAATCGCTTGCTAGAGTACTAGAATACCCCTGACTTGCATTTCTTTTTTACTTTGCTTCCAACTGAAGCTGTTCTTCTCTTTCTTTTTTTTTCATTTGCCACACTGTACGAATCGGGCGCCGTTCCCCTTCGCTCTTGTGGCGAGGGATGGATTTTGCTCTTGCTCTTTTACTTTTCCTTTACGAGAGATACCCTTTGGATAAGGGAGCAGAGGGGTGTCTTCATTTGATGGTTGGACGGGATGGTTGGGGGGCAGGGGATGGGGATGGGGATGGGGATGGGGAAATTCGCTTTGGCAATGGAAGGGGATTTTAGAAATTTGGCAGCATATCCCTCACCGGATTATCAAAAACAGACAGAACACGCGGAATGGAAGATTCTCTCGGGATTTTGTTGGGTTGTTTTTTCTTTAGCTTCTTCAGTTGCAGCAATTGGGCGGAGTGGCTCTTTTGATAGGGAGATTTAAGGAGATGAAATATATTCTTTATAGTGCCCTTTTTCTAATTGATCCTTGATTTGTGATGTGATTGATTCATTCTAAGTTAGCTGCCTCACGAAGTCTTGTCCTAAGTACAGACTTAGTGGACAGAGTCACTCATGCTTCAACGTATTAATTCCTACCCATGGACAGCTCCTACCGTAGGTGGTGACATTCTCTGAGCAACACTCCTGATTCATGAACAAGCAAGAGTACAGATTAGAAGCAACCCCCATTTTTAAAAGATGCCAAACAGAACAAATTAGAGTCCAACACTCACTCATTCTTCTGTCCCTTCATTGTTCAATAAGTGAAGAAGAGTAAATCATGTGACATTCTGTCGACGTCATTCCATCTATTCCATTACAGTACAACCACTTCAGCTCATCTTTCTCTATCTCTCTTTGTTCCTTAATATCTCAAACCCACATTCCATATCATTAATATCCCAAGCCAATCTGATCTAATCAATCTGATTCAATACCAGTCATGGCCTCAAATCTTGATCCAGCGATTCTCGAGGCGTTGAGTCTTGATCCTGAGACTGCTAGTATGGTGTCATATGGTGGATCGGGGTTCTCGAGTACTTTTAAACTCTCGGGTGTTGTAAGGGACGAGGAGGGGAGGGAGAGGGAGAAAGTGTTTTTTGTTAAGATTGGGAGGGGGGAGGAGAAGGGAGTGATGTTTGCTGGTGAGTAGGGGTGTTTCTTTGGTTTCTTTTGGTGAGGATGTTGATTCTGATTGCAAATTAAAAGTTTGAGATTCATAAGTTGTTATTCTCTGATGGAGGTTGATTTCCAGACTCATTCATTTCAAAAATGTCAAATATCTAGTACACTTCAATCTCCTTTGGTTCTCCCCTCTCGTAAACACAATCAGGCTAACCTACATCCTCGTTTAGGCGAACATCAATCCCTTACCGCCGTCTATACGGCCGTCCCCTCATTATGTCCCGAGTCTCATGCCCACGGTACTCTCAAATCCGGTGGTCACTTCCTTGCAACTGATTTCCTCGATCTCTCCAGATCCATTTCACCCACCACAAACACCCAAGGTAGTAATCTCTCACTAGCCCAGAAACTCGCACGACTACACACAACACCAGCTCCAACATCAGAAGGTTACACCAACCCACAATTCGGATTCCCTGTGCCGACGTGTTGTGGCGACACTCAACAGGACAATTCGCTCAAGGAGAGTTGGGCGGACTTTTATGCTAATAATCGGTTACTTCATATCCTCAAAACAGGAGAGAAAAACCACGGGGCGGATCCTGAATTAAGGAAACTTGTTGAGAAAACAGCTAGGAATGTCATACCCCGTCTTCTTAGGAATGGACATCTGAAATCTGCTGCCACTGGGAAAGATGTCGTACCGGTTATCGTCCATGGCGATCTCTGGTCGGGGAATCATGGGAGCGGAAGGATCGATCGAGGCCCGGTTGAAGAGGTAGTTTTTGATCCTAGTTGTTGTTGGGGACATTCTGAATTTGAGTTTGGGATTATGAGGATGTTTGGAGGTTTTGGTGGCGCTTTTGAGAAAGAGTATTTTGCTGAGAAGGAAAAACTTGGGTTTGGGGCGAAAGACGAGCCAGTGGAGGAGTGGGAGGATAGGGTTAAGTTGTATGAGTTGTGAGTACCTGTTTTCTTTTCACGTGTGAGGTTTTGAGGTAGTCGAATGTGGGATTGGAAAGAGGTGGATGCTGATCAGAGTAGGTACCATCATTTGAATCACTTTTCTATCTTTGGGGGTGGTTATCGAGGGGGCGCTGTGGGGATTATGAGGGGTTTGATTGAGAAATATGGGGATTTTGAGGGGGAGGAATCTTAGGACAGCGTCGAATGAAATCCAAAAGTGATCCCTCTGGAAACCCAATTCACAAGATGTTGATTTTGATGGTAATACGATTGTTGCTGTGCCAGAGGATAGAGATGAAAGACAAGGATAGTATCTGCAATCAGGAAGATGTTCGAGTACATTTCCCCACATCTGCGCTGCCATTTTGCCATGGCACTGGTAGGTCTTCACCGCATTGTACTTCACCAAGTAGAAAGCTTGTAAGGGTATTGTGTACCATGCTTTAGTATGGCGTCGGGTCATACTGTATGTAGAAGCGCACAAGGAATGCATGCGTCTACAATCTCAAGTCATGTTTCGCGACGACGTCAAAATTGCGTGACTTTATCTAAGGACATGCTCCCGAAGACTGAAGAAACAGCTTGTTGGAGGTAACGTAACTTATACGGTCATAGATATAGAACCTGATGGTATTCTTATAGATCAATTTCAAGCCAGCGACAAAAAAGCAGAAACAGCCTATCAACTAGGTATAGGTATCCACAGCGAGAGTGTATAGCACATCGCAATTGTACATTTCAACGGGCGTTTTCCTCGCGAAGAGCCTCGATAATGCCTCTCACCAGCAAGCAGTATACTCTGCCTACCCACTCAGCGCACCGCCACCGTCACCAAAAACCAAAGAACACCTACAAAAACCCCGAAGCTCCCCCGCCGCAACCCCTTCGCGTAACCCACCCAACCAATCAAATCCCACACAAGACCCACAAATCCACACAATCCCTTTATACCCCCAAGTAAGCAACCTACAGTGAGGTTTTTTTTTGTTGGGGTTTTGGGGGTTTTTGGGGGAGTGGGAAGTGTGTTGTTGGTGAATAGAGGAGGAGGTCTTGGGGGAGCGTGGCTGTCCTTGAGGGAAAGTCGCGTTGTGAAAGGAGATATGCGAGATTGAAATGAAAGCCGGAATAAGCGACACATTCTTTCCCTGATAGTGGACCAAGCTACTTTTGTAGAATCAAGGGTCCGTCAATCGCATATCAAGGAATGGAAATAATAGTATAAATGTCTTCAACTGGGATGGAAGCGAGACGGACATAACTCAATCCAACCTTGAAGCGCATTTTCATTTTGGCACGATACTTAAGCGTAAAATGAGACCACCTAACAATGACAAGAAGAGGAACTTGGATCGAAGTTATATGTGATTACAATTGAAAATTTAGAATTATCTAACACTTTTGAATCTAGTATTAACTTATTATAAGGTCTCATGGAGACTACATGTACCAAGTTCCCTTACTAAATTATAACTTAATTCACATAATAACCGTCTTTATAGATCTTGACAAATGAGATAAATGGACTCTATTCCTCAGCCTCAAAGAATGAAAGCTACAGCAGCCAAACCAGAAACCAGAATCATACCAACCAAGCTGGTGGAACGACGTGCTCCGCCACTGGTGGAAATTAGAGGAGGAGTCGTCACTGGAGGAGCAGGTGGAGGAGCTGATGAAGGTGGTGGTGGTGCATAAGCAGGTGGTGGAGGGCTCTGAGTCTCAGGACTCTCCGGAGGTGAGTATGATGGAGGAGCTGGTGGAGGGTTCTCAGGAGCCTGAGGAGGTGGGTTGTATACTGGAGGTGCTGGAGGAGCTGCTGGTGGAGCAGGTGGTGCTGTGCCTAGTGGTGGTGGAGGATAACCGATGGGTTTAGATGGAGGAGATTCCGGTGTAGATGGAGGGGCAGGTGGTGGGGCTTCTCCCTTTGGCGGTTGTGGAGCAGGGGTCTCTGGTGCCTGGGGAGGAACTGGTGCTGCCGGTGGCGGTATTGGAGCATGTGTCTCAGGAGATTGAGGAGGGACGACGACGGCCGGTGGTGGAGGTGCATAGGATGCTCCAGGTGGTTTGGCAGGAGGGGCGACAGGACCAGGTGGCGGTGCAACATATATGGGCTTTGTTGGCGTTTGTTCAGGGACTGATACCACTGGAATGCTGGGAGCTGGCGGGTTCGAAGGTGGAAGAGGTGTTGGAACGACCGGGCAGTAAGTGGTGTATGAAGATACAATTATTGTTGCTACTGTTGGATAGCAAGGCTTGGACGCAGGACATGTGGTAATAGTTGCGGTTCTGGTAATAGTTACAGTCGACAAGGTCACCGCAGTTGGGGGTTGGCTGATTGTATTATTGTAAACTGGAGCGGGTTTTGAAGAAACTGTAATAACACGTGTTGTTGGCTTTGGTGGATGAGGATATGCTGGCTTCGAGGTATGGTGAGGTGGCTTAGACGGGACAACTGATGGACAAGGAGTTGGATGTATGCTCGAAGTATTCGTTTTTGGTGTTGAACTTGTTGCTGGCTTACCTGAATGGGAAACTCCTGGGCAGTGGTAGCCATAGCAAGGCTCTGGTGCGGTCCCCGCTGGTTTCGTATATGTGTGAATATTATGCTTTGTACTTGTAGGTGCGGAGGTTGGTGTTGTAACATTGTACGCAGGTTTAGAAACAGAACCAACTGGTGAATGAGGATGTTGATGCGCAGATGCAACAGAAATGAAGAGCAAAAGACTCAAAGCGAATGATGTAACACCGTGAAGGGTGATAATTAGAGCCATGTTGAGCGAGTGAGTTTCCAAAGATATTGGAGGCAAAATTGAGGATGGGGATGAAGACTGGGGATATCATCATCTTATACTCAACTCTACAAAATCTCATAGAAAAGATTACTCATATCGGTTCACGAAGCCATCATTGCATACCAGGATACTCCCCGCCGGAGCAAATACTTTCAATACGCGACCACTTAAGAAACTTCGACAACGAAAAAATCAAATGGCCGATTGTAGTGGTACTATATCAGCTTACACGTCCTTCCTGGTAGGACGGCGTGCATTACAGTTTCTTGGCAATAATTTAAGGCAGTACGCTTGTTAGCAGGAAGTCTGCCCTGAAAACTCAATGTCCATCTCCCTTCTGTTAGTAAACATCGGCTTAGTCCGGAAATATTTGACACGTAGGAAACAAGAATTAGTTGACCAATATCAAGAGAAACCCTTCCTTCATTCACTCCCGCTCTATTTATAGAAGAAGAAGTACCAGAAAACTCAATATACGGGTTTCTTTGGTACCTGAAACTTATTTCTGAATATTCTATCAACGTCGGCAGGCATCAAGGAAGCCGTATCATGCCTCGTATAATGGTGTTTATCGACAGACTTTGGCGTCATCTGAAAGGGGTTCTAGTGGAACTTTCCCTTGAACTACTCTTGTAAGCCTTTAGTGTAAATTAAAGAAAGCGTGGCTATTTCTAGGCAGATGTAAACAGGAGCTATGGGCTCAAGAGTGCCCGAGCTATGAGATAAATTTGAGCACAGTTTAGGTGCAATTCAAACTAAAATTAAGCAAAAAGAGGAAATTATCTCTTAATTGAAAGCACGAGTGCTTTGGTGAGAACCTGTTAAGCTCCGTTCACAAAAGAAATTTGTCCAGATAATAACTTTGAAATATTTACTTTTGTTGAAGAAATAGCCTTGAGCTAAATCTGCCAGTATATGGCAGTGCATCATAATTTCTGTGCCTTGAAATCACGAAAATGTCGCGTTTTTAGCATGTTGTGGGAGATATTCCATGGAACAAGGGTATACTTGGTAATTTCCACTTCACATATACTGTAAACATGCATGGGGACTTTCAAGGCATCGCTCTGTGACATTCCATTCGCCAAAATCCGGGCCGTATGGAAGAGCTTGGAAAAGCTTCGTAGCGATTATTATGACGTTTAATTCCGTGTGCTAATTTCCATGGTTGGAAATTCTTACTTTAATAGTCCCAACAATAATAATACCAACAGATATAATATTGTAGTGTTGTTGAAAAAACAACATCACGATCGGGGGATCGGAAGTACCACACCTCGCTTAAAGACAGATTGCTTCCAACCCGCCTTCAACTGTCAGTCCAGCCATCATACGATGTCAAAAGAGTCTTGAATACCCATCAACTCAGTTCAAAGCCCCTTTAACGTTCGTGGGTTGAGAACGTCGTATTCATCCTCTTACCCCGCACCGGCGTCAAGGCACTTTTGCAGGGGTAATGCTTACCGTGCCTGACATCCTTCAATGTACACCCATGCATCTGGAGGCTGGCCAAATATATAAGATATTAACGCCCGAGATGATAAATTACAAGCCTCGCCATGAAAATATGCCATTCGGACTTTGCTGTCGATACGGGACGTCATTGGACTTGTGACAAATTCCTCAAGGGTTTGATTTTGTCGTAGGCCGAGATGGCGACGAGATTCTCAAACTTTCGCTTTGGTCACCGTTGTCGGCCTTCCCGCTCCGATCCCAAAGTCTATGTTGGTATTGAACGTTGTTCTTATCTTTTTAACCTTCGAATTCATGTGCTCATAGTCAGTGATCTTGAATGACGGCAATGGTACACTGGTAGCCATGATTGCCCACATACATACTCAAATCAAGTAAAATATAGCTACAAAATAGCCCCAAGACAAAGTTGTCTAGTGGTATTGTCTTCAATCCTCGAGAAACTCATTTTGAACAAAGAGAAAATATGCGCTTGTGTTGAGATTTCCTTGCGAACTTTGACGGATTCAATATGAAGGCTAAGTTTCAAATTGGAGAACGATAAGTAGGCTTTGCGGCTTAATTTCATGAAATCTACGTTCATTAATATGAGGTTACTAGCTTCATTTCTATGAATATACAGCCTGGAAGTCGCTTGCTGTGAGAATTTTGACTCCCAAAAAAGTCCACGTGGGTTGCGGGTTTTGACTAGTCTACACTTGGACGAGAGATATTACCCACGTGCTATCTACTTCCGCGGTCAGGCTCTTAAGCTGTATGTTTACAGCATCATATCTACTTCCGCGGTCAGGCTCTTAAGCTGTATGTTTACAGCATCATATCTTTGATATTAGTTACTATATTTGCTCTCGGTCCTCCACCTCCACCATAAGGCCTTCGAGCATGTTTTGTTTTCTGTCTTCACACAATCTCATTACTTCCGACACTGTCTTCGTTTTGCTGCTCTCCTAGCATCATTCTATATCATCATTATCCCGCTTGGAATTGGCTCAAATTATCAGCATGTATTTATTGATGAGAGGCTGCATAGTAAGTACTGTAATCTAATATATCTTTTCTAGATTCTCTCTCGCTGAAGTCCATAATATGTAAGCGACGAGATCCTTGTTTTGCGTCTCGCAGTCCCCTATTCCTTATATCCCCAAAGGCCGAGCTAAGTTTCATGTTACAAAAGCATTTCTAAGAGAATCGCGCGGTCATTCTTCTGGTTTCCCCAAAAGTTCCTTGATCATAACTAGTTTAGCCTTTTTTGTGCCTCTTGTGTGTTTTATATCCAAACACAGTCACCAAGCTCATCTTCTCATCACTGTCGTTGAATGGGAATTATGCTGAAGTCCATGTTGTTTGGAATACTTTCAGAATTAACTACAGAAGAGAGAAGTGCAGAAGGAGCACGCTTGTATACACAGTAGCGTAGAATAGTCCCTACAATTCCTAACCTAATTAATACCCACTTCTAACACTCCCCTAAATCTCTAATAGCTATATCCGGTAATTATAAGGCTATTCAGAGATTTCTCATAACACGCTCATAACTCTAATAGCGTTCCTGTTTAATTCGAATAGTGCTTTATTAAGTGCTTTTGTTAGCCCGTCCGCGAGTTAATACTCTCCTAGAACCTATTATACTCGAATTTGTCCTTTGTTTATCTCGTCAAGAATATAGTAGAATATAATATCGATATACTTAATTTTAGTAGTATTCGAGGTTCCGTTCGTAAGTTAAACTATAGCTTTATTATCTCCTAGAAGTAGTAGAGTAGATAATCTAGTATAGTCTTTTCCTTTAAGTTCTATAGATAGTCTTTATAGCTAAATAACTCTTTTTGTCGATTTACTTACTATAACGTATTCTACTTTAGTTATTAATCGTACAACTAATACTATCTTCTTACTCGAATATTAGATAACTCTACTATTAAACATTAGTAAAGTCCTAAGTATTAATTTTCGATCTCGTTAGTCGTTAGCGTAGTCTACATCTGAGCATCCTACTTCCTCGAGTTCTATATTACCGTTCTAGACCTTAACTCCTCGGTCTAGGCTGTATATTAGAATATTAACCTTTCTACGTCTATTACTATATATTATTTTATAAGAAAGTGTTCCCTTAATATATACGACAATATAAATTAGTACCTTCTAGTAGTTCTATCTTACTTCGTGTATAAATAACACTATTCGAGTTGTTATAAATATAATATCTAGGCGTGTGTTTTCGAGCTAGGTTAGCTTTCCTAGTAATTAAGCGTACCTTGTCTTCTCTCCTACGGTTAATTCTCGCCCTAGCTAGTTCTTTAAACTGTTTATAGTAGATCTTTCTATTAGTATAGTAAAGATAAGTGTATCTTTATATAAGAATTCTACTACAATTGCTCGAGCGTACTTCTCCTAGTTAATCGAAATTAAGCCGTCGTCGCGCCTTAAAATCCTTATTCTAAGTACGTTCTTTACCTCCCCTAGGTCCTTTATCTTAAAACGCTTGTTTAGTCGATCTTTAACAAATTAAATTACTTCTTTATTCGGGCTAGTTATAATTAGGTCGTCGACGTAGGTACTATATTCTCGCCGCTTGTTTTAAACTATATAGACTCTTTAGAACTTTTATATAGTTACTAAAACAATATCTTACTTCTTCTAGGACTTTTATATAGATTTTATCTGTGAGTTCTGCCGCTAGGAACGCTATAACGACGTCTATTTAATATAGCTTCTATCTATATTTTACTACGATTACGATAATCAGTCTTATTCTATCTATTCCGATTGTAGGCGAAAAAGTTTCTTTATAATTAATCCTATAAATTTATAAGAACCCTTGTACTACCTATCTAACCTTCTATCTTATTATTACGTCGTTATTGTTAGTTTTAGTATTAAAAATAAGTTTTAATAATACTACTTCCGCCCCTTCTAGTACGCTTACTAGAGGTTTAGAAAACGTCCTATTTCTTTCTATATTATCGAATTCCTTAATAAGAGCTTTTAGCCACTTTTCCTTATATAGGGATTCTATAGCTTATATAAAGGTGAGGGTCTAGAGTATCCCTAGTGTCGATCTTACTATATTCGCCTTATCCCTTGTTCGTCTTCTATCCTCGTAGGTCTCTTGTCTTCGAGCAGCTGATTCCTTTTTAATTTTATCTCTACGGTTCTGTTTAATTCTCTCCTTCTCGTCCCTCTTATTTTAAGTAACCTAGGCCTTCGTAGGTGGCTTAGAGATTCGTTCTAGTTTATAGTATTATTCTTAAGGTTTACTAAATAGCTTACTATCTAGTTCTAATAGGGTTAAGGTCTTAGATAGCGTAATTCCTCGATTCTGATTAGCCGAGGGCCCTAATTCTACCGGTTCTTCGCTCCTTCGAGGCACCGCCTCGTCAACCGTATTATCCCCTCAGCTGCTACCAGAAACACCTTTTAGCGTGCCCCACTTCTAGGATATAAGCGAGCCAATAGGACCCAATTATTTCACGACTTTAGGTGTAAAAGTACTATATTTGATAAAAACTACAGGAACAAGGCCTTTTTTTATATAATAACACGTCGTATCTGTTGTAGCCGAAGGTTGTTGGGTACCGTACGCTTAATCTTTAATTATTATTAGTAAAACAGCCTAATATAACTCTTTTTAGAACACGATCTCTAAGTAAGGTGATTTTGTACTTTTCTAATAGATTTAAAGCCTGTTCTAGGCTATTTAAAGGGTAGAATATATAGACGGCGTGTCCCTAGATCTATTATAGGTAGTCGCGTAGAATAATATCTAATAAAGGGTATTTAGGAGTAGTATTGTTAATTTTGAAAAGTTGGTGTTCCTACCTCTGTCAGGGGTGCGCACGGACTACAAAAAGGTGTTTCTGGTAGCAGCTGAGGGGATAAACCTCATCGCTCCTTATATTACCTTCTACACTTCTACTACTATTATTAACACCCTTATCCTTATCTATCTCGACGTTTCCTACGCCTTTGTTATTACTTATATTACTTTTCGACATACCTAGGCTGTCTACTACGTTTATTTTTATCCTTATAGGTTCTTTTTTAATATCGCTGTCGCCTATCTCGTCGAAATTAATAAGACGGGATTTAACTAGTTTTCTCTCCTATAGGTCCTAGATTAGATATATCTTGTCTAATACTTCCTTCTGTCCTATAAATATCCCTTTCTACGCTTTTAGTTAGAGTTTCGACCTCTTCTCTTTTAGAATATAGACCTAGGCCGGGTATCTAAATACCCTCTATCTCTTTATACTTAGCTTCTTTCTATACTACTGTTCCTAGGGAGATTTCGACATCTTCTTTACGATCTGTCGATTCTATATATATACTACTCTACGCGCCGCGAATTCCTAGTATTATTCTAGTAGGTTTAATCTATATCGAATAGTGTTCGCCTTTTCTACAATTAACCGTATACTTCTTTTAGCGTATCTGTTACCTTTAGGGTAATATCCGACGGTTAGCTCTATTATAATTCCTCTTCCGCGATAGAACGCTTCTAAAGTCTTATTTAAAAACTCTCTTCTACGATTAAAGCGTAAAGCTTTTAGCTTCTCCCCTGTCCCCTAGCGGCGTCTTTTAGCCTCTACTTTTTTAACCTATTCTTAGACTTTTTCTTTTACTAGGGATTTGTTTAATAGGAAATATACCTATACTATACCGGTAAATTAGTACGTTATCGATAGTATATATAAATGCCCTTACATCGAGTTTAGCTTAACCGGCCCCTATAAATCTATATATACTTTTTCTAAAGCGCTAGCCACAGTTTCTATTAGTTTATACAACACTTTCCTTATCATCTTACCTTTAGTATAAATACTATAATAAGGTAGGTAAAAAGAGCGTTTAAGTACGTTGTCGAGAACGTTATAAATCTTTCCTTATATATACTGTTCTAGGTGGCCTAACCGGGTATGTAGGAGCTTAACCTTAGAGCGAGATATTTCCTTTTTAACGGGCCGGACATTAGTTTTAGTAGCGTTTTCACCTGTTTTTAATGTACTAGGCGTTTCTCGATCTTTATCCTCCTCTCCCGCCAGGCGTACTAATGTAGGTATCGGTAAGGATTTCTTCTTTAGTCTCTTTTAGTCTTTTAATATCTTTTCTTTAGCGGCTATATTCTTTATAGTACAACTCTTAGTAGGAGTTAATAATTTTTTATATCGACTTTAGTTAGTCTTTATAGTAGGTCCCTTTCCTCCCTTCGCTTTAGTATTGTTTACTTTCTATTTTTCTACCTTTAGAGAGTTCTTTAATCTAATTAAATAGACCTTCTATATTCTTCCTTTTCTTCGACCCTCTATTATTATCGTCTTTTCTTATATTATACTAATTCTCTTATTTAGAGAGTCTACTATATAGTTTAATCTACTATCTTTAAGTAATCTAATAGATAGAAGGTTATCTAAGTATTCTAGTATATACTCTATATTCTATATTACTATAGATCTCTCTTTTCTACTAACGTTCCTCTAGTAGATCTTTACGCTTCCTTTTCCGCGGGATTTAATTATACTGCCATTCGCGGCTTTTACTCTTGTTATTATTAGATTTAATTTATATTCGATAAATAAACTTCTATTGTTCGTAATATAGTAAGACGTACACAAGTTAAGCTACTACGTTACATTTTTATTATTTTTAGTTAGAAAGTAAGTAGAAACAGTAGAGCTAGATTTATTACTATTACTATTAACCTCTTTAACCTCTCTTGTCTTTAACACTCTTCTCGTACTTCTACTAGTACTCTTATTATTAAGCTTCACCCCGCCTTCCTTAACAATTAAAGCTAGGTATACCTTTCCTTCCTTTGTCTTTAGCTACTTAGGACATTAATTCCTAAAGTGTGGTCTACGACACGTATAATAACCTCTACTAGCGATTAGGTTTTAGTTTATAGATACTACGAGAGATCCGCCGGGATATCTGCTAATATATCTACCCCTTAGCACTCCCCCCTATCTTCTACCTCTTCCCCTACTATAATAATTCCCCCGTCCTTTTCTAACCTAGTTTACTATATCTATTTAGACGTTGTCATTTACTAATTCGGTTTCCCTTACTTTTAAGCGGGCAACCACCTTATCTAGGGAAAGCTTAGTTGTATTTTAGTAGACAACGTTAAGGGTTGTCTTAAACTACTCTTAGTCTACGCTAGCTTAGATCAGCTACGTGAGGATCTAGTTTTCTACTACGTTATTAGGCTTTAGAGTCCTAATCTAACTCTTTAGCTTTCTTATCAGATCTAGTTTTTCCTAAATCGACGTGGCTTTTAGGTTCTAGATACCGAACCGGTCTCGGTATAGGTTGTTATACTATACTTCGTTATTCCCCTTATAACTCTTAATAATGTTAGAGAATATCTCGAACGGCTCTATAATTATAGTAACGCGGTTTACATAGTTATTATCTAGGCTGGCGTAGATCTTTAAAGATACCGTCGCCCTTTCTTTATTAGTTTTATTTAACGAGCTTGTCGAGCTCGTCTCTGTTATAGTAGTAGTAGTAGCACCTACCGTTGTCGTTGTCTTCGAAGTCAAAGTTTCTTTAACTTTAATATCCGACTCGATCTAGTAGACTTAGTTGTAGATTATTAAATACTTAATAAGAGCGACTTTCTAGATGTCGAAGTCTTTAGGTCCTGTAAGGACTACACCCTTATAGTTTGTTTTACCTATAGTATTAGATAAGTAGACAAACGAGTAAATTCGACAGAAAGTATATCCTTAAGAAAAATAAAGTCTAGAGTATTCGCAACCGGGGCTCTATAACCTATTGTTTAGAATACTTTTAGAATTAACTACAGAAGAGAGAAGTGCAGAAGGAGCACGCTTATATACACAGTAGCGTAGAATAGTTCCCACAATTCCTGACCCAATTAATACCCACTTCTAACAGTCCAACAGAGCAGTTGTCCCTAGACATCGAGCAATGTTCTTGATATCAACTGAGTCAGGTCTCAAAAAGAGAGCTTGCTCTACGCGCTGATTGTAGTAACATTCTCTATCTCTTCATTTCGAGTGTCAACACCCTCGTGTTCCCAGAAAGCATCATTGTGCTGCAACGCATCAACTTCCCCCTCAACTAGAGACACCTCTTCGCCTCCAGCCACGCATTCCTCAACACACAGCTATAAAAACTATTCACGAAAAGGAACAATTTAACCTCGCTCGAAGAAAAACCGAAGAAAACGCGTTATTTAAAGTCCTGTCAATGGAAAGGGTTCTGGGTAAGAAGGGCCATGGGAATATCCCATACGCAACACTACAACAATACAACACTGAATGAAAACCCCAAGTCCCACAAATGAATAGCAAAAGAAGTACATGGGTTCTCTTGAGTGGTCAATATCACTATATCTTTGTGGTCCCTTCCCCACGCCTATTAATCGATTAAGAAGATTACTCATATCCTGGTAATCTCCTACCTTCTTTCATCCCACTTCTCACTTTTCCAAGAAGCAAGTAATACCCATTGTAGAATCTAGACGGTAGACTTTACAGTCTTGTAGTCAATACTTGAAGACCGAGACTTTCACCTTGCATTCTTCAGAGTATGGCCCCATCGCTATTGGCTTAGCAAGACCTTTGTGTGTATTTGCGGTTCTTGATGGATTCCGTATAATTCCCTTTACGAATAAGATACAGTTTCGAAATGATGATCTTATGGATACTCACACATGTGTCATGATAATATAATGACTTTCGTGCCGTATATAGTACCTGTGACACCTTAATCACTTCTGTGTTATCCTGTAATTGGGTAGACCGGCTCGTGCCAGAGGAGTGAGGGGTAAGTTTGGGAGCAGATTGCGGAGGATAGTGATAATGAAGTTGGAAAGCTTTGGGTAGGATCTGCTTTATGTGTAAAACACGGTCTGGGAGACGGAGATGAAGTCCTCCAAGTTCTCAGGATCTCTGGCCTGGAAACTTAGACACAGAGTGAGGAGGATCGTTGTAGTGTTAGAACGTGTTTCGCTCTCCTGCTTACTCTCGGCTTTAATGTCACCTTGAAGTCCGCTTGAGAGTTGGAGAAAGCTCATTTTAAATGGTATTCAAGGTTATAGTAGGGATTTGTTATGAACTTAGTCCAAGCAATATGCAACTTTTAGTCTTGCAGAGTTGCGAGTATGTTCTTAGGGGCGTTGGATAAGTAATATTAGCTCATCCTATCAAACTGGATTTGAACCACTAAACGGGCATGTATATCCACTCGATAATTCAAGACTTGAGTTGGATATCTGAAAGTGGAATGAGCCGGGCGAAGTTGTCAAGTCAACTTACGTCCGTATTCGATATTGTAGACACACTCAAGTAGTTGAGGCTTTTAATACCAATATGCTACTCGTTAAATCATGTTTAAGTTTGAGCATTTTCAGGATTAATCTACCCCATAATTTGTATCGATTCGTCGGCTTCAAAGATTGTAGATCAATAGCCGAAACTCAACTCACAAAATACCTTGCTAATCATTCCTCAAATCTAACCACAAAGATCAATAAACCCCATACTTTAATAAGCAGTCATTTTCTCACTCTTGAACTCACCTTGACAAAATGCGTTATCTATAGAAATACCACCTAAATTCAACCGCCGCCACCCTGGTATATCACAACAAATCCATAAACACAGGATCTTCATCCTGATCCTTTGGAAGATGATAAAAAGTCACTGAAAAGACTTAGATTACTGTATGGATTTAGCAGGTTGGTCAAATGCAGGCACTTCCCTTCTCCACGTTGCGGTATTGTTCACAAGTTTCTCCATGCCAATAGTTAATTCTGTTAAGCGAGACTCCGGCACCTCACAAGCTGTCTTTAATAGGGTATTCGACCTTGTACAGTCCTACCCCGGAAAGTTTGTTATTCGATAGTGCCCTAGCCACATCGGGATATCCGGTAATAAGATTGCGGACAAAGAAGCCAGGATAGCTGCTCGTGCTAGCCTAGAAACAGACCCTATACTTTGTACGGCCTCGCTTAGAAGAGACGTTAAAGGCGAGGGTACGAGGCTAGCTGGTAAGCTCTAGCTAGTAACACTACCACCGATGTACCAACACTTAGGCCTAACTACGTAGGCTCCCAAACCCCGCTCACTCAAGCTCCCTAGAGAGGTCCTTAGCCGACTTATAGCGGCTAGAACGGGGCACGGGGACTTTACAGAATATTGCACTCGGTTCTTCTACCTCGATACCCTATTAGAGGCTAGTGACTGCTCTTGCGGAAAGGGGAAATCACGGGTTTACATTCTATTTTACCGGATAACAAAGCGCGCTACTCCTTAGCTTATAGCTAAGGCTAAGCGGGACCCCTGTCTTCTCTTTAGATCTTCCTCTAAGGGGCTCTTCCGAGAGCTCTTCTATAAATCTAAACTTCTACTCTAAGATCTGCCCTAATAGTCCGACCTTAGACTAGTCCTAGCCTCTTTTCTTTATCTCTCCTTTAACACTTCCTACTTATGTATAGGAGTTTGCCTAGAAGCAGGCTCTCTCTTTGACCCGATATATATAGAATAGTCTCTCTTTCTACCCCCCTTAAACTCTAGGGTACCCCCTAGCGTCCTTTGCCCTACTAAGGGATGTTTAGAACCTAGTTACATGTAGACTAGCTGTATTCGCCGGACGTTAAATAAATTTAAACTAACTTAAGTTAAGCGAGACTGTTTACTTAGCCCCACAGGAGTTCCGTAAGTGGATCTGTCCCTTCTCGCTACATGTTTTCGACAATTTGATTGCATGTCATGTAATTTTGCAAGCTCAGTTTATATGCGACGACATGTCACGATTTCACGAAGATTCCACAGAAGCTTGGAGAAGGATTTTTGAAAGATAGGTTTCCCCCCCCGAAGAACGTTTTTGTATCTCTTGAAGGGTTAGGAAATTTACAGTCCCTTTTATTCTTCCTCGCGTCGATATTATGGATATACCATGTAGTGATAGTATGAATGTTGGGATACTCATGCATCATATTGGGGAGTTTTACTTTATATAAGGGGTGAAAAGGAACACCTTGAAGCCTGCGCAGTCGGGTATTTGGAGCCAGTGGAGATGATTAAGATATGGGGAAATACATAATTTATATGGGAATAGTCAGATATTGATAGTCTCTCCCAGGTTGAAAAGTGTCAGATGAAATACTCGAAAATTTCACCTGGGAAATTCGGCTCCTAACTTGGTTTCGACAGAAAAGTCGCAATAAACTTGAGGATTTCTTTGGTAATCATTTTAAAAGTTTCAATATTAAAAGAAGACTTTAGAAGAAAGTTGGTATCGTCCCACCTGAGCGGTTTGAAAAGGCTCTCAACTTCGTTACAAAATGGAATACGACGTGGCGGGTTACGCTATAGCCATTCCTGGAGCCATGAATGACACATTTTCAAGCATATGGATACTCATGGCTACACTAAGCTCCAGTTCACCGAGGTCAGTTGAAAATATTGGTATTCAACCCGGCTTTACTATTAGGAGTTGCATAGTCATATCAGATATGTGATACTCAGATAACGCATTTCATTCTAGGAACGATTGTCAAGATCGATAGGAGCGCTTCTGCTAGCCTTAATCGCGTTTTTGGTAACTAGAATGACAAGTGCAGGAAGATTATTCGTTCGGACGTCGGTCTGAAAGAGATTGTATGTCATCGATCGAGGAAAAGATGCCTGGCCGGGATTTCCGAGGAGGAAGTGAGGCGGGGAGAAGAGAACTACTGTACTAGTAACCTGGCATCTCAAAGATCTTGTTATCTCTCAAGAAAGTCGGTCAACCATTTCTACATGTGAACTTGTTGAGCTTCTTCCAGGAATCGAAGTAGTATAACACTACTGTAACCATTGGTGTTGTTTTCGGCTAGATCCACCGCCATTTCAATCTCTACAGTGGTAGCATTGAGAACAGAAGAGAGTATCAGCAAAACAGAATCCACATCTTTTGTAGATAGTGGCCAATCTTTAGGCTTATGAGAGAAAAGATTCAGTTTGCATAGTATCAGTGGAGGCTAAAATATGTGACTATTGCATCTCTCATCGCATAGGACGCATTTCTCCAATCATGAAGTCAGGAAATTATGATTCATAAAAGAGACTGACACTGACACAAAGCAGCTCACCAGAAACACAAAGTCAAGCAACTGGATTCAACTCAAGTTCTGTTCCACTATACTACACAGGGCCTTTGAGGATGTGCTTTACAACCAGAATTTGAAAGCATTCAGTAATCCAGAGACTTGAGACCTAAAGTTTGCGTCTGATGGACAGGCCGATATTCTAAGCTCGCTATGCCCGATCCCATAAATTATGCTTCAATGACGCCAGCAATGTTATCAGAATGCTTATATTCTATCGGTAGCCCCTATCTTGAAACACAAAGATTCCTTGGACCCGTTGATGAGTGTTGGTTGGGAAGTCTAATCGACGTAAAGAGCTCGACCTATCATAACTAGTCTTTATAGACTGCAGTAGATAGCAAGAAAAGACTCATAGTTTTACCATGTATCTCCTGTTCCATTACCGAGTCATAAAAGGACGCAGGAGGAAGGTGTAAAATGACTAGCGAACGAACTACTCGGTAATCAACACACAATTTTGTTTATCTGCAATCCTAACTTCAAGTCAGCATATGCCGCCAAAAGGAAGTCGGAAAGTACTAGGAGAAGCCGACCCTAGCCTATTAGGGAACGGTTTACCTATCCTGTCACCGATGGAAGCATGGAAAAGGGAATGATTTTCAATCTACTTATACTGTACTGTACCTTGTGACACAACACAAATGACCTTAATTATACAATAGCCGCCAGACATTCAACCTGCAGAGTACGGAGGCAATGTAAATCGAGCAGCTCTAACATTTCAAATTGTCACTCGCTGCAAACGGACGGAACTTCATCTCAAACATCAGCTCAGCCACCGATTGACTCTATCACTTATCATCCCATTATCCCACTCTGTTCTAGACCTTGAAATGAGAATGGGACCCGGTATTTGGATCCACAACACCGTCACTATTCCGCATACTTACATGACACACCATTCCGCATACCACCTCCCTCCTCCACTCTCGCCTTCACATCAGAATTCAGGAATTCCCATTTCCCATCCAAATGGGCCGATTGAAAGCCGGTCTCTCGGCTTGGTTTGCCGTCTCCCGGCCGTCAGATCCTTCAATCCCCATTCCCTGCAAAGGGTAGTAGTGACCAATTGGCTAGACGCTAATATTCCCTGCCTGCTTACTCTCACACCGCCCTTGGTTCAGTCCCACAAAAGCCACAGTCGGGGATCGGGGCGGGATCGGGGAGCCGGAATTTTTGCTTTATTCATGTACTCGGTATATCTGATCAGTTGATGGAGGATTTCTTTTCTTTTTATTACCGTCGATCGTTTTTTTGGATTTCGTGCAGATGATGATTCGGAAAGATTGCTCGTCAATTGTTCTCGCGTAATTGGGTGGAAGCTGAGTTCGCTAAAATGATCTACTTCCAAGCTTGATCTAGACGACACATGTGGGCCCTCATGCTGAGGTTCATAATATAACCTATGTTTTTATTATTCCTGTGACTCTTACTGTTACTGTTGCTGTTAGAATTGGTGGAATTACTTATACAACGCTTTTGTTATTAAACATCAAAGCGGAACCAAAAGTCAGCTGGTGAGAACCGAGATAATGTTAATAGAGTGTGATGCGACAAAACACGTCAATTATTAGACTTAAGCGATATACCAAATTCCCCCAAATACTCACTGGAAAATCTTATACCCGTGTACTTGGGGACGCTTTGAGTATCAATAACTGAGATTACGATATACTTTGGTGCAACCAGGAATAATGGCAGACTATTCGGATAGCCCTTCCGGCGAAGTTGTCGCAAGTGTTCCTATCTCAAGACAATTATAGTCTTCCTCTGACCCACCGCTTCTTATCTTGAAGAACCTACACCTCTGAACTCTGAATCCCAACGTACTGTACATCTAAAGAATATGGTTAGAAAGTCTAACAAATATTTTTAAACATTGTCACCTTGATAACAAAAGGCTAGATACAACCTTGTTATCAGACATCTAAGATAAGGTAACTCTGACGCTTATCCTTATGCCATCTCAAGGTATCCGATTATTCTCAGGCAACAGAACTGGCACTTGAGCACAATCACGATGTAGAAGTTCAGAAGTTCAGGGTTATTGGTGAAGGTGTAGTAACCAAGTCCGGAGGAAGTCAGTCATCTAACACCCCCCCTCGCTAAACCTGATCTTGTTTATAGGTTCAAGCTTGAACTATACATTTTCGTACTGTGTGAAAGAAGTGGAAGCATGGCACTATCATACGATTAAACTAGGGAACTACAATATAATAGAGCCTTGTTTCAAGAAAAACGTCACCGCTTATATCCACGAGAACCTTTTACAGCTTTGCTGTAGATAGACAATTGTCAACTACCTTTCTGAAATCTTCCTTTGATAATCTTATTTCAAAGGTAATAGGAGCAACGGCGGAATCGGAATTAAACAAACGAAAGCCTTGTACATATCGTTAAGCTATAGCTCGCAATTCTAGGTTTATTCTTAAAGGTGATCTTCGTTTTACTAAGACTGAAAATCATACAGGAACCGTACTATCTCTGAGGTGTCCAATTATACAAGGCAATATAGAACTTGCACTTGACCACATCACGATGTAGTTCGCATTCTCCGTCGAATCGGCGAAGGTATACGAATTAGGAATGTGACGCAGATACAAGGCGGATACAACTACACTTGTTTGGTTCTCAAGTGGCAGAAAACAAAGATGGGGTTTGGCCAATTTCTCACTTTGCCCCTGCATTGTTGTCAGAAAAAGAGACACGGAAATAGCAGAGAGAGGTTAGGCAGCCTCGAGGTAGCCCAGCCCAGTTGGAGGAAAGAGGGCGAGATGTCATGCATGCGGGATCTACAAGATCCTTAATAGGACTCCGCCTTGTATGATAACATGTGAATGACAAGCTCAAAAGTGGGATGTATTGAGGAAATAGAGGAACCACAACCACTTCTTCGTGTATATCCCTTCAATATGAGACGGCAACCATTACAAACATACATTTGCGCCCCGGAGAGGGCCTTGAGAGGGGTAAAGGGAGTACATATACCGACTAAACGAGTAGTTAATTGGCGAAAGTAATTACGAAAGGACCCGACCCAGATAATATATCCTCCCAATCGGAAGATTCGAGGGATATCATGGGAAACGAGGGTGTGGTGATCCCCAAGATCTAGAACATTTAGATTTATGACATCCAATTGACACATACCTTGGCATGCAAACCATCTGAGGGAGTTTTAGCAACCTCGCAAGGGAAATTAGGGAAATTCAGGAATATCTAATTGACTCTTCCATTTGTGCGGGGAAAATACCCTCTCTCTCCGGTTTACAGTATCTCAGTGGCAATATTTGGCAATACGAGTCTACGTACAAAGAACAGCGCAGAAAGGGGAAAGGGCAAAGGATTTAAGCACCCGGGAACACCCATTGTCATCTCATCCAAGGAACGCCATTGAAGATAATTCGCCTCATCCTCACGTCAACACCATGAAACCTGAAGCAGGTATCAAAAAGCTGCCATCCACCCCTCCAAAAAGTGACCAGTCACATGTCACAGCTCGATCTCGCATTGTCCACGATAAGAGAGACCCTAGCCGCTTACCACCCTACCTTCCCGAAAATGGCTGCGTCTGCGTCTGCTTCTGCTTCCTCTCCACCAGCCACTATACTATCCACTATACGATCCACTATACTATACAAACCCCTCATTGATATTCGAACCGTTAACAACAACATACCTAGGTACCACAACATATCATAACATAACCGATGACCAACTACAGTATGAACATCACACAACATAACACGCACAGCCAAAAAAAATAAGAAAAACGGTCGCTTCAGGAAATCAGAAACCCTGGCATTTACGCATTTGCATTCATCCCATCTCTTTTAATCTTAACCTTACTTTGCGGGGGGGGTGTGACCTAGACGACATCATCAAGTCCACGTATTTACCTTCGTAAAAAACCCTCTCTCGGACCCCCCCCCCCAATTCCCCCAATTCCCCCACCACGAACGCCACAACCTTGGTACCCCTCCTCCTCCACCCCTCCTCCACCCCTCCTCCACCCCTCCTCCAATCCACATCCTTCGCTTAACCCCCCTCAACTCAATCCCTCACCGCTACCGCTGCCCCCAAACCTAACATACGGGGACTCCAGACGCCAGGAAGTCTGAAAGTACAGTACATCAGCTCTCCCCTCCCCCTCACTACCCAAAAACGCCCGTGTCCTGTATGTACACGCACGCCGTTCCAATGCAATCTGGCTGAACTGCAATGCAAGAGCAGGCCCTACATACTGTACTGTCTGTCCATCTGTCCATGTAACGCCAACAATCCCACAAGCCACCATCGAAATCCAACATGAATATGAATGAATGACCGATCGCAACGAATCAGCCAACGTCGATGAATCCAAGGATAGTGAGAAAAGCAGGTTTACGGTACATCGGATCAGAGCTAATCCACACACATAAGTCATAAAAAAGAAAGAAAGAAAGAAACAACGTAGGTAAAAAGTTGTCTAGAAGTGCAAGGAAGTTCCCAAGGTGGTGCTGTACGCGAGGGAGGTATAAAAGGGTACGATATATACAGACACGCATTCTATTCATGCGTCTATGTACAGTACCATACGAGTGCACCCGTAATTCCCCGCAAGCTCGCCTCCCTCCCTCGCAAGAAATAAGTAGTAAACAAAGAGGCGTAGAATAGGTAGGGATCAGAGCACAGGAAAGTACGCCTCTACATATGCATCGCGCTCCACAGTCCACAAGCAGTACAAGCAGTGGAGCAGATGATGAGATGAGGTGCTCCGTGACAGGTGTATGTAGGGTAGTGTAGTGTAAGTATCACAACGCTAATCAGTGAACACCACATCCAGCCCATCAAAATACCTAGCGAGATGTGTAATCATGCCTGGGACGCGCTTCGATTGCACGAACCCCTAGCAGGTAAATAGTATCACAACCTAATCAGAGATCAGTCCATCTCAAAGGGAACCTGGAAGGGCGTATTCGTAATGAATTACATGATCTCTGTAACGGTATCACGAAAACGGTTGCTTTGTGTTGTGCTTTTTTCCTTATCGATGACCTCATTTGGAGGGAGATTGTCCAATCAACATCTCATCGTGATCCTCCACTTCTTGATAACAATGAATACCTAGATGGAATTAACCAGACAAGAACCAAAATATCTGATTCCACCCAAAGAACCAGATATACTTGAATTATATTCATATATGGTACTCCCCGCATACACAGTACATGAATGCATGCAAATAGTACCTACATAGCACATAGCATAGCACATAGCATAGCACATACCATCACGCATAGCCGCCTATTCATCCACAACTCGCACCTCTCGCACATATCGCGAACATCATCTACCCTACCTACTTTAAAACCCAAACCAAAAACAAAAAAAAAAGAACATCCAGAGCCTCATAAAGCGAAAATCTCGGAACCATATCCCCCCCTCGTATGAATTCCAAGACCCCTCCAAGGGAATCTTGTTCGTCAAAGCATTGCAATTCATCAATTACTTATTTTATCAACTCTCTCCACTTTCTCCCCAAGGCTTTCTAGATTAGATTCCAGACTCGGGCTGGAGCTGCAGTAGAGTTGCGGCACGGAGAGTTCCTGAGAGGGTTCCTCTTATTCTCCCCGCATTCAGCATCTTGATTTGTAGGACGGTGGTAAAAGAGGCCGTAGTTCGTGAGATGCTGTGGGCGAGATGGGATGGGGATTGGTCGATCTGGTATCTCAGATGTACTGTACAGTAGGTATTCTTGGAAAGGAAAAAAAGGAATTGAGAATTTGGGATGTGAGATGTGGGGATTGGGGAGAAGCACCGATTTCTGTGCCGTGGGGTAGGTTGTAAAGCGCCGTGATATTTCAATTAGGTAGTTCTCTGTGGGATACTGGTAGGTAGGGTAGGTAGGTTCAACGACCGTCGACCGATGGATAAGTATCCGAATACGCTTCTAACCACCGAGTGGGGGGAGTAAGAAAACTAGATTTTTAGATTTCTATAAATAATTATTCGTACTACGTCTAGTAGCTAGTTAGTAGTTGTTTGTAGTACCCTAGTCCCTAGTTCAAGTAGGTCAAATTCAAACGGGGACCAATCGTGCATCTTCAACTTTTTCTTAGTAACCTAGTTGCAGTATCTTTCGGGAAAATAGCATCTAAAAATACCTTCCTATCTACTGTACCCAAGTATTCGTAGATAGACACCTATCTACTCTACCTAATTCAAGTCTAGGTCTAAGTCCAGGCAGGTTCATGTTCAAGCTCAGGTCCAACCGACCGAGCCGTCAGGAATTTCCAAACATAGAGAGAGAGAGAGACGTTAACGAATCGAAGTACAGTACTCCGTACTCCGTAAACCACGACGGAACAATCTTTCGAATTCCATGTCTATTATTTCATATGCAAAGGAAGAAAGAAAGAATAGTTTACATACCCACAAACAATAATAGTTCCTCGCTCAACGCCTCAAGCCCCAAGTTCCAACTAATGGAATAATGTGGACGGGACTATCAAAAAAGCCATCCGCTATTGATAGATCTATCTATCAGTTCCATCCATCCATCCAGTCTATCAACGGACCGCCGAGCGCTAGACACCAACCAACCAACCCAACCCAACACCCAACATCCAACATCTTTCAGCTGGTCCCCATTTCAAAGACGATAGTAATACCTAGATAGATAGTATGTATGTACATGTACGTAGGTCCTTGTAATCTTCACCCTCACAGTAAGTAATCATAGAAGACGGGTACTCGGGAAACTTACATCTAGATGTAGACATACCTACCTGTAGACCTACCCTCGCCAACGAAGGAACTCCGTAAGCTAAAGTATCACCTCGAGGTCCCCATACTTCGCCTAACTCCCCATCAACCATAATCCCTCACATACCATACCATACCGGTACGGTACCAAGTACAGTCTAGTCCCCATCCCCATAAACCCCAAGAGCCAGCCAACTCGCACCGCGTCGTAATAAGCTTTCCTCCCTTCCCATCTATCTATCTATCAATCAATCAATCAATCAATCAATCAATCAATCAATCAATCAATCTATCTACCAGTAAAGTACTACTTCCTACTTCCTACTTCCACCAGAACAAGAACCCACAAACACAAACACAAACACAAACACAAACACAAACCCCATACCCCACGATCTCACCCCACGAACCAAACCCAAACAAACGCACTCTGCTTATCCAAATGCAAAAATACAGTATCATAGATGATAAAGAACCAAATATAGTAAATCCCCAAACCACCAAAACTTAATATAGATAAGCTAAAGGGCCGAGGTTACCTAACTCGGGTACCGGTATATCTATCTATCCATAGATACGAACCTAGGTAGATAGATGGGGTTCTTCTGGTAACCCAAAACCCAAACTCAACTCGATATAAAGAGTGTTATCTAGTTCTGCCGTAGTCTGTAGAGATCTCTACGGCTAAAGTAAACTAACTGTCCTCCTCTCTCTCTCTCTCAAAAAAAAGGAAAAAAGGTAAAAGTTTTCGTCGGAGAAAGGTAACAATATACATACATACCTAGGTACATACAAACACCTAGGACGAAGCATTCAAAGTGGTACTGTACTTGACAAGGTAAGGTGTATCTATACCCCACCAATCACTAAACAGACTCAGATTTTAGATAGTACTGGTACTAGGGAAGCTCAAAGGGGAAACTACCTAGGTAGCCAACGAACTATCAACACCCCAAAAAAAGAGGGGTTCATAGGTAACTTTCCCTGAACCGTGAACGCGGTCCTACTCCTACTCTATCTACTTTAATCCCGTCCCTTCCCTTCCCTACAAATACTAATACAGTTTTCACTGGGTGCCTGCCCTACGGTCCGTACTGGTAGAGAGAGAGAGAAAGAGGTGATAAGACTTGCTAGTTCCTCTAGTTCCTCTAGTTCCCAGCTACCTAGGATGGGGTATGACGTTTTCCCGCTTGGGGATGGGGGTAGTGTAGTGTAGTGAGCCTTCCCGATAAAGGAAGGGGCTTGGGCTTGGAGGAAGGAGAGATGAAGATGATCAGATATTACTTCTGAGATCTCCCTTTTTATTTTATTTTGAAGTGGCGGACGCGTGGATTTGGTGATGGTGATGGATAGATGGTTGTCTGTCTCAGTCGGGTAGGATTCAGGTACCTTCTCGTGAAGAGTCATTATTCGAGATATGATGTTATGTTATGATAAGATGAGATGATAGATATGGATCATCACACCACACCAAATCCAATTCAAAGTAACCAACCAAAAGAAATAAAAAATATCATACTCGAGTACGGAGTACTTGAAAATACCGGAAAATTCACCGGCTCCTCGGTTATGATCGGTAGGCTTGCAAGCTCATCGCGGCCAGAACATCATCCAAGAAGAGCGACGGCAGTGGATGATCCCTGCTTGAACCTTCGCACCGTCTGGTTTGGCTTTGAGTTGGCAAGTCGTTGTTTCGAGGGGTGCAGGTGTCGTACATTCTCGTCTACGGGAAACGGAAACATAAACGGGGGGTGGTTGATAGAGTCCATCCCATACAAGGAATCATCTTGGAGTCGAGGGGTTGGTTGATAAAGTGCGGGATGATGACTTGCTGGATAGGGTAGGGTTAGGACTTGTGAGTGAAATTTACCAGATTGAACCCTCTTCACCCTCTTCGGCTGCGGCAATGGGAGTTGCATGTCGGTTGGGTGGAGCGATACAAATGGTTTGTATGGCGGTTTATGCAGAGGGGGTATCGTTGCTAGAGGGTGAATACGTCGTGGGTTGATATCTGAGTCTTATCTGAATCCCCCCCCCTCAACCGAGTCAACCCCCAAATTTCATCGTAATCTTGAGGTCAGCATTACCAGATGATGTGTTGTTGATTGGGGGGGTTTTGATACCAGTTTTTGCCCCTCTCAGCCCTCTGGTATCATCAGGTATCAGATGGCTGCTTGAGTAGCCGTCTATACATACCGATGGGAGTTTGCAGCATAAGAGATTAGAAATGTCACCCTCGAGACCCCTCGGATACAGATTGGCCTATGAGCCTCTGGCAGCTGACCCAGCAACCTTGTTATACGCATCATGCCTATCATACCTACTGTATCGGTAGGGATAGAATCATCATATACCACACCTGCAGAGGTGCTAGGTGCATACAGCAGTCCATGTACCGTACAGGACAGGACTTTGCAGAAATACCACCTCCCACGGAAGAACGAATAGAAGCCGGATTGGCATCAGCTATCAGCTTTTGACTCCAACTTACTCCCAATTTACTCCCAATTTACTCCAACTTTTGTACCACGATAGATTAATCATTGGTCAATCCCCACAACGGTTCTGTACGACGAAACCTTTTGAGAATGTCTGGCATTTTCCACTACTGACAAGTCTGGGAACGGCAACGGGAAGCGCAACGCAACAACAAGACAAGGAATGTCATGATCTTGATCTACGCGATGCTCGTAATTTGCTCAAGGCGCTCCGCTCCGCTCCCTCGCTGTTTGTTGGCGTTTGATGGAACTTTATAAATCATCGCACTATTCTGGTCGTGCGGTAATGAGAGATATCATCATCGTGCTTCAAAACGGAGTCTCGTCGTGATGTTTCTCTCCGCAATGTCGCACTCTCTCGCATCCCCTTCTCCAGACCCTCCAGACCCACGTTGAGGGAAAAGTGCCGTAGATTTATCAAGAGAATGCCCAGAAATGTAAAAGCACCCAGAGTATAGTACGAAAAGAACCCCTTGGGCCTTGGGCCTTGGGAGGCTATTCTGAGCCTATTGGGGTTGGCAAAGTCTTGACTGACATCGCTCCTGCAGCTAACGTGACCTAACGGGGGGTTGAGTTTGGTGGTGGAAGTAGCGGGACAGCGGCAGTGGGCAGTGGTGATGGATAGTACAGTGAAGGCGTATAGTAGAGCACCATGGGGATAGTAGGGATAATAGGGATCGTAGGGATCGTAGGGATCGTAGGGATCGTAGGGATCGTAGGGATACAGTAGTAAGGAGAGGAGAGGACCAGCGCACTTGCCAACACCTACTGAACATTCCCAAATGCTCCTACTTATTCCAATCAAGAGGTTCAGGAGGTTCCTGCCATTTACTTGGATTACATCAGAGAAGCCTTCGAACTCAGAGGACGGCGTTGGCGTTCCCCCACCCGACCCGTAAGCCATGATGTGATTGATCAGTCTCGCCTGAAACTTTTTTGCAGGAGAGAACTGAGATCTGGGGGGCAGACGATGGCTTTTTTTTGGAGTGGGGTTCCCCTCGGTTGGCACCTTCACCTTCCCTGCTGGCGTGTCTCTGTAGTAAAGCCCCGTCCAGGGCCTATCCCAACCTTAATATGGCGGTGGCAGCAGCACTCAGCACTCAGCACAAAAGAGTGCCCAGGTGAGGTCTTGGTACTCGTCCAGTGTGGCAGTTATAGATAGCGCGACTAGAATGAGAACGAGTGCTATAAGCCTATAAATTCACAGAAAAGCCATGAACAAAGCGCCAAGTACGCCGCTGAATTGTGAGCAATGAACAATGAACCACGAGCCCACGACGATCTGCGTGGAATGTGTCCATGGGCCCATAATTGCTTCCACCAATTCGCCTCTGGGCGCTCGCGTGCGGCATCAAGGTGGTAGTGGTGGTAGTGGGTGTAGTGCAGGTGCCTGTAGAGTGAGTGCCTGTAGAGTGCCACTACCTGGCCGCCCTGGCCCTCCTGGCACTTTTACTCGGAAGTAGGGTGAAGGGTAGAGGTGGACCGAGGTGGAGAGGCTGCAGAGTCTTTACAAAAAAAAACGACCAGGATGCCCTAAGGCCCAGGTCGCTGAAGAGCCGTTTTAGCGTGGCCCGAAAGAGGCTGCAGCCCTGGGCCTCTCTACCTGTAGGCTTCTATTCTTGCTGTAGGGACTCGAGGGACTCTCCTTCCCAGCTCCTGCCTTGCTCTCAACTCCGCGTTCCGCCAGCCAGTCTTTCCTCGTTTCCAGCGAAGTGCCCAGTAAGCCCAGCAGTCTCCGCTTCGCTCTTGCTGGTAACTACCCGACCCTACCACACGCCTACCACGCCTACCACGCCTACTACCGTACCCTACCACTTCACTGCACTACCACCCACCATTACAGTACTACCACTTACCTACCACTTACCACCACCCACCACCCACCACCCATCTCCCACCACCCATCTCCCTCCACCAACCACTCAACCCTACTTCGCCCGCCGTACTCCCCGTATGGTGTAATGGTCCGACGGAACTTCTCTAGACTTGCACCTACTCTCTTCTACTGCAACTAATCCCCCCCAACGCACATCTACATCTCCACCTCCACACCAAAAAAAGGGCATCCGCACACTCATATCCCCCTCCTCTTCTTCCCTCTTCCACCCAGGGATCCCTTCGTCACAACACATTGTCCCTTTACTTCCATTCCACTCCCCAAGGGTTCTCGACTCGACAATCGCTCGCTGCTGGTCACTCATCTCTATTCACCACTACCATCGCCTCCCCCAGATTCTCCGCATTCCCACATTCCTCGGCGGATTCTTGCATGTACTTGTCCACAACCCAGTGAACCCTCCCTCGATCAACAAAAATCTGGATTTCACAAAACAGAATATATTTATGAGAGAAACAGTAGTTTCCTTTGAACGCGCGGTGCGAGTGGGAAGGTTTGGAACCCGGAAAAACACCCAGCGCTTTGAGACGTGATTTAGGTCGAAACCGAGCCCCTCAAATATTTGGAGCCTGAGCGACCACCACCATCATCCGGAAGACCGAATATCTTCACCTTGTGCAACATCGAAAACCACAGGAGCCTTCCTCCAGAATGGCGGTCGTGCTAAACTCGGAGGAGAATAGCTACTTCTCGTCAGGTCCGCTACGTCGTTCCCATTCCCAGCCAAAATTCATCACCCAGCCCTCATATTCGAGTACTCTCGCCAGAACCAAGTCTAGCAGCACCTTCAGTATCCATTCGCCCACCAATTCTGCATCGTCCTCTGTCAATTCATCGCCCAGAACCCTTCCTGCGGATTCCTCGGCTCCTTCTTTCTCCTCGACCCCTGCTAGCAGTTTGTCACTCGATGCAAATTGTGACGAAAACGACGAAGATCAAATCACCTTCCCCTCATATGGCGACGTAGGATACTTCGATCAAGTTGAAGACCTGGAACCTCCACCTAGTCCACGTACGGGTGATTCATACACAGTTTCACCTACCTCAGTCTCTACCTCCACAAATGCCTCCAGACCCAATTCACCTGTTCCTGTAGAGCATGCCGTAGACGACACTGCCGTTAAGATCCAACCATCTAGGCACGTGGATTACTTGTCCCATAATTGGAGGGAAGAAGATATTTGGTTGTCTTGGAAGCACATTGTATCAAAGCGTGGAGCGTATAACAATAGTGCGAGACTAGAAAATGCCTCATGGCGATCCTGGACAAAGGCAAAGAACAAGCTGAAGACTGTCTCTCCAGAAACACTCAATTGGTAAGTCAGATAAAATCAGTCTGAATGCCGTTGATTGAAGACTAACAAAATCACAGGTTGAAGGATTGTGATGTCACCTGGTTATATGGACCTATTCAATCTTGGCAGGACAAAAATTTACGTCTCCCCTCTTCCTCTCCAGTTGAGCCCGCTGGCAGCAGATTGTCCAAGTCCAACTCCTTTCTGAACAAAAAACCGATTTTGAAAAAGAGGAGCATGTCAGAAATTATGCTGCAAAGATCGATCTCATCGTCATCACTTTTAAAGCAAGCAGCGGCGGCGGTTCAAGCACAGCAATTGGAACTTCCAAATAGACCTCTGTTACTAGGGCGTGCGACTTCAGATTATGCCTACCCATTTTCATCAGCAAGATCAAGTCAAGACCATACCAGTACACTAACATCTATGACTTCATCTGGCTTGGCTTCCCCAGGCACTAGAGAACGAAAACACATTCACTTCAACGAGCAGGTTGAGCAATGCATAGCATTGGAAATCAAGGGCGATGATGATGAGCCAGATATTTACAGTCGTGATTACGACGACAGCGACTCAGATGATGGAGCAATCATGATGAAGCGAAGTAATTCCAAGCGCGCGTTACCACCATTGAGGAAGCCAATCCTGAGTCATTCCTCGAGCGCTGATAACAAGACAATTGCGATGCTTCCTTCCACGAAATTGAAATATCTGGAGGATACACCAGAGCGTCACGAGACAGCCCTGAAGCACAGCAATGGAATTTGGAATGGAAGCAAACTCTCGCCGTCGCCCTCTCAGGAAACCTTGAGACCATCGAAACCTTCATCGAGAATGTTACTCGTGGAAGACGATGACGATGACGATGACTGTATGGATTGGCAACCTCCAAGTACCCTCGGTAATCGAAAAGATAGCATAGCAGTTCATCAAGAACGGCCATCACATCTGAAATCGTCGTCCTCTTCGTCAAGTTTGTCAGCTGAGCCTTCTGGAATGCGAAGAACACCATCCGGAATGTTTATGCCATACGAGGAAGATGAAGACGATGTGGTCTCCGAGGGTCTCTTCGGAAAGGTTGTTGACACTGTAAATACCGCAAAGGATATTGCGCACGTCATCTGGAATGTTGGATGGAGACGTTGACTCAGCACTTCTACATCACATCCCGATTGACGAAAACGAAAAAAATGCCTTGGATTAAGGCTATACATATATACAAGGGGCGTACACACGAAATTGGGGTTCACTGTTACATAATATCATATCGACAAACACACCAGTTGTCGACAAGGCGTTTTGGGGGACAGGGAACTTTTTTGATTGTCCATTGCTGGCATTCTGCAGCTGGCCTTTGCACTTTGCTTTTCTGTATTTTTTTGCATGGGCTTCATCGAACCTTTGATAAAGGAAATGGGGAACCCTCACTGGGATTACTGGGTATGGGTGGGGCTCCTTTCTTGTTTTTCTCTTTTTTTCATCTTTTTTTAACTTCCATCTGAAAATTCTTCTTTTCGGAAGGGGAATAGACATACGTGGGCCACCCGATATCCAATATTACTGCTCTTGAGGAGAGGTATATCTCTCACTTTGGAGTTTTGATATTTTTCTGTTTCCAGGCAACGATTAATGATGACCGATATCTTCCAAAGGCATGGAATGGGGGCGCACACACTGCATTGGGGAAATGTACGTTGGAGACTTCCTTGGTCTTTCGAAAGGGAAGGCTTTTTCAGGGAAATTTGGGAGGGAGCGAGATATCTGTGCTGTGCTGTGCCCTGGAATTGGCTGGTTGAACTTTGCCTGGGGCTTTGTAGGTAGCTAGCTTGAGCTATTCACCCTTTTTTTTTCGGATTCTTCTTCCTTTACCTATTGAAGTAATTTCTTTCTTCTTCTTTTCTTCATCAAGTAGGTTTTGGAATTTTGGGATGGGATGGATGGATGAGGAGGAAAAGGGAAGGAAGGAATTGGGATTCGGGATTTTGGGATCTGTTGTCTTTTTTTTTTCTGCTTTGATGCGTGATTTTTTTTTTTTTGTTGGTTGTAAGGCGAGGAATGGATGGTTAGGGATGGATGGATGCTAGGGATGGAATAGGATGGGTTGGTGGGCGGGATGGACGGGACGGGCGAACAAAAAGTGTGTAGATTGAATTTTCCGGTTTCTTTTTCTTCCCTTTGGACTCTTTTTCTTTTTTCTTTTTCCTTTTTCTAGCTTCCTTTTTTCTTTTGATTGTGGTAACGGCCCCCATACCTACCGACTGGTAATCGAAATGAGATGGATTCTCCCTTTTTTTTTATATTTTACTTATTGATTGTGCTTTTATGGGATTTTGAGTGTGATGTGATGTGATGTGATACGTGATATCTACTGTTTCTCTTGTGGGTTTTGTGATGGATGGTGGTGTGGGTGTGTTTGGTAGTACTGTACGGTAAGGTACGGAAGGGTTGTATATATAGATTGGAGTTTCCGCATCCATTTCCACACAGACACTCGTGCATCCCAAGTACCTACCTGTACGTACGTACGTACCCCTCTGCACATGGGAGGTGGTATCTTATCCCACCAAAGGGAACCCGATTCTAGACCCAACGGAACACAACCAATCTACCTACCTACCTACCTTCCTCTTCCAGCTCCCTCTCCCCTCCTACCAATCTTGTATTCCGCAGTATCTATCTAGGTATCTACATATTCCACACATCCCCTCACTAAAACAAACAAACATGTGAAACTCCCTCCTTCCCTCCCTCCAAAGCGGTTCGTAATCTTACTATAAAATAGTTGGTTGATACAATATACCCACCTACCTACCTTCTGCATCATTGCACTACCCCAAGCTTTCAACCCTACTTATTTCCCTCCACACCTCTAAAGCAAACCCACAATCGAGACGTCACCATGGTTTGTCGCTGTACACACCTTATTTCTAAAGAAATGTATCAGAACTGCACCGAATCTCCGAAACACACGGTGCAGACGATAACAATTCTTCTGTGCAACCAGCCTGGAGGACCAAACTGCACGGACTTTCAGGACGTGGATAATGGAACTTCGCTCATACCAGAACATGCATGCCCTAAATGTCCGATCAGGTTAGTATTCAGTCTAGTGAACAGATACACTTCTTGACTTGTTTCCTAGAACATGATGTCTGATGAAAGGATAACAAGGATATAGAGGCTGGCAAGGATAGCAGAGGCAGGCATGGTTGACTTTTGTTTACGGAATTGGAATCAGTTGAAGGTAGCAAGGGATCATGGGGCTACGGTTCAACACCTGGTTTCCGTATGTCTAGCTTAGTTCTGGGAGGTTATGAAACTGGTCTTCTTTAATAGACGTCTTCTACAACTTTTATAGGCCCAAAAACCACCTAAAAATGAAGGAAAAACTGATGAAGATCGATCAAAAATTGAGTCTTTCAACGGCTGGTTGCTCTACCAGCTTTGCCAAGTGACAGGCTCAGGCCCCCCCCCAATTCCTCACTCACACCCACACACAACAAACCTAAATCTCATCCTCATCATCCATATCCGCAAACTCATCCCGAACCTCAAACTCCCCAACCTCCACGCGCTCCCCTCTCACAAATACCCCATGCTTCGCATCCCCCTCCTTCCCCCAATACCTCACACCCCCCAGACTCCCATCATTCTTACCAGTCGGCTCATCAAGCTTAACACCAACCTACTCCCCCTTCCTATTATCCCCTTCTTTGTTCGCAATCGCCTCAACCTCCCCAACATATATAACCGTACCTCTCTTCACATCATCGCCACCAACACGACATCTCTTACCTACCTCAATACCTTTTTCTTTAATAGAAGTAGAATAGGCCGCGATACGCGCGGCAATAATAGTAGGAGCTTCCGGATCAAAACGGCCTAACTTCTTAGCTTTTTTCTATGCGAGGACGGAATCCGTTTTAGTTTCGTAGATCGCGGGGGGCAGTTCGTATTTCTAGACTTTCGAGGCGTCGGAGTAGTTTTCTCGTTGACGAGGCGGACGGGTATCTGATACCTGCGGGGGAGAGACTATTAGTTTTACACCCACTCGAATCTGTTTAATATCTTGTCGACGCTTTCGTTATATATATAGTTCTATCCTCTGATATTCGAAGCGTAGAAGCCTAGGGCTAAACCCTTTAACATGATTAGAAAGACTAAGTGGTATTCGGAGGGCGAGAAGTGAGTACATGTAATAAGTGAGTACCGGTAGCTCTAACAAGCGAGTATAGGTAAGAAGTTAATCAAGAAGTGAAGATGGTCAAAAGTAAAGTCTATAACAAAGTGAAGTCTGTCAAAAGTGAAGCTTGTGATAAACAGAAGCTTCACTCTAACAATCCTCACTTCATTTAATTATCACTTTATAAGCTTCACTTTTTACAGACTTCACTTTCGACAGACTTCACTTTATTATAGTCTTCACTTTCGACAGACTTCACTTTATTATAGTCTTCACTTTCGCCACTTCTTCACTTTCGACAGACTTCACTTTCGACAGACTTCACTTTCGCCACTTCTTCACTTTCGCCACTTCTTCACTTTTGACAGACTTCACTTTCGACAGACTTCACTTTCGACAGACTTCACTTTCAATAGACTTCACTTTCGACAACCTAGTAGGAGTGAAATTCTCTATGGAGTACTCAACTCGACTCGACTTCTCTCCACTCCTCAACTCGTCGGGAACTTGAGTAGAGTAGTTGAATTGAATCAAATTCCTATCTAAGTTAAGTCGTACGAAATAGGTACGGTACCAACCGGCCCAGGTCTCCGGTCGGTCCGACCGCGTAGCGTAGCGTACGTAGCGTACGTAGGTTTATTTGTCTGTCTTGTCTTGTCTTGTCTTACTGTACCTACTTCCCAACCCCACCACCCCCTATTTTAAAAATAAAGATATCTATCACTCCGTACAGTAAATCTTACTGGAGTACTACGGTAAGTCGGCAGTTGGATTTAGATTTACCCCTTCTAGGGAGCGGAGAGCTTATGGTAAGGAACGCAGAGAGAGAGAGCTTGAATTTGTTTTTCGCAGAAGGTGGAAAGAGAAATTTCATAGGGTTGGGGGGGGTTTAAAGAAAGAAAAAAGGGGGGTTTTTGGGGTGAGGTGAGGTAGGTAATGGGTTAGTTGAGATGTTGAGATGTTGAGAGGTGGAGGGAGGGAGGTTAGGGGGAGGGGGTTGTATGGAATATGGAAATGTATGGTATGGAAATAGATGAAGAAAAGGCTTAGCTTCTGAGTTTTTTCTTTTGTGGGGGGGAGGGGGCTTGTTTTAGGACTATTTGAGTAGGTGAGTAGGTACGACTTGATTAGTTGGATTCATATAAGTGTAATCTTACTCTTACTAGTTACTGTCTGAAATTATATTGTACTGTAGTGTTTGTATGATTCTAGTATAGTTTCCGCATGATTAGAGGTGGGTGGGTGATTAGTCTTTTAATTACCCTCCCTCGCATTTAGGAAGGTTGGGGTGAGAAGGAAGGGTGGATTGGATTATATTGATCAGGTAAGCTGAGGAGAAGATATGGTGTGGGTAGGTTGTCGGATTACTGATGGGGTATTTGGGGAGGGGGCGAGGGGGAAGTTGAATGGAGAGGGTTTAATGGATACTGGGATGTAGGAGATTAAATGATTTGTTATGAGGATGGTTCAGTTGGGTTTGGGTTTCTTTTATTGAATTGTATTGTATTGTGTTTTTGGAATGGAGGAGGACCTATGTATCTTTGTCAATGGCTATTTTTTTTATTGTACTAGTATCTTTTCCATACGATATGTCTTGTCTTTATATGAGAACAGTTTTCATCAGGGGCCAAGCCTGGTTTGCGTTTGATGGGTACTGTGGGTTTAGATGGAATTCTTGAACTTTGTTAACGATTGCTAACGCTAATATACGAAAGGGAAAGACCACTTGATATAGATGGGGACTCTGAGGTACCCATTTTTATATGTTGCAAGACCCTACAGGTCACTTGAATTGCTGTACTGGCACTTGGATGGAGAGTTTGTGACTCCTATTGCTAAGGGCTCATAAGCACGAGAATTGAGCACCAGGAACACTTCAGAAGAATAACAACCCATACCAACAAAATTTGATAGCCAGAATTACCCACTCCGCTAGTGTATTAAACAGAGCCCTATGGACGATTGTATTTATAAATGGAGTGCATTTCGCAGAGAACTTCGTGTCTTTAGTTGGATGGTGAAAGCTGGTGCGTGAGAAAATTATCTTCTTTATCATCTGCGTCATCCTGCTTGGGTACAAATGTCTTGTCTGAAGACATTCCCTTTTTGCTGTATAGGATCAATGGATTCAAGGAATATAGCCAATCTTGAAGGGCTCATAGTAATAGTGAGGAAATAAATCATCTGGTGGTATCAGATCTTAGCTGAAGTAGCATAACACTCATGTGGATGTAGGAGATAAAAGCCCCTACTTGATACCTTTGAACCTTTGACCTCACTATTTGAACCAATCGAATAGCTCTCTGTAAACTTACTTGCGTCTAGCATGAACCTCAGAAAGTGAATAGTGTGAGCAATTGCAAGTTCCCTACAGTCCTGTCCTAACACCAGGACCACCACTATATTTGTTATCCACAATCTCCAAGACAAACCCTTGGAGACTGAAGGCCAATATTGCAGTTGCAGCATTCGAAATTTATATGGGTTTCGACAGCAGTCTGAAGTTTTGGCAGTAAGACAAATAAGGACAAGATAGGACTTTGCCAGAGAGCAGTTTTCTCAATATGCTGCTGGATATATTTCTATTTTACGACTTTTGCATTCGCTCTGTATCACCAAATTCTACTATGTATATATGTAGGATAGACAATATCTAAATCTTATCAGCATTTCAGAAATCCATCGAATTAGAAACCAAGTGCCCTTTCCCCCAAAACTTACACCAGAACTTCAGGCGGCGAATCATCCCTTGAATCCCAACTTCCAACCACCGGCCTAAGGAAACAATAACAGGAACGCATTAGACATTGCAATATAATGACGTCGAATATCAGAGGGGAGTTTGGACCTCGAAAAATCGTCATCGTCACTAATATTTTAGGTCAAGGCAAAATAGGCGCACGGCAATTCTCAACGTAATCAACACTACAGCTCAACAACGACGAATCTTTAAGATATCACAAAAAGAGATTACAAATATTAGCAACTACTAGAATTTCGTGAGTGTGTTTGAAAGAGGGTAGAATTACTAGTTTTTGTTAGTCATTGTTGTTGGATTTTTGCAGTCTGAGGTGATTGCGCACTTCGCAGCTTCACTTCACACGTAAATCGTGATCTGGAGTTTAGATTAGTCCTCAGTGGATGAAAAAAACTAGTAGGAGTATCACAGGTTCTCCAAAGATGCGCTTCATCGTGTATTAATATTGATTGGGCTTTGCTGTGGGATCATCTCCCTAGCTAGTCCAAAAAGAATCTCCAGAATGTTGTAACGAGCCAAAGTCAACTACTTGCTTTCAGTAGCAGTCATCAGAGCTACACATGAGCAGTCAATCTACATCAGCAGATCCAGACATTTCCCAGTCGCGTCACGCTCCATACTTCTTGCTCACGCAGACAAATTCACCACCTAAAAAGATAGGTCACTTGACCCACAAAGCCCCCCCAACAAATTCCAAAAACTCCATGATAACCTCAAGTAACACCTTTTTCAACAAACCTGATACTATACGCCTGGTCAGGTCAGCAGGAGTGTGTAATGTGATTTTATCCCATATGCGACAAGCACACGGAGCTGTTTCCTACGATCGAAAAAAATCTATACGCCTGATTTCTTTAGCCCCATATGCGCCATGCTAAAGTTTTGCCATTTTGTGTTTTGGTATTTTTTTTGGTATTTTTTTGGGGGATTTTATTTTTAGATAGGAGGTGTTGTGAGGTTTTGTTGTTGTAAGGTGAGGTGAGGGTATGGAGGTGAGTAGTGAGTGAATGTGAAGATGGTGAGACACCCCTAATCCTCACTTAAACTACCAAGCACACCCCTCCTCTTCAATTTCCCTGCAACAAAAAAGGAACTCCCAAAACATTCCAACCGGCCCTAAATAACGGCCAGGAGGACAATTCCAATGCGGCAATACCAAATACTCTTAGCTAATACGAAGATACAAATCAGTGCTATGAACTTATGTAACCAGAATGTCCAAGATCGCACCAAGTCAGCGATGTTGCACCGTCTGGCTCCAAAAGATGATGTTGGTAGTCCATTGAAGAAAAATAGTTAAAATAGCCGAATATTCTCAACACCCATTTAGAAAAACTTTGTATCGACGTTATTGCAATTGGCAAGACAGGAATACAACATATAATGCGGAACAGGGGCTTGATTAAAGCGGGTAATTGGACCTTGTACCACAGATATGTCGGACAGAGCGAGAGGAAATTCCTACGAGTATGATCTAAATGTCTAACGTCCGGTCCATACGAGCGTAGTCTTCAAGATCCAGATATAGGGAATGCAGTCTAGTATGTGTAAAGAAAGTCTTCGTATACGACAGGAGTAGACTTAGCTAATTCGATAGCAGCATATTGTTCGACGCTAACACCGTGTAAGATACCCTCTAATTGTTTCTCGGAATAAGGAGTTACTCTCAGACTCTGATAGATGAAAAATGGCTTCGGTGTATAGCTGATGAACATGGGTTAGATACCGAGAGGAAGAGGTAGCTATGTTCCATTCAGAGATTCCTGTCTTGGCTAAGCAGTTCTTGCACTTCCCTTGTACTTGGATTGAGAGGATTCTTTAGCACCACTGATAGACTTTCTCGGTTCCTTTCAACAGAAATTTAGAGTCGAAGTCGAAGGTTCAGAATTTATACTTATATCTGGATGTCTACTCGAGTGCTGGATTTGCTTTCTGAGAAAACGTGTCCAGAATATCTTTATGTAAGACTTACTATTCTTAAACCATTCTTAGGAATTGTATAAGTAAGCCCCCATATTCGGGGTACTGAAGTCGACTAGCGTCAATCTCCTCAACAGCTACTTACAAGCTACAGATTTTCTACCCATCGATTATCATCCTGCGAAACGACAGGCGATAATACTTATAAGTGTAAGAAATCAGTGACTAAAAAGGCTAACTTCTCTCTTGATTCCCTCCACACGCAGAACCCATGATACCTGATAATAACCTAACCCAACCATTCCTCCCCCCCCCCCGTAACCAAGAACAACCAATCATTACAACATCTATCCTCAAGAACCTCATCCTCCTCAAACCCACACTTTTTCCTAATCCGAAGACTCGGCGCGAATTCGATAACAGCAGAATATTCGACAGTAAATCTACAATCAGGACTTTTGCGTTATTCCAGAGGATCTATAACAGCCTAGACGGGATAGAGAAGAAGGAATGAGGTCTGTTTACCTGGTACTCGTAAATTGGCGGAGGAAGAGTGTATGTATTGTGAAGAAAATGTATTATTGCCTGCCTCCCTGTCACAGAGAACAATTGGGCTGTAGTGAAAGAATGGGAGTTTGGAGGTAGGTGGTGGTTTATTTCTGTTTTTATTTCCATTTAATCATCTTCCTCTGTTATCCCCTCAGCTGCTACCAGAAACACCTTTTTGTAGTCCGTGCGCACCCCTGACAGAGGTAGGAACACCAACTTTTCAACATTAACAATACTACTCCTAAATACCCTTTGTTAAATATTATTCTACGCGACTACCTGTGATAGATCTAGGGTCACGCCGTCTATATATTCTGCCCTTTAAATAGCCTAGAATAGGCTTTAAATCTATTAGGAAAGTATAAAATCACCTTACTTAGAGATCGTGTTCTAAAAAGAGTTATATTAGTCTTAATTACTAATAATAATTAAAGATTAAGCGTACGGCACTTAATAACCTTCGGCTATAACAGATACGATGTGTTGTTATATAAAAAAAGGCCTTGTTTTTATAGTTTTTATTAAATATAGTACATTTTACACCTAAAGTCATGAAATCATTGGGTCCTATTGGCTCGCTTACATCCTACAAGTGGGGCACGCTAAAAGGTGTTTCTGGTAGCAGCTGAGGGGATACTGTCATATATTTATAAAGATACAAAATATAGGAACGAAGTATCTAAGCGAACGGGAGGGAGGGTGGAATCGACAGAGCTATAAAATCGACAATACCTCTAAAATCGACGACAACATCCTCCCCTTCCCTCTACCCCTCTCTACTGCTTAAAATCACCATCTAACATCTAACATCTAATATCCAACCCCTGCGCTCGTAAATATTATAATTAGTACTCACACTCAGAAATCCCATCAAGAGAGTAAGAGTAAAAATACGAGTAATTTAATTCACAAAAAATACATATTCTTCCTTCAAGCCAAGCTAAGCTACCTAGGTAAACTATAAACATAGATTATTATCTCTTAGGTATATACCGTATATTATTTATTATAAAGACTTTCCTTTCATCTACAGTACCAACCAACCAGCCCAACCAACCTAGCCCAACCATCTAAATAAGATCTTACAAAGATTCCTTGTACATTGTAATACTAAGTTATATAATATACAGAATCTTAAGCTGACTACTACTACCAGTATTAGTATAATTACCCTCCTTATACACACACTACGAATTAAGGCTCGAAGAAAGAAGAAAGGACCTCCTAATTATTTTTATTTTTATAGATAATTAACGACTAACCCCCCCCCCCCCCCCCACACCATACCATACCATACCATACCATACTAGTACCCCCATCACCCCCACCCCCATCACCCCCACCCCCATCACC